>KL198083.1:6705-166916 GCA_000697705.1 Botryobasidium botryosum FD-172 SS1
ATTTAGTCGCCCGCATAAACCTTAGGTTTCGGGGCTCTAATATACATGCGTTACAAAAAAAAAAAAAGACTCCAATTCCTCACGCTACAAAGCGCCTTTCCCTCCTCCTCCCTGGTGCTCGCACCTTGGTTCCCACCCACTCCGCGTCGCTCCCCGTCGACGTTGTGCTTTCCTATCGTTCCCCTAAGTCCTCCGTCGTTGGCCCTTGGCCTCCGTCTCCATCCCTGACACGCTGGATTATTTAACGATACCCGGTAAGCTCTCGGACAGCGCGATCAACGCCTGTGCGCGCTAACCTCTATTGAAAGCTACCTCCGTGGATGTCGAGCGCGCATTTTCTTACGGCCGGCAGACAGTTTCCCTTTACCGACATTCGCTCTCTAGTCAGTCAATCCGGGCAAGTATCGTTTTCGGAAACCGATGCAAGGAAGGCCTCGTCAACGATGACGAGCTCGTCGCGCTACTACGGGACAAGGGGAGCCGCGCTGGAAGGCCTCGGAGAAGGGAGAGGGAGGAAAGGGTGGGGGCAAGGGGTTCTCAGTTGGATACTGGCGACGAGGAAGAGGGTAGTGGAGAGGAAGAAGATGAAGAGGATGGTGACACCGATTCGGGCATGGATGACTTGGATGGTGATTGGGATATCATAGACTAGGTGCGTGCGAGATGCGCTGCCTATTTTTTCTTCTGTTTTTTCATGTACCTGTAAGGGTGGGTGGGCGGGCCATTAATTCTTGTTCTAATATCATTTATTCTCGCTATTCTACTTGTGCAAAACCAAAGTCTACCTGTCCGATCGTACCAAGTGAGACTTAGAGATTTTTTCTGTGTATAGCCACTTAACTCTGTGACCAGGACCGCCAGTTCGAGAATATATTCATGACTCGCGATTGGTTTGATTCCGGAGCTTAGTCACTCTGGTGTTCTTTACATTCATGAATATGATTATTCACAGACAGTTATTCATGAATATTTTTTTAAAAAGATTGAGATTGGCATTGGCATTGGACCCTACCACACCTGAATATCACCAATCCCAGTGCAGGAATAATAAATCTTGTCCTGCCCTAGCACAGGCCGTCCCCTGAAGGCCTCCGCTCACGACTTCACCATCATCAAGCTTGTCATGGATCGGCTCCGTTTTGCTACGCTGGATGAAATCCGGCGCGAGCTCTCCCATTGCTATCACCTCGACTACTCTCGAAATACACTACAAGGTTATATAAGGCGGCTGGGTTTAGGCAGCTATGTAGTTGCCTTTAAGCCTCTCCTAACACTTAGAAACCGGCAGCAGCATAAAAACTGGTGCCTGTCGCGTCAGCGATGGTCCGTCGCAAAATGGGCCAAGGTGGTATGGACCGATGAATCAATCTTCACAATTCTCAGCGAGTGCTGCCAGCGTGTTTGGTGGCAACAAGGCAACAAATACCGGAAGGGGTTCATGGCCCCGAAGCAACAGGGATCCGGCGGAAAACTAATGGTCTGGGGCTGTATGAGTGCGTTGGGGGTGGGACCACTTGTTCGGATTGATGGCTCACTTGACCGATTTCAGTATCTCTCCATCCTCCAAGACCATTTTTCTCCCTTTTTCCACAAGTTTCAGAAACAGCACCGCTATGCGCTTCTCCAGCAGGATGGCGCACCAGCTCACCATGCGAGGATAGTGTGTGAGTGGTGTATCAAGGCCAAGATACCCCCCCTTTCTTGGCCCGCGTCAAGCCCTGATCTCTCACCAATTGAGAACCTATGGGATCTCTTGGACAGAAAGGTCAGGGCACGCTTTCCACAACCCCATAACAAGGACCAGCTTTTTGCAATGCTGGAAGAAGAATGGTACAAAATCACTCCAAAGATGTGCTCACAGCTTGTGAAGTCCATGCCGCGTCGAGTTGCAGCAGTCATAAAAGCAAAGGGTGGTGAGACTCATTATTGAATTCATACTTAGCTACCCCTTTTCTATATTTTTGTATGCCATTTGTATCTACAAAAATTAGGAGTGGATGAGAAAAATCGAGTCGGGCGGGGGGCGGTCTCGGAAGCAAATCATATTGGTCAGCGACTTATTGACCACCATAGTATATTACTTTATTGGGTGGTCTTGTGGCTTATTAAACTAACTATGGGCTGTAATTTTTTTTGCTGATGGAGTTACTAATGAAGGAGTCGATTCCAGCCTGAACGATCAAAGCGATGCTCGGAGGGAACAAAGAAAGCAAAACTAGAAAGGAAGGTTTTGAGCAGGAATAAAGGGCCAGAAAAAAATGGAAGTACTATTAGAAACAGCCACAGAATGAAGAAAAATTGAATACTTGGACAGAGAAAAAATAGGAGCAAACATTGTGGGCTGCGGCCAATCTCCAGTTCACAACAGACAGTTGAGAGCCCTATTGAGCTTAAAGGGAATGAAAAAATGGTCTTACAAGGTCATCCATTACGGATCCCTTGCATCAGCAAGAAGAAATAAAGATTGAACATGAGAAAAGGTAGGGGCGGAATGGGAAATGTAGTAATCAATAGGAAGCTAGTAGGCGCATCTAGGAGCGTCAGAAGCTGGAATCACAATCAAGCAAAAAGGCAATTTGGCATTATGCTCATGTCAGAGTTGAGCAAGTCCGCGAAGTCTGGATGGAAACGGAGTGGTCTGGAGTAGTGGAGTGAATCGTCTGACTACCAGAGTCACGAGGAGGGGACTGGAGATCTCACAAAGCAAGAGGAGTCGCTGCGTGACAACGAGGTTTGAGGGAATAGATGAGATACTAACTCTGCTGCTCTCCAGAGGAGGCAGCACGTATATATACAGCAGGTATCTAATCAGAGTGTGAAGTAATGAATGGAGACACAAGAAGTGTATGGAATCAAACAGGAGGTGACAGGAGGTGACAGGAGGTGACAAGGATCGAGAGGAGTAGTGTGGGAGTGTTCGGGCAGAAAGCCCGAACACTGCAGGCACGAGGCCAAGGCTGCTTGGAGTACTCCGGGCTTGTGGGTGGAGGTCCGGTGTTCCAGAGTAGTGAGGCATGGCGCGGAGTAGTCTGGAGGTCCTGGGCCGTGTTGCAATCATGACAGCCCACTTCAATACAAGCAATCTGTGTTCTGGAGAATATAAGCAAAGGCTGCAGGCCGGTGACGATTAGTTGTCCAAGAAACAAGGAACTAAGAAAAACTGGTCTTACAAAGACAAAATGTTGATACATCATTTGGGGGTGCACACGTTAAGCTACCAGACGCGCACATGGCTACCAATGTGAGTTGGCTAAATAAGCAAAAGCTCAACATAGGGTAATGGCTAAACAGCATTGAGCAAGTTGGTATTTACCACTCAAAGGTTGCTGACTTTAAGGTCCTTCTGGTTCCTTGCCTGTCTCTCAAGCTCTGCCACTTTGGCCAAAATGCTGGATATGCCCACTGGGTGCTTGTTCCCCATGAGTGGTGCCACAAGAATGCTTGGTCAAGGCCCAGCCACAGGGAGACTGGAAGGTACGATCACTGGAATGACAGGAGGAGCAAGATGGTGGGCTATAGGGCTGGTGATATTCAATGGAGCAGGGCAAGGAAGTGAGATGAATTTGTTGAAGGGATTGACAGAGGTTGTGGGAATTGGAGCGCTATTAAAAGGGGCACAGTTGGAATGAGCTCGGATAGGCTGAAATGGAGCGATGATGGGCTCAACGTTTGAGACAGGAGGGATGTAGGAAGGTGGAGGTAGGACAATGTTGCATGGGCAGCACCCCTGTCCGGTCAAGGGGCACCAGATGGGAGGATGGAAGACAATCTTGCCATGCCGCTTCATCTCTTCTTCCTGTGCATACGCATGCCTGAGTTGGGCAACCAAGTACACCTGCACGTTGCGACACTGGTGCTCGTGCTCCTCATGGGCTATCCTTTCACGCTCCATCTGCATCTGGTGCTCCCTCTCCACACACTCCCTCTACTCCTTCTCAGCACACTCCTTGTTTTCTCTTTCCTGCTGCTCGAGCTCCTTGCGCTTCCTTTCCTCTTCTGCCTTGCACTTCAGAGCCTCAGCCCAACACTTGCTCTTGAGAACCTCTTCCTTCATGGTCTGATGCGGCACAAACAACGGTCTTCGATACTTGGGGGCGGGGCCAGACTTGGCAAGGCGGGAGCGCGTCGACTTGGAAGAGGCCAACAGATTGAAAGACACAGGAGCTTTGCCTTCAATCCAGTATATCCCAAGTTTGGTTGGAGCAGGTGCTGGGGCCGGTTTGGGGGGGGGGGGGGAAGGGTGGTGTTTGAAGACTCATTGTCACTTTCATTGTGGTAGCTGAAATAGCACAGACCCCTGAGAGTGCAAGATGATAGTTGGCGCCAAGTGCGTGATGGAAAAGATAAAGGACTACTCACCCTCTGTTACTTCTGGGGATACCTTCAATCTCAAAAACCTTGGGCTCAGTGCACTCTTCTTTGGCATCTGGGTCTTCAATCTTGTCATGGTCGTCGTCATAACAAAGGCCCCTGGCAGTGCAAAAGAGTCGTTTAGTCAAAGACGTGAAACAGAAGTTGAGCACACCACTTGTTGCTTTCTGGAATGCCTTGAACATCACACATCTCTGTCTCTTTGGACTTGTCTTTGTCCTTGTGGACCAATGCAGGGGATGGAGCCTTTTTGGTGCCGGGGACTTGGAACAGTTTGCCTAGGGTCTCCACATTCTTCAAGCGGAACCTGGTGATTATATTTAATACGAGTCTGTGTGAGAGAGAGGGAGCATTGCGTACTCGTTGTTGGCGTGCTTGAGCCTTGTAAAGAGGAATAGCAGGGGAGACCAAAATGGTCTGTGCCACGGTGAGAACACACCATACCAGGAGCACCGTGGCATTGTGGAGAGAAAGCCTAGAACGAGAATGAGTAGATGCCACAAGAGGCTGCAGCTTGTACATACATCATATTGGAGTCTTTATTCTTTGGCAAGTTGTTGGGCTGTTGAGCATTGTTGGCCCTGTGGATGTTGAAGTTTTAGCAAAATGTGGAGGGAGCCCACTTGAATCATGCTTACTGCTCGGCCTTGGCAAGGAGCCCCTGTGCACATGGGGGAACTGGTCTGATGTTTATACAGAACGCCAGGGGAACTTGGGAGGGCAGATGAAAGATGGGGTAGTGGGATTTGTTGCTGGAGTGAGCCATGTGGATGAGATGATTGGTGGTGGGTGGTTGCTGTTGCTGTTGCTACTGCTGGTTGCTGGTTGCTGTTGCCCAAGGGAGGGACAAACAATGTTGATGTGGCTGGAGAAAATAGAGCTGAGCTGTGAGCCATGACTTTCACCTTCCAGCGCAACGGACTTAAACTCGCTGTTTACGGCATTTGATCCTCCACCACCAGCAGCGGTGACAGAAACATTGGTGGCCTGCCCACTTTGTCCAGCGCACAGTTGCAGCAAGAGAAGTGAATGGACAACAGTGGTGGCTCACGGACCCAAGCCTGATGCTACACTAGGAGATAAGGGATTGGAGAAGTGGTTATTGATGGAAATGCATACATATGGACATTGGGCACCATTGATATTGATCTTGAGCTGCTCACCGCCACTAGCACCAGCACCAGCGCCGGCTGCGTCCATGGAGAGAAAATGGGAGGAGTGGGGGGATTTTGAAGAATTTTTTTATTGAATCTTCCCCAAACCCACAGCTTCCGTCTTGACGGCTGATCCGCTGTAGAAGTGTATAACGGTCACATGGTCTTATCACATCCTCGCTGCTCTTACGTAATTGATGCGCCTCTGCCTCTTCCACTCCGAGGAATTTCCGAGTTCATAATCTGAAAGCATCGATCTGCACCTGGTCACAGAAGTCTGTTGACATGAGCACAAAGCATTTCTCTTGAGAGCAGCTTCAGTACATCGCACCTCACAACCATCACCCTGAAATAGCCAATCGTAGAAATGTCTTGGTGTTAGTGGGGCGACTTTGACACAGTGCAGATTGCCATTACATGGCCTATCAACGGCAAGGATTGACAAGCACAAATCCGAGTCTCATGCTGCAGTTACTTGATTTTTGAGCCAATTGGTACATATTTTAGAGTGCTATTTGATTACTACCCCAAGGCACACATGAATAGACCGCAAATAAGCAGTGGCTAGGCGTGAGAGAGCGGGGCGCTCGCGCCATGGGCACCGGCAGTCTGGCGTTGAGTATGATCGAAAAATTCGGCTGTGTCTTTGCTTGGCCCACGCGCCGGAAGCAGATGATGTTGGCCAGCGACACGATTACATCGACTCGTTGACATCCCCAAATCCAAGTCCGGGTGTGGTCCAAGTCAGCATACTTTTGGCAGACCGTACAAGATCGCAAACACAAACCAGATATCTGCGGGACTACCTCTGCTCTCGCTCTGACTAGCACAAGCTAGGTTTTTCTTCCATCTTGCACTGCTTCTCAGCCGACCCCACTCTATGGGCTTGAAGCCTACTATTGAGGACGTTAGTATTTCTGTAGTATGAAAGGCATCTATGGACCTCCATGGACTATAGCCGTCTCTGACTGGCGCGAAGGGACTGCTCACACCTACCTACGCACTCATGATGTTGTGTGACTTCGAGCTCCTATTACGGTGAACATCTTCCAGCCATCGTTGGGTACCTGCCCTTGCCATTCCCATGGGCATTCCTCCCTCTGCCGTTTTTCCTCATCGCGCACATGGACCCGGGAAATCTGTCGCGCCTTTCCGTGGGGTTTTATTTTATCCTGCAACCCTCGTATGGAATCTTGGCGCTCACGGCTCACCCACCCACTCACGCAACTACGATCAGTTAGGCGACGAAAATGTTCCTAAGAGACCTTACGCGCGAATTGTCTATTCCAAATTGTCCCATTTCACATTATCGCGGGCAATCATCTTTTAACATCCTCGTCATTCCACTTCCAAGCCTCTCGCTCTTTTCTAACGCACTCATGCTCTTTCACCTGGTAAGCTTTTGCTCTTGCATGGCCTGATCTAGTGTCGTGCCGCACTTGAGCTCTGTAGGCTCTTGGGCTTCGTTTTCTTATGCCGTCCCTTATTTGCCACTGGAATAGGTGCGGAACGCTGGTGCAAAATACACCTTGGCCACGCTTCATGCCCACCAGAGTGATAGCTAGCCTCTCCCCGTACCTCGCACGCTTGCCGAAAGCTTCAATAGTATCCCATCAGTGCACCACTGGCGCTCCGGAGAATTCACCAGGTCCTAAACGCACACCTACAGACGGATCTTTCGAGAACATGTACGAGTAATTGTACTGAGCCTAAATTGCGCACAAAATAACCGGGGGTTACTCAGAGTCCAACTGGAGCGGTGAAAGCACTCTAACTGCCCGAGTGCTATACACCTGTTTTTTTGACAAACTCACCGTCCTAACATGAAGGCTTGATATTCAAGCCGCTTTTTGAGGAGAGGGGTTGTGGGTTCGCGCAAGCGCAAGCGCTAACGAGCGTGTGCTCCATTCCATCGCGGTAAGCGACCGGGGAAAGCTCTCCTTCGCACCCCTTGCTGGCCTTGATACTGCCCACATCGTCTGGTTGAGTGCCTAGGATAAATTGAGACGCCCTTCAACGTACTGGCTCTGACTTTGTTATACAGCACGTTTTTCGGCTAAATTCGATGAGAGATAGAATATCGCCGTAAGGCGGGCAGCTTGCATCCGCATTGATGGCTGTCAATTTAGGCTCCGCCTGAACTGGGATCGCCGCGTATCGAATATGGCGGAGGGACCACGGGAAAAGGTTATAATGCTGGATGGGGCACGGGCCTGTCAGCGGCTGTCAGGCAAGGCTGGGGGGGGAAAAAGAGAAAGAAAAAAAGACGAGGGCGGCTGCCCTCACACGAACCACCATGTCCCCTCTCGCAGCCATGCCCCGTCGCCGCCGTCCTCGCCGTCCTCGCTGTCGCTGTCGCCGTCGCCCGTTCTCGCCGCCGCCTCCCTAGACGATGACGCCATGGCTCGCGTTTACGTGGCCATCCAACTCCCTCTTCCGTTTCGGGCGTGCCGAGCGCATATATGCTCTCCCCGGCGTGCCGCGCGACGCATCGCGTACACAACGCGTCCCCCGGCGGCAAATAAACAATGTCGTTTATATTTAGTCTAGCCTCCAAACCCTGGGACGGCTTCCTCTCAACGGTCATCGAGTCGGTATGATTTCCGTTGCTTCACTCGCGCGCGCCTTCAAGAGGGCGTGCGTACTCCTTCATCTTCCTCGGCCAGCCCTCGACCGCGCGCTCTGGGCCATCAGAAGCGTGTACTCCAAGTCCCCACTTGCCGCTATCAGCACGACAGGAGAAGTCGAGGCCGCCAAGGCGCCGGAGGTAGTAGTCGCGGGGACCCGGTTCACGGATCTCGTGAGTCTCTCTTCTCCCTCATCTCGCTCGCTTGACCACCTGCTCACACGCGTGTTACAGGTCGTCTACAAGCCTCCGCGCACGGATGTTATGGTGTACGACGCGTCGCTCGCATACCAATGCTCAGTAAGCTCCAAACGTTCGCTCGGAAATGCAGCCGCTGATGCCGTCGCGCGCAGTACCAGTACTGGACTCTGGTCCTTTTGAAGATTCACGGTATTGACCTTATGGAAGGTCTCCCCGTGCGTCTTGCAATCGCTCGCCACTTTGACACGGCTTGCTAAGCACATATGCCCATTTGTTTTGCTATAGGATCTCGGCGCCGCGGACTCCGCCATCGTCGTCCGACGAGACGATCTGTGGAGTGCTTGGGAAAGCGGCGCTTGGGACGGGTTGAACTGGACCGTAAGGCAATTGCTATCGTTTTTCATGGTACGTCATCTTGTTCTTTCTCTCCAAACCTCTCGCGCACCCCGCCGATTCCCCGATGCTTGTTTCCAGTCTCCCTTGCTCGATCCGACGGAGATACCTGTTGAGGATCCCCTCGACGATCCGCTTGCTCTTATGACCGATGAACAAGAGGATCTGCTGCCGCTTCAAGACGCGGTGATGTCGGAGGATTTTCGATGGTACTCGATCCCTAGGCTCTCGAACAGCGCTTTCAACGCTACATCGCCTTCCACCCTCTCTTATCCGACCACAACAACTTCTTCAACGCCAACCTCCTTCTACGCCGCCTCTACTCGCGCTGTTTCGTCACAAGATGAGCGGGCGAGCATCCGGGCACCCTTCGAACGCGAGCCAGAAACAGCTCGCAACGTACACACTGCTTCCACACAATTTGCTTCGACCACCCCTGCTACACCTGCTTCAACAAACTCTGCTTCGACCACGCATGCTTCAACGCAGCTTCAATCCTCTCACTCCTACTCTTCACTCCTCTGCTTCCAACTGCTAATCTGCTTGCTAATCATTGCGGTGATTTACCGATATCTGCTACGCGCTTGGCGCGCATTCGCCAAATGGCTTCATATAGTTATGCTTCGAGACCAACCAGCCGCCGAGTCGCGAGCTGCGTCAGCACTGGTCCCTACTTCGGTACGAGGTCCCGCTCACACATCATCGCCAACGCCGTCGCCTCCAGTTGTGCCTCCGCCCGGTCGCGGATGGCACATTCCGCTCGCGAACGCTCAACTGCCCGGAGGAGTTGAAAGGGTCGTTCGCCGAGCTCCATTTCCACCACCAGCTGCTGGCCCAGCTCCTGCGCAGGCGCCCCAATTCGCACCCAACCCTCGGGTTGCTTTCACCTTCAACGCTCCACTCGTTCTTCCCGCGCCGGCGCTTCCCCCTCGTGTGCTGGCACCCTTCCCTCGTGCACGGGCAGCACTCCCTGCGGCGCTGGCTCCGCCTCATCTCCGTCTGAACGCACCGTCCCCTGTTCTCCAGTCGCGCCGCGCGTCGATTGGCACCCAGGCTCACAACTATCCCGGACCGGCTCCCACCTTCGACCTCAAGGACATCCTCCCTCCCGCACCACTCGCACCGGTCCAGCTCGTATCACCGGCGCCGGCGTCGACTCTGTTTATTCCTTTGCCTGCTCACAGGCCTGTAACTCGTGCTATTGACCCGCGTACTCTCTATACGACTATTAGACTGCTCGGAAAAGGGTGCGCTGCTTTCTCTTGCACTTCCACCTATCATCCATGCTGACTCTCTGCCTGCAGGGGATTCGGCGAAGTCAACCTCGTTAAAGACAACCTCAGCGGCCATCACTTTGCACTTAAAGCCATTAATATCACCGATCGGAATGCGCGACAGCCCCGAATCGATCATTTTGAGAAGAATCTCGCCATGGAGGAAATCCGCATCCTTGGCTCTCTCGATCATCCCCGTATCATCGCCCTCCACGACAGCTACTATATCCCCATGGACCACACCGTATACTTCACCCTGGAGCTCGCGGGTGGAGGTTCGATTCAATCGCTTATCGATTCCAGGCGCCGTGTTTTGCTGAAGGAGAAGCACGTTGCTCGAATCCTCACTGAGGTATGCGCGCCTGATCACGAATAGAGTGTCATAATCTCCTCATCGCTCACGGCTTCCATCTTGTGTTGCAGGTGCTGCAAGGGTTTGAGTACATTCACAGCCGCGGCGTAATCCACCGCGACATCAAACCGGCCAACATCCTCCTCACCACCGACGGCCACGTTAAGATCGGTAAGTCTACGCCGTCTCATATTTGTAAGTACCTTTGGCTAACCCACCACCCTCCTTTTGCGACTCCCAGCCGACTTTGGCCTCGCGTGCACCCTTGCCAGTCCCACCTCGAAGGCTACGGACGAATACGGCACCAGGGACTTCAAGGCCCCCGAGATGGTCAGGGGCGTCCCCTATGGAGTGGAAGTCGACATCTACTCGCTCGGCGTCACGACCGAACGGATCCGCAGCCGACTCGGCGCCATCAGCTGCAGCGAGGACCTCCACGATTTCATCTCGCTCTGCAAGACAAGCACTCTCAATGGGGGGAAGAGGCCGACTGCGCAACAGCTCCTCCAGGTAAACACCACGCTGCGAGTTTCCCATTTCTTTGGAAAAACGTACTGATGCAGGTTGGGCGGTTCCTTCTTTAGCACCGCTTCCTCCGGCTTGCCTGCCCCGCCGCTGAGCTCGCCGCCGCACTCCTTTAGGCTTGGAACTCACTTCCTTGTACCAAATCCTTGTACCATTCTCTCGACACGACAAGTCGCTGCCAACTCGATAACGATGGCACACATACTCGATGCCCATGAAGACACGAGAAACTACGGCCTGCGCGCGTCCGTCCGGTTCGGTATCGCGCGTGGGGGTATCCAGCACGACTCGTTTGGGTACGTATGTTGGCTTCGTCGGTGCCAAGCATGATGTGCTTACGCTGTCTCTCCATTAACAGGTATTGAGGTATTCGACTTAGGCGACGAGGAACTATTTCTGTCCGTGTCAACCTTTGTATCTCTATCTTTATTTTATTCGGGGCGTTTGAGACGGAGAAGGCAGGTTATTATTATGGTACGTCAAAGTATTCGCTGGCATCTGATCGTCCAGGATACTTACGTGACTGGTCCCCCTTAGGTTTATCTTTATTTTCATTGCATCTCTATCCATCTGGCTCTCGCTTTTCGGTATCATCACCTCTCGTTTGAGGCTATTTCGCTGTATCGCGAGAGAACGCTCGTCGCCTTGTATTGCTAGATTTCTTTTCAACCTCTTGTATCACCAGCTCTCCTTGTATCGCCCACTTCTCCTGTATCGCTAGCTTTTCGTGTATCGCCAGTTTTTCTGCTATCGCCAGCTTTTCTTCTATTGCCAGCTTTACTTCTATCACCCGCTTTTCTTGTATTACCATCATTCGGATCCCTTCTGTTTTTGTAGCCAGCCATGTGGAATGTATTTCTCGCGTGGTGTGCGCCTGTAATCCATTGGATTCGAACGGTGTAGCTCCCATCGTAGCCTGGAGCTTGGGTGAAGAAGCCTTTTGGTTGCGAGACGGACGAGCGCTCAGGCCAGCAGGCATCACGCGTAGATTATGTAAGATAGCCGTTGCCCTCAGCCGTTTCTTTCTCACACCACCACCAGCATCCACCAAGGTCGTTTTCAGCGCCGAGCGTTCTCTGGGAATCTTGGCTGTAGGCGCCGTTCTCTTTCGTCTACCGCGCTTGGCAGTCGCACTGTGTGGTGCGGATCTGCAAGCTATCATCGGGCTTGATGTGTTACATCGGCATATGCATCAAACCTTCAGCTTTTCGTCGGTTTGTCCACCTCTTAGCTGGCGCAGTTTCCGGCGTACTCCTCGTGCGCTTTTGCTTGGCTTAGGAGTGTACACGATCAGGTTGCCATCTTCTATCACATACAGGATTCGCCACTTTGACAAGGTGAGGC
Source organism: Botryobasidium botryosum FD-172 SS1 (assembly GCA_000697705.1). Classification (NCBI taxonomy): domain Eukaryota; kingdom Fungi; phylum Basidiomycota; class Agaricomycetes; order Cantharellales; family Botryobasidiaceae; genus Botryobasidium; species Botryobasidium botryosum. The sequence continues at coordinate 18,946 of KL198083.1, forward strand.
TCTTGTTTTCGTATAGTTAACTTGCAGGCTCTCAACTACTGAGTCGTGTGTCCTTAGGTAGCGAAACCGCAACCCTCTTTCACTGATAACTGGCGCGTGTGCTAGCTCGTAGCCTGCTTCCACCAAGTGTGCGAGGCCATGGTGCGTCAATCGGTCCACCCTCTCTTTTCGCGAATATCTGTTTAGTATTGCGACTTGGTTGCGCGCTTACCTTCTCGGCCTCCCTCAGCGCCATCCTATGGTGTTCCTGCGTTGCTAGGGGCCATGTAACAGTCTGGTCGGCTTTTGTCAACTTGCTCCGGACGCAGGCTCAAGCCTATCACGTCCGCCGGATCTACACGACACTCGCTACATCTGCATACGCGGCAGCGACTGACCTACCATGTGGACTCAAAGCAGCTGTGCAGCTGAATAAGATTTTTGACCGTAAGCTCGCTGATACTCACTTGATTGAATCACACGCCGCCCCCTGCGATACCTAGGCACCTGGTGATCTCTGCATCCGCCAGATACCATACTCGGAGTACAGGACCGACCTCTGGGAGTGCTCTCCATGTTATTCGGTACATAACAGCTGAATCCGGCGGGCCTCGCGAGCCGGCACGGCGCCCCGAAATTGATTTTAGACCGGAAAGCAATTCGTGGGAGTCGTGATCGGGTGAGTACTTGCCTTGGCGACCGAAGCTATGGATGACGGATGGGGCGAGCGTCGCCCCTTGTCATCGCAATGAATTCTGACTATTCTGAAGATTTAAACCTTTGACGCGCTGATCCAGCATTCCACCACGAGCCAGAGAGATGCGAGCCCAAGCCGAGAAGCATGTTCGAGACTACTCCATGCCCCAAGCACGACGAGGTCCCGCATAAAGACCAAGCTCGCTTTCCGCTTCCCACGTTGACCTCATAAATGTCGCCCTACCCGATCGGATGCCCGATACTCCCTCCCCCCCCCCCCCCCCCCCCGGAGACCGCAATCGATTTCCCGGGGAATGCCGCTCGACGCTTGCTAGCCCCAAGCGGCCCGCCCCGAGACATTGATGCAGTTTCCTATGATTCTTGGCGTCGTCTCCGGAAGCTCTTCGTATATATCCATGAAGAATACAGAATGCCTCACGTCCTCGGCGATTCCCGTAAGGTAGCAAGATAGGCGAACGTAGCGTAGAAGCTCCGGCCTAGGCTACCTTCTCTGATCGCCGACTGTGATTTGTATTTTCGGAGCACTTGTCGCCTTGACCAAATCTCGCACAGTAGATTCAGACACGGGGACTCCATCGGCCGCCACCCGCAGTCCTTGTTGAAATTCGGGTTGACAGCGGTTGGACGAATAAAGAACAAGTGGATTCGCGTTTAGCTTGAGCGACCGCACGCTCGTTGTAAACGCGTGAAGAGCAAGATACATGTAAAATGAGGCATATAAACGAAAGCTATGCTTACGTAACAAAACAAGCCACCACGCGTGAAACTGTACATATCCAACAGTCCTGAACCATATTTAGGCGCAGTTGAAATCTCTTGTAGCCCTCTCGATGTCTTGCTGCATACGTCTTTACCTTTACGAACTCTCAGGCGAGGCATAGAGACACTTGCAGGAGATTCATTTCGCTCATATCTACGCTCTACCGCCCATACATTCACTTTGCAGACTTGGGGGAATCACAGCAGTCGCGCACGATGTTCTTAGCATCATCCAATTTACGAAGTCGGACATATGCATCTGGGTGCGTTGAGAATTCCACAGAGGAAGAAGGCGTCGATGTGGCGGGCAACACACTCCGCGGTCTTAACGATCCAAGCCTGTATATGTAGGGAGTCATTAAGTTTCCAATTTTCGTAGTCTCCTGGCTATATGAGGGGAGACATACCTCTTGTTACTCGCACGAAATCGAGACTCGGCCTGCTGAACGGAAAGACAAGAACCCGCACACGCCTACGTACGAGGCCTCCTTCCTAGTTATATCGTTGATACTGGAACATTCAGATTCAGTGCATGGCCCGATTGGCGGCATCCACAAATTCCATGCACGACGCTAGCGCCTCTATCCACTCGGACCATCCTGGGCAGATCACCTTTTTACAGTTTTCGCTATCAGCTGGCAGCCCCCTCAACACCCATACCAGATTGGGCTCGGTAGCTACTACCAGACCGGATTTGGTAGAGGTGGTGAGGGCTTCACATGTCACAGCCATCCCTGGCAAAATCTTCCCCGAGTACCGAATACGACTTGATCTATTCCCTGACGGCAACCTTGCTCAAGACGCACGAAGCGAAAATAAAGGGGTTGTTCCGGAGTGGCCGTTTGAAAATAATGAGCTATCGGAGTGCCCAGAGGCCGTTGTCAAATACGGACGAGAGGTCTGGGAGGGCGTACACGCCGCGACGATGGAGAGCCGAAGCACACGAGCGGTACGTACTTTATAATCCGAAAGCCTCACTGAAGAACCGCCCTGAAGACTTGCTCAATCGCGAGTGTATTACGACCAGATTACGAGCCAGCAGTATGCACGTACTTGCACACCGGAGAATGACGTAAAAGAGCACACAACATCCGCGGTTTGGTCTGACAAGAAAACAGAAGAAAAGCGCGGACGAAGGAAGGGGAGGAGCCGACTGGTGATGACAAGGAAGTTATAAGCCAGATGTGGCCCCGGCACGTTTACCAACTCGGACGGGCATGGGATATTGAGGCATCGGCACCGCCCGAATACTAGAAGGGGAGGACTCGTACTAATTATACTGGGCGCGATCGCAGCATGCTTGTCGGGTGTCGGGCAACTGTTGCCGCAGCCAGCGATGCCGAGGCGCACGACGTCATCCGTGTGTGGTTTCTCCGAGAGCGGTCGCGGTGGTGCGCGCGCAGTGTCCCGATACGGACTAGCATTCTTGAAAAAATGGCTGGACGTCAAAGCACAGCCACCCATTGCCGCAAGTGACAATCAACAGGGCCTCCACCCACGTCCAGCTCGACGCCAATACTTATCACAGAAGTACTGCGACTTGGAAGTGGATGTTTTCGACTGTGTTTTCTTGGAGGCCATCCACTGGGCTCGCGCCCTCCCTGCTTGCTGCAGAGAGAACTGCAGGACGACGAATATTCTCTAGATCCCAATCTTTGACTTCGAAAGAACGGAAGATCTACGTAAGTTTAATGATTGCAATTAGCGTTTAGAGTTTCCCTTTATCCCCTTCCCGATCCCCGTCGATGGTACCCTCCGCCCTATCGGAAATCCAGGGAAATCCAGGACTGCGCGGACAATCGCTGCATGATGCCTCTCTGGGATGAATGAGTGCTTCTGTCCCTCAGCGCTCGACGCGCCAACAACGGCCAACAATCCTGGGCGATTTGCATCCGGAGAGAAGAACGGGTTTCTGGCTCCGCTTCAAAGACGATCGTCGATGGCGGAAGACGCGCGAATACGGCTCGAATGGGACTCCAAGTGGCCACGGGACCCATCGCTGTCAATGTCAATGTCAACGGGTGGGATATATAACACACGCTGCTCTCTCTCCCGACCACCATGTCCCCCCGCTGCCCCCGTCGTCGTCGTCCCATGCCCGTCGTCGTCGTCTCGATCGTCGCCGCCCGTGCTTTCGCTTGTGGCAAACGATGACGCACCCATCCGCACCCACACCCTGATTTCTCATTTACGATCGACGACCACAACCTAAAATCCAGCTTCCCTCCCCCTACACAACACAACATGTACACAACGCGTCCCCACCGACAAACAAGCCCCCGCGCCCTTTATAAACCTCCCTGCGGGCTCCCCGGTTTTCCCTTTCCAACAGTCATCTTGCCCCTCGCTCGAGCCTTCCCCCAGCACTAGCGACGATGACTTTTGCCACTTTTACCCGCGCTTTCCCCAAGGTTCTCGCCCATCTCTCAGCTCCCCAGGCAGCCGCTGGGCACGCGCTGCAAGCCCTTCGAAGCACGCGTCCCTATCTTTGGATTGAGCGCGTCATCGCCAGCGCTACCAAAGGCTCAGCCCAGAGCACGTCCAAGGATCTGGTGAGCGCGACCCTCTGTGGCCCCTCTCTACTCTCATCCGCTGACATCAATTTCTCAGACTGTCTGGTCTCCGCCCACGGGAGACCTCGCCGTTTATAACCCCGCGAACAAGTTTATGCACTCCGTACGACCTCCTCGTACTACCTGCTCTAAAAACATCTCCTGACCTCTCTGTCTGCAGACCGCCTACTGGATTGAATCCCTCGCCCGCTTTGTAACCCACCAGCAGACCTTCCACGTACGCTCTCTATTTTACTCGCTACAGGCAATTTTTGGCAAGCACGCTGAGCGTTTTTACAGGTTTCCAACTCTGTCGACTCCTTCTGGGATCGCCTTTCCGCCGCCGTGACCAGACGCGACGAATGGACCGATCTCAGCGACAACGCGAAGGAAATGTGGGAAGGTTTGCTGGTTCAGGCTCCTTTAGCTTCCAAGGTGCGTCCCGGCTTTTTCTTTTCACGGCGCTCGCCGCTCACCGTGCAATGGGCGTTTGTTTTAGGAAGCGGCCAGTATTTTCTCAGCTTTTTATCAAGAACTCAGCCGTCGTATGGGCGGCCTACTCCCAACCCATCGCTTTATCATACCATCTCCTCAACACCCCTTCAACGTCAACGAGGCCGTTGGAAATGACACCATCCGCACCGTACCTGCGTCAGCTCCCGAACAAGTAGAGCCGTCGCAGCAAGCGACAAACACCACGCTGGCGCCCATCGTTCCAACTACCTCAATGATCAACCCGACCACATCGAATTCTTCCCAATCCGCTGCTCGGAATCCAACTCAAGGCAAATCGCTCGCTGCTTCTGCTACATCACGTCATCCCACCACGGTCTTGGGCCCGCGCCCCACCGTCATTACGAACTCTACTGCTTCATATGCTTCAACTGCTACGTCCATCGTCCCCACTGCTTCACCACCAGCTCCCACCAACTTCCCATCTTCTGCTACTGCTATATCTTCTATTGCGTCTCACAGCCACAGCCTCTCTCAAACGGCCAATACTTTCGCTACCACTTGCTCTCTTGCCTTCGCCACCGTTGCCGCGCTTGCGGTCTTGTACAAGGGCTTTGGGCACTACCGCCGCCGGCGCTCACAAGCCCGAGCCCAACAGAGAATTGCTGCCTTGTATAGTAACCTAGGGCTGCCATCGCTGCCGTGCGTCAAGCCTGCACCCAGCATCGACCAGGCGCAGACATCGCGCCATCATCGCGCTCTCATCCCAGCTCCGCCCCGTCCCGGCTATTTCCATCCACTCTGTCAGGGCCGCCGTTTGATGGTCCCTGGCAGAGCGGATGACATGTATTGGTACGGTACGATCCTTGGTCAAGGGTGAGTCTCTTTCTCTGCATCTTCGCAGTACTAAGCTGGCGGCTGACTTGCTTTTCTTTATCGCTGCTAGAGGATTCGCCGTAGTGCACGTTGTGCAGCACAAGGAAAGCTTCAAGATGCTTGCGCTCAAATCCATCCGCCCCCAGGACTGGTTCACTGGGGCAGTCGATCTTGCCAAGCGCCAGTCCGGTCTCAGCGAAATCCAAGCCACTGGAGCCCTCGACCACGAACGTATCATCGGCATCGACTCAGCGATGCACTATTACCTGGGCTCCAGCGAAGTCATTGCGCTGGCACTCGAGTTCGCGCCTGGAGGATCGCTTCACTCGTTTGCCAACAAGCACGCCGGTCGCCTTCGCGAGTGTCACCTCGCTCGCATTCTCCTCGAGGTACGTGTTAGCCTAATCTTTTGCCATCACTCAGTTTGGCCGCTCACTTCTCTTGCTCTTTTTCCCTTTTAGGTCATCGAAGGCCTCATCTACATCCACGACCGCGGTGTAGTCCACCGCGACATCAAGCCGGAGAACATCCTGCTCACTGAGACTGGCCGCGTCAAAATCGGTGCGTTTGTATCCCCCCTTTCATCTCCCTTCATTAGCGCTGATCTCCTTCTTGTTTTGCAGCGGACTTTGGACTCGCCGACGTCCTCTCCAGCCCCATATCTCGCCTGTACGGCGGCTGCGGCACGCCCCAATTCGCTGATATCAAATCTCTGGAGAGCCCCTACGGATACGGCCGCGAGGTCGACATCTACTCCCTCGGCTTGACTGCCGACTGGCTCGCCAAGACCGGGCTCCGCAGCTATCCCTTCAGTGAGAACTGGGTCAAGTTTATCGAGTCCTGCATGGCCAACCGCGATGCCGGCCGCATGACCGCACGCCAACTCATTAATGTGAGTCGCCTTTCTCTTCTGTTTGATAAAGCCTGTGGAGTTGTTGTTCATGTTCTGTCTTCGCCACTGTTTTCAGCTTCCGCTCTTCCGAACCGTATGCTCGGAGGATGAGATCGCCTGGCTTATTTAAGCCATTCGTCGCCGATACAACAACCCCTTGCTCTCTCAACCCCCTGTCTCGACCGCGCAAACGACTCGACAGCTTGGTTGTCCAACACCTGTCGATCACCGATCACCCGTTTACAATTCAACGACCACTACGACCAACCTCTCGACGACTATCTTCACTCGCGAACGACAGGCGCAAGCTCCACTCTGCTTACTGCGATTTCCGTTGCACTGGATCGCGCGCAGCTTCGGACGCGCCCTGTCTTTCGCCGAGTACTAACGGCCCTCTTCCTATGTTCCTCTCTTCACTGTGGTTTCCGCCGCGTGGGATCGCACGGAGAACTGGACATGGGGCGCCGGCCTGGTTTACTCGTCCTTTAGTTGGGTAAGTACCCACTTTTCCTGTTTACTCGATTGGAAATGTGTGCTCATCGCCGTTGTTCTATTTTGTAGTCTATTGGTCTGTTACCATTGTCATTACGGGTTCGATCTTCCCAGGTCAAGACCGCCTATTCTCTAGTCAAGTTTCGCATTGCGGTGGATATCTATCGAGCAAGGATTATCGTCGACTATTTCGTTCCTGTGGTCTTCGCCTTTTCCTCAACCACCTCAAAGCCATTCTTTATGAACGCCATTCCTTATCAAACACTCCCTCGCTTTCACTGGAATCACTCTTTTCTCTTCCCTCCTTTTACCCTCACCCGTTGCTGGACCTTCGTCTTATTTGTGCCACTTTTCCGCCACCCCCCCTGCACGTTGTATCATTCCGTTTACTGTATCACCATCTCCGTTGTATCACAACCGCTTCTCCCTATATCCCTTTCCCTTGTCCCATTAATTTTCTGTATTGCTAGCTCTTTTGTACCGCTCACGCACTTGTATCGTTAGATCTTCTGTATCCTCGTGTCCTATTTTTGTACCCCTACCCTCTTTGTATTAGTACTCTTTATTTTGTGGCTTCCTATCATTATTCAGTGTTAACGTGTATTGAGAGCGCTTGCAACACTTTGCGAGTGTTGGAGAACAGACGAGGACGTCATGCGGCGCTGGTGGTTTCGGGCGTGGACTCTTTAGACGGTCTTCTAGGTCACGTAATACTTGGCTCCAATCTGGGTGCGCTCTTGTCGCTCAGTTTGACAGATATGGTGGCTGGATAGCGTTTTGCCGAAGGTGCTGTTCCGGGGTGTCGGCTTCATCGTGAGGGGAGCGAATTCTACATATGAGCGTGGCGACAAACATACGCGTGCGCAAAGAGACCGGATATGGGAAAAGCTTGGGACTCCTGTCCATTATTCAATGGTCAGGCTGAATTTTCATTAGTGAATCAGATGCAAGCTACGGGTAGAAACGTTACCGTAGTATTTTAACCCTTTATCATGACAATGAGCTGGTTGCCAGAACGGAGGTCGGCCTTGGGCGCAATACATAAATACCATGATCAGAGCTGGCTGTGGCTATTGTAGCCTTCCTAAGAGCGTTTCCAAAATGAGTCGGGTGGTACCCGAGAGAAATCTAGTGAGGAACAGTGGTATGATGATACTGCACTACTCAAGCACGGCATATCTGCGAAACTTGCATGCGGGAAACCCCCGAAATGCTAACCTAGCTGATCGCCGTTCTACATGGTGCACCAGCTGCCGGAAAGGTCGAATGTAAGTTCGGTGATACCAGCATGGTGTTTATGCAGGGCTTTGGGTGGTACCGTTCTCCCCAGAGGCGTAGGGCGTTGTGGTCCCTGTGTGCTGATTCAAGTGGTCGCGTCTCTAGTATGAATTTACGAGCAGAGCCTGTGCAGTGCATTCCCTGTTTCTTGTTTGCGCTTTCTTTCTTGGTTGCGATGTAATATTCGAGTGTGGATGTGAGACTGGCCGCGCGCAGGTGCTCGATGGCGTTGAGTACGAGGGCTTGAACATTTACGTGATGAGCTGTTTGGCCTCCAACAATAACATGCGCTAGCGCTCCCGCGTTTAGACTCACCACCACCCCCGATGTCTGGGACGCGCAAGACACGCACAGGCACTAGTGCTCGCCATACCAATCTTGCACGTACGGATTGGTTCAGGCGCTCGGGCCGAGGATTGATAGCGAGCTCGACGCCAGTCTACTATCCGAAACCACCGCACCTGACATTGATTGTGGAGATACAACAAGAGGGTGGTATAGGAGATAATACACAATACCGTGAAGGTATAGTAGCGCTACCGAAAGAGCACGTAAGAGAGGGAAGTATCTTGAATAAACACCAACCGAGGGTTGAGCACAACGCCGGCAGGCAGCGACGGGCAGAGCTGACATGGTACTAGTACTAGCGATGTCACCACACCGGATAGTACGACGGTCATTGGTGGGATCCATCTCCGTCCGTGATGCATCCACCAAGGCAAAATAGGGACGACATGGGCGCTGATCGCGGGGTTAGCGCAGGACCCGCGCGAATGCCGTATATACAGATCACGCAAAAAGGAGACACGAAGAGCGGCGACTTCGGGTGTGATCGCAGACGTACGTGGATGGATGCGGAGAGAGCGATAGAGCCTGAGAGCAGTACATAAAAATCATGTCAGCTTCCCCTTCAATGGTGGCTTTGGAGCTCCGCGTACACATTGTGCCCCACATCTTTGCGCATCCACCCACGTACGCCTACGAGCACACCTGGCAGCGCCGGTTATCATGTCGAGCCGACATCGCGGAACAACTGCGAATAGTCCATGGTGCTAGAAAGCTCGCCACAGCATCGGGCTGTAAAGTGGGAACGCAATAGTGCGCGCGTAAGCAAGAGAATGCGGCGTCAAACAGAACCGTAAGCCGCACCAGCATTCAAAGGTCCACTACTCGGGGGTCTTTGTATAAACGTAGCGCAGTCGGAGGATATCAAAGGGCATTAAGCAGTGCATTTATCAACAGAGCGGGAAGATTTTGGCGTACCAGGCTGAGTTTTGTTGGCTCCGGAAACACTCTTAGAGGAGAATACAATGTTGGTTGCAGGGGCATGATTGATTTGAATCTGCTGAGGCATCCGGCCGCAGGGTATCAGTGTCGAGCGATGGCGAAAGCCGTACGGCCGAGGGGTTGTGCGGGACGGCGCTAAGGACGTGCTGTCATGGATCAGGACGAGAAGTGAGCAAAATTACTATGGGATACTCACGATTGGCTGTGACGGTCGATGCAGGCAGACTCTGTGTGCTCAATGGAATTCCATCTTGCGGGAGTGACAGATGGAGAAAATGAATGCTGGGCAGCTATCGGCGACAATGGAAACAAAGGCGTAGATGTGATCGGGGGCGCCTTGACCGATTAAAAGGCCCAGAAGGCCTCCCAGAGTCTATGTGGTCTTTGTGTGAAACGCTGTGCTTGCGTGCGGCGCAAAGCAGATGTTGATCTGTCGCTGGGGTCTTTGCAGGAGCCTACCCTTCATACACTCCAAACGCGGTCATACTCCCCTGTGACGTGCAGCAAAACTCCATCTTGAAGATGTGTGGCGCGTATGGAGAGGGAGTAGATATTTGCTGTGCCTCGTATTGAAAAAGTTGGCGATCCGGGAGATAGCGGGACCTATCTCAAACGCGGCTATGAGGGTTCGCAGGAGCATGAGTGGCAGAGGTCCCTGGAGCGGTGGTGCAGACATACCGGGCATTTAATTCACGGGAGCGGCGAGACTGGGCTGGTTGGGGCCCATGCCAACAGACGGTGTCACACCTGAGGAGAAACACAAAAAACATGAGCTGCAGGTGCCCCGGGAGCGACAAGGCGGATGTACCTGGCACGGCGGGAGCGGGAGTGGCAGGAGTGCGCGCCTCAATGTGTGCGGCCGGAGGGGTACCAAGCTCTCCGCCGCGGTGGCGGCAGGGCTCGCCGCCGAAAATCACGACACACTCTCGTTTCAATCATATCATCATCGCGGCTGGACACCCGTCACTTGCCAACGTTCCAAGCATGCACAACCTGCAGCAAGAGAGCAACAGTCGCCTATGGTTGACTCTGCCGCGCATCACCGCGCGCCATCCCGATCCAGCCTATTTCGCCATGCGCCCCGATTCCAGTATCCCCCAGACAATTAGGACCATCAGCGGCGAAGGGGAGCAACCAGAGTTCCGCTCTTTATCCTACACTTATCCGTTGGCCGAACCGATGATGCAAGGATTATGGGAGGGGAGGATCTGAGGACCCGAAGAGTATGGGGTGGCTTTCAGGGCTCTTCGGCGCTGGGACAGTGAAACCATGACGATGGGAAGAGGTGAGCTTTGGCTCAGTCGTCGTATCTCTTGTGTTGTACTTGGCTTACCCCAGCCTGTTAGCGGCGCGTCTTCCCATTGATCCGTGGGGACAAACATCCACCAGTAAGGTTGGATAAAGGTCTGTGGAACACAGCAATCAGCGAGTTCGCCCTGAAAAGGACCCCACCAAGAACTAAGCGTCGCAGAAAGAAAACCACGTGCGTTAAGCAGTATTTTCTATTGCATAAACGAGGAGGGAACGTACGAGCGTCGCTGCTGCGGAGTGAGCTTCCGCGGAGCAGATCTTAGGCGAAGCAAGGCGTTCCTATATTGCACATAGCGATATCCACGCCAAATATGCCCCAGTACAGAGGAGGTCACGGTCGCTGTTAAGAGATGCTGGTACGGTTGACGTACCGGCTGGCTCCACACCTAAATGCTCCTTTTCATCAAACTATGCGCACGTCTCGTCAAGAATCCGCATCACACGTCCGTGTGTAGCGAAGTTCGCGGCGGCCTGTCTCGCACTTACAGGGCTTTCGAAGGTCGCGATGAAGGCGATCGGGTCGTTGGTGAGATGACCGTGCTAGCACGATGCCATCTTTCTGCAAGACGGTAGTATTTTTTGAATTGATTAATGGGACGCTTGACTTGAGCTTGGAGAAGAAAAAAATGCGCATACACTTCGCCAAACTTGGACACATATACCTCAGGATTTTTGTGCTCGGCGAAGACATCCGGGTCGTCGGGGTCGCGAGTAACCCAGATGGAATCGTATTCGTATTGGGGCTCAATGATTTATGGCAATTTTATGAGCTGACCGCCATGGCGAGCGGGTGGCGGTGATTGTCGTCGCAGTCGGAGAGGGATGAAAGGGCTAGAGAGTACTAAGACTACTTAGAAGGACGGATCTGCGGAGTTGATACAAGTGCCGGCTTGTGCAAGAGGAACGATGGGAGCAGTGACCGAGGCGGACGCGGAGGAGTCAGGTTCAGCAGTATGAGCGGCCGTGGCGATGCCGAGCGGTGGGAAGCGGGCCCGAGAGTAGTACGTTGTGCCTAACTTGAGAGGGATATATGTCAGTTGAGCTAAGGTGCAAGGCCGTACGCAATGTGAGCCTCAAGACTTACTCGCCCGGGTACGCACAGAGTACACCTCTTTTTCTTCTTTCCATCGAACCACCACCAAAGACTGCAGTGCTAGTACGCTACCAGCAATCAGCATACGAATCGTCCTCAGCACAGAAAGACCGTAACGTACCGCAATGCCGCTCACAAGAGCACCCAGGCAACCAGCCCCGCGGAGTCCACCGGGACGTTTCCGCCATCTTGCAAGCGGCTCCACACGATGCTCGCCATATAGCACTTCTGAAGAAAAGGATTTGAGCAAGGTATGCGCAGAAAATCAAGCAGTCCTCACCCGCAACCACGGGGGATGTTTTAGCTAGGGTGGCTCCGTGGTAACACGATAAATCAGGTTGCGAAGATGAGAAAAAACGGCGAGGATAATGTCGAAATATGGCGAAGAGATTGGGATTCATCAGCAAGGAGGGGAAAGCTGGTGAGAAGAAGCGAGTGGGCTGACGGTCCCAGAATTTATAAAGCGTTTCTGGACCGCCTTTCTTGAGAAAACGGACCTCCGAAGGCGCACCTACTTTGATTGTCATCACCACGTGTTTTGTGCAATATATTGGAGAACATGCGTATTGGTAAAACGCCGCAACTGCCATTGCGCGAGCAACGACGACGTTAACGACGTAGATCTCCTCGCGGTGGAGTATCACTCATGCTGCGCATTTTGAATGAGGACAGCTGCCAGTACAAAGTTTTCAACCGTTTCAGGGCTGGGTTCCAAAATCCGAAGCCCCAGGATAGTATGATTCCTTCTAGAAGCCTGGCCGAGGATGATTGCATTGAGGTCCATCTCCAAGGTTAAAAGGTTGCAAGCCTGTGTGGATGGAGTCGTAGCAGTCCCACGTATGATGGAGAGAATCGCCCCCAGCGTCAACACTGAATGTATAAAAGGATGGCCATATATATAGCGGGCGACCGAGCTCTCGACCGGCGTGTTTGAATCGCTGGGTCTGGGTGAGCACTTGAGCATTTTGTCAACAGAATGCGTGAGAGCTACAGTTACGGGCGCGATTTGCGTGCCCAGTTCCTCGGACAGTACTCGCATCCGTGGAGTGGCGACAATGCACATGATACACGAGAAGCTCCGTTTTCGAAGCGCCAAAATATATGATCACGTATTGTGGGTTGAGCGCCCTGCAGTTTATCACCCCGAGAATGGGCTCCACGTGCATGGCCCACAAGACAACGTCCGCCGCTGCGTTGTCCGCCGACAAAGATCGACCGCACCTTTGAAGGCCATCAAGGACATAGCGTCCGACCAAATCCGAAGGGCGATCCTCGGATTTACTCGGACTTCAAGCTGATGATGGAATCAAAGGTCGGGGGATCTGAAAATGGCCCAGGGAAGCAAAAAGAAATTGAAGTGGAAATGTGTGATAATGGCGTGGGGAGTGAGCACGGCAGCAGTGCCGGATCTAGCCACGGTCCGGCTCTCCTCTCAGGAGGCAACCATGACGCCCGGTAGGATCATGAATGGTCAGCGTTGGATCGTAGAGTATCCTGCTGCGTCCGGAAACACTTATCACAGAGGCCAAGAGAGCTGCACATTAATTCTCATTTCGACACGCGCCTGAGCCTCGGAAAGTCGGAATCCCCTTGAAAAAGAATTCTCTGACCCTCAAGTTCGAGTACACTTGTGAGAGCGCAGCATGAACGAACCCTGCGCTACGAAAGCCAATGTTCCAAAGGCCGCAAGTGGGCGCGATTACCATCCACTGCGCATCCAACCTACGAAAAGGACGCCCCATCCTCTCGCACCAAATCAGAAAGCAGCGAAGATAGGATGCACAGCGCAATCAAGATAGCTGATACGAGCTTTGAGCTGAAGAGGATAAAGATGGCGATATGTGCATACAAACAATAGGTCGGCACTCGCGTTCTCACGCTCTCCTACACCTCGCAGTAGCTCGCAGTACTCCAACAATCGTGGTTGAAACTCGGTTTTACGGAGGGCCGCGGTACATTTGTTCTCTGTTGAGTTTGGCCATTTTGCGTGGACGGGACACCCCTTGTACGGTAGATTTTGAGGACTGATGTATGCCCTTGCGTGAGAGTGTGCAATGAAAACGGGGCACCCGGATGGCAGGAAAGTGAAGGGTGATCAGGGGCTATTGTTGTAAAGTTGCACGTGTGAGAAGAGTATGTATATCGGTGTTGGCGATCTCGCACCGGGGAGTAGAACGGTTCCACTGGTATGATTGGCTCTGGTCGGGGGTTATTGGGGCCGGATGATATATCTCGCGGGGTAGACGAAACATGCAATAAACAAGGAAGGTTGGCATAGACACCTAAGAGTTGGTTGGAAGGTTTAGGATGAGTTAAGAGAGAAGCATTGGCATTATCGTAACACTGCGTACCAAGACCGGCTCAGCGATCATTCCAGCCTGAGCGCCTCTTTGCCCAGCTAATCAACACGGCTATCGCAGCTCGTATCCGAGGTGGATACTAGAGCCTATGTGCGCGCGCGATCAAATACTTCAGGCTCGGGGCTGATGTTGCGGTACGGATTCCATTCGTCCAGGCGCCTGATGAACTCGGGCAGCTGTCAAGGACTGGGTTTCAACGTTTAGGACAACTTGAGAATGGTGGATAAAGCCTTGCAAATTAAACTTGGGGATGGCCTACTTCGAACGGCAGCCTTTCCACCCGCTTTCCTGCAGTGCTCCTGGATTATCAACGCACCTCGCATATGCAGCGCGAACAGGACCAGAATTGCGCGGCGACTGTTGCCGGCGTGATAATATTGCTCGTGTCACGCGTACTTCGGGGGCCGTGTTTTCAAATGTGCTCGAGAGGAACGCGCGCGATGTCGCCGGTCGGTGGTGATCTGGCAGCGGGAGTGGACGAGCCTGGAGTAAAAAACACCTGCGTTTTGCTTCCGCCCAGCCGCGATAGCTCCTTTACGACTCACCACCACCATCGCGCTGGGCCAAGACGCGCTCACCAGCAGCTAGACGATGCTACAAGCGGAGGCTTCTTTTGGCGACCTGTGGTGACCTTCTATCTCACGATGCTGGGCTTCTCACTTCGGCATTACTATACGCTGCCACTGGGGTCCACCACAGACAAACCCGAGCACCCTCGATCCTCGCAGGCTCTGTACTGGCAAGGTGCCAATGCCTCGCTCGTATTCCAGCCTACCTACACGCATCCAATATACACTCTTATTGGGAAGGAATTAAACTTCACACGTCAACAAGAGGTTCGATGTGGCGTGGGATACACAAGCGATGGCGTTTTCACGAAGGCCACATTGCCCGCTCGATAGTATGTAGTACCACCGTCTCATGACGCCTCAAAGCTCACAGATTCTGCATCATGCCCATACGATTCCTTTGAGCAACATCGCGCTATGTCTGGTTCGCGGTGTAGCACGCCAAACCCGAGAAGATTGCTCGAGGCGACATCCGAATCCTGCTACCCCAATAATAATCGCAATGAGAAGATCTTCCGTTGCTTCATTCGCCGAGTCTACGAGCGCCTACCATTGATTATCTTATTAACGTTTATGCAGGCCTGATTGACCTTTCCGCCCCCAAATTCACGAACGGGAGCTATCATGGGCATTCAAGCTGTCCTGTCCAAAGCGGATACTATAACTAAATCTTTCGGGAACTGCGCCTTACCATGCAGTGCGCACAGCCTAATTCACACCCCAGTGCCTCTCTCGACATTCTCCGAGCTTTGGCCTGTCATCACGAATCTCGCCGCAGACGTTGGCGCCATGGATGAAAGGTCGTGAGCTGCAGATGGCCACAGCTCCCTCCGATTCACCATATCACCCACTTCAAAAGCGTTTACGTAATCTCCTTAACCCGCCGACGATTTTATTTCTGTTGAACTGGCGTTGGTGTGCGGACGGCGGTTCGGCGCTGGGCCGGTGTGGTTTCATCGGGTTACGCACCCGACTCCAATGCCCACCTCGCGCATTCGACTACTCTCGATCACTCTCAAGCGTTTTTGACTGCGCCTCACTTTGCTGTCTTGGACGATCGTATGCTTTTTCTTACGTATGCTCCAATACACCATGATGCCGTGTTTACGCGACTAGCAATCTTAACGCACTAACTGCGCTTAGATTTTCCAATCCAAACCTGTGCGTACTCACCCAGGCTCATACGCCGTAGATCAAAGCATGACACCCCCGTTTTTTACTCAGATAATCCCATGGATAGCAATTTGGACGAACCCGGCTTTCCGCGACTATTACCCGCCACATCCACACGCCAGCGCACGCACAGGTATCCCGAGCGCTCGGTCTTCTTGCCCCATTCACATACTTACCGTATTCGCCCTCCGAGATCGCGGCAGCGCCACCGATTACCCTCCCACACTCTTGCAAAGCTAACCGCGCTCCTTTCTCTCACCCGCCGACCCCGAGATTCTCCGCACGCAAGCCTCCGTTCTCAATGCCCGTGCAATGCACAGCAATCCCCTGCGACTTCCCGGTCCCCGGATTATCATCTCGGACACGTTTATATAGCCAGCGGTCGTCTCGGTCAACAGCACTGAACGTGCGATTCTGCGCGTTAACGGGGTGACAATGTATGGAGCCGTCACGGCATTCAGGGAATGAAGCCGAGCACCAGCGATACGGGGTTTTTGTTTCAGGGTGCGCCGAGGATGCGCTTATGGACCACCGGTAGCCCCCGCGGCTCAAGCAGCAGAGATCGTGAAGGAAAGGAGGTGCGTCTGGATTCTGCAAGCATCGGCTTAAAGCACGCTGGAAGTTGACGCATAGTGTTTGCGTATAGCGCCATGTGCGGCTCTAGCGAGCCTTTTCATACCTTCACCCATTTTTTCCTCTGCTGCAATATACCTCTTCTCCCGGCGACCATCGCATCAAGCGCCGCACGTTCTTCTCCGACCAACTCATAAACACTCAGCAGCATAGAACTGTAATGACAGCGAGAGTAATTTCCGCTCTGGAGGCGGCATGCAAGTACATCGGACGTGCTTTTTTCACGCGCGCATCCATCTTGAGCGTTGCCAGAGCTGCTCCATCCCAAATACCCCTTCTAGGTGTCAAGCTCCGCAGAGAAGATGTATACGCTAAAGAGCGCTTTGGCCGTTCTGTCTTCAGTTGCCCCCAATCCGCGGAGGATACCATCACGCCCAAGCTTTGCGTCGACGTCATCCGCCCTTGAGCGAGCGTTCAATCGAGGCCCCAAGGCTGGAGATCGGGATTAAACTCATCGGAGTTCTTGTTCTCGCCAACTCTTCTCTGGTAGCCGGGGTCACCCCCAACCTCAAGGCCGTGAAAGGGCGAGGGACAAACCCGTATCCGAACCTTAGCCGCTGCTTTGCTTGAATTTTTTTCATCTCCGCGTTGTATATATACTTTTCGAGAGTTATCTGACATTCTTTGTGATCTATTCCAAGCCTCACGGATTTCGTGAGTCGTTTCCGTGGGTGCTTATGCAGGACGACATGGCACACCCCGGACTCCTGCGTAAGGTTTACTGTGCTCCATGCAGGTGGCGCCTCAAAACTTCGACTCACCACCAGCCAAGTTGTATCTCACCTGCCCATAATTAGCCCTCATTTGCACACAGCAATTTGATTACTGAAACTGCTAGCTGCAGGCTTGAAGGTAGTGCTTGCGAGCGATATTGGGGGAACCCTGGGGAAGCCGGCTCATGACGGATACAAAAATCGCACGCCCGGACCGAGCCGATTCTCATCGGTTACTGATATACGTAAGCAGTGATGGGCATCACGGATCTTTTTCTTACGCATGCATCCGGGAACATTCTATCGTGAACATCTACGGTCCACTATGCACATGCATCTGAGCTAGACTCGGGAGCGTGGAGGCCAGGGCAAATTGGCGCGGGAAACTCGAACAAGATCGACGGCCCCCTGCAGAAGATGTTGACAGAATTCCACGGGACGTTCTGCAGAACATCCCGGAACGTCCGCACACTCGTCGTAGGAAGCTGCCAAGGGGAGTGGCAGTGTCACCCCGTATTGTCACGCCTGTCGTGCGCATCGGGGTAAATGGGCTCCGTAAGAGGCGACGGAGGACGGCTGTCGAGCCGCACCCTGGGTGTCGTCCCGCGGAGCGCCGTGGATCGACGGCCGGCGCCCGGTTCTTTACTGCCTGCGGATCGCCCGTGATGCAAACGCATGCATCGTAATAGAGCCGCTATTCAGAGATGCTCCGCCTCGGCCCTCAGCGGGATCGCCGCGTATCGAATATGGCGGAGGGACCACGGGGAAAGTGGTACACGGGCCTGTCAGCAGATTTCAGGCAAAGCTCGGGGGGAAGGGAAAAAGCTGCTGCCCTCACATGCACCACCGTGTCCCCTCCTCCAGCCATGCCTCGCCCTCGTCGTCGTCGTCGTCGCCTTCTCCTGTTTTCGCCATCGTTGCCACCACCATCCAACTCCCTTTTCCATCCCGGGCGTGCCGAGCACATATACTCCCGCCCGACGCATTGCGTCCCCCGGCGACAAATAAACAATGTCGTGTATATTTAATCTCTGAGAGCTTCAGGTGATGGGGGTGCTCCATCCAGCCCCAAGCGGGTCGCAATGTCTAAGAACGTCAGCTGCCGTTGTGAGCTCTCTCCCTCTGCATTCTTCTTTGCCTTCGCTGATTCAGCGCTGTTATGCCAGCCGACGAGACTGCCCAATGGTCACCGTTTATGACCCAGCGTTTCTTGGAGATGGACAGGTTCCTGATGGCCGCGCAATGGGAAAATAGTGCGTCCACTCTGCAAGCCTGCTTGCGCATAGGACGCTCACCGCCTTTATTGCGACGTCCGCACTCTTCGGATAGCGAGGGCGCTTCCTCTCCCCCTCCCATAGAACCTGCAACGCCGTCCTGGCTTGGCGCGTCTTCCCAGGGGCCCTCGCCTCCGACCTCCCTCACTCCGTTTGTAGCGCTGGCGACGGACCCCCAGCATGATATGCCTCTCCCTGCCTCGGCGAGCGAGCCTCTTCTTGCTACCAATAACCTCACGGCTCAAATCAACAGCGCCAAGGGAGCTGCTCGTACTGATTGGCTGGCATCCGTGGTCGCGTGCGCGTGCAGTCGCTACGTCCTCAGCACCTTGTTTGACGAGCATCTCGACTCGTTTTGCCTGGTGAGTTCAACGGCAAGCGTCCATCCAGACAGTTCTGACCCCAAGGTCCACAGGCCGTCGTCCAGCCCTCAAGCCCCGCCGCCGATGATTAAGCTTGCAAACACTGTCTATTAATTATCGTTGATGTACAAGTAGACGGAAAAAGTACTGGATGGAGCACGGGCCTGTCAGCGGAGGTCAGGCAAAGCTCGGGGGAAGAGAAAGAAAATACAGAAGACGAGAGCTGCCTCGCCGTCGCCGTCGTCGTCGTCGTCGCTGTCGCCTCCTCCTGTTTCCTCCATCGTTGCCACCACCATCCAACTCCCTTTTCCATCCCGGGCGTGCTGAGCGCACATACTCTCTCCCCGGCATGCCGCCCGAAGCATCGCGTCCCCCGGCGACAAATAAACAATGTCGTTTATATTTAGTCCAGCCTCCAAACCATGGGAGGGCTTTCTCTCAAAGGTCATCTAGTCAGTATGATCTCCATTGCCTCACTCGCGCGCGCTTTCAGGAGGGCGCGCGTACTCCCCCATCAGCACGACTGGAGACGTCGAGGCCGCTAAGGCGCCGGAGGTAGTAGTCGTGGGGCCCCGGTTCACGGATCTCGTGAGCCTCTCTTCTCCCTCATCTCGCTCGCTTGACCACCTGCTCATACGTGTATCACAAGTCGTCTACAAGCCTCCGCAAACGGATGTAATGGTATACAACGCGTCGCTCGCATACCTATGCTCGGTAAGCTCCAAACGTTTGCTCGGAAATGCAGCCACTGACGCCGTCGCGCGCAGTACAAGTACTGGACTCTGATCCTTTTGAGAATCCATGGTATCGACCTTATGAAAGGTTTTCCCGTGCGTACCCCAGTCTCCGATTGCCTCATTATCGCTTGCTGACCTCCATCCGTTTTCTTATAGGAACTTACCGCCCTAGACTCGTCATCACCATCCCGAAAAACGATTTCTGGAGCGTTTCAGAGAACAATGCCTCAGAGGGAGTCATCAGCAAAAAGACTACAAGTTGTAGCAAGAAAGGGTTGCTAGTGGCTTCTATAGACTGCTATAGAGTACCCAGTAGCAGCTCCTAGCTCCCATAGCACTGTAGCATCACTCTGGTGCTATGGCTGCTACAAGCTGCTACTGAGCGCTCCAGAGAGTCTTGTAGTACTCATTAACAACCCCTCGTTGCTACCGCCCCAACCCTTTTTGCTAATGGATTCAACTGGTTTGTAGGGCGTTTGCTATTGTTTTGGATAGTACGTCGCCCCGTCGTTTTCCTCAGAAACTTCGTGCGGCGCTAATACTGCATGAATCGCTGCCAGTCCCTCTTACTCGAACCCCTAGAGATATCTGTCCACAATCCAGCCAATATGGTCTTTCTTGTGCCCGATGAGCAGGGACAATGTTAGCCACCGCTTCTGAAAATTTCGGAGAATTTTCGATCTCCAAATTATCAAACACTCCATCCACCCCCCATCTTCTCTCGTCCGAACACATTACCTTCTCCAAACCTGACCGCCTTTCCCGTTGCTCTTACTCGCGCCGTTTTGTCACGAGATGAGCAGGCGAGTGTTCGGGTTTCCGCCAGACGCGATTCAGCAACAACTCGTGAAGTAGCCACTGCTCAACGTATTTTGCTTCGATCCCGACTGCTATGACTGCCGCGACTGCCGCGACACCTGCTCAGCCGCGTTCCATGCTCGCGCCCTGCTTCCCGATGCTGTGTTTCACATTCCTCTTCAAGGTCTTCCAGCTTCCCCTCTGCTTACCTCACGTCGTGGTACTCTACCACTATTTCTTTTACGCCTGGCACAAGTTGATCACCTTGCTTCGTACCGCTTCGCCCCAAGGTCAAAAGCGACCACATCTACTTGCGCCTGGTACGCCGGCGATGGTAACCGCCCCCGAATCGGTTTCAATGGACACACCGACGCCGTCGCTGTCACCCCCGTGCCTCGGCCCTGTTGGTATATCACTCTCGCGAACAACCAGGTATCAGGGGCTGGCAGGGTTGGCTGTCGGGCTATATTAGCGCAACCTGCTGCAGGCCCGGCACCGGCGCCGGCGCCTTCGCTGCTACTCGCGTTCCTTTCACGTTCATTACACCAGTCCTCCGTCCTGCGTAGGCACTTCCTCCGCGCGTGTTGGCACCCTTCCCTCGTACGCAGACTGCACCCCCTCATGCGCAGGCTTACCTCCTCCCAGCGCTGGTGCCCCCCCCCCCCGCCTTCAACTCAACATACCCATCCCTGCCCAGCAACCACTGTTTGGGCGTGTCCGACCGGTGCATGGAGACCTCTTGCATATCTTCACTGGGTACGTTTTCCAGGCCTTGTCTTTTCTTGGAGCGAGCTCACGCTGCTCCGATAGCTGGCAAGCAAGAACATCGTTTTCGATATTAGGCGATGAGAAATACTCATTATTCAACTCGATGCCTCTGTGGCCTCGTACACTTTCCTTACGATATTTTCGAATGGTGTGTAGTACTTGGAGAGGGTCCATTGATGGTCAGCTTGCCGTCCGAATGGTCTTTGATTGCTCGCGATACTCACACGAATGCTTGCTTTCAGAGCAATCTTTACTATCATATCGCTGTCAATCCTGTTCCCGCATCGCTGTCAGCGTCATTCGCTCTCCTCTCTGTATTACCAATTACTGTACTGCTGTATCGCTGGAAATACTCAACTTTGTATCGCTAGGCTCTCGTTACCTTGTTTCACGTGCTTTCCCTCCTTTGCACCACGATCTGACCGGCCATGTGTGATGTTCGTGTTGCATTTGGATTTTTGAATGTATTTTTGACACCTTTAGTTCCTTGCAACGTTTGAGCGCGAGCACCGAGCGCCAAGCTAACCCACGGCCATTGAGTCCCGAGATGGACGAGATGGTTGCCACCCAGATTATGTAAGATATCCGACGTTTGCTTTTCTCACACCATCACCACCATCGACCTCAAGGATGCTCTCTGGCGCTTGAAGCTCTCTGGACGTATCACCTGTGGGCCCACTCTGTTCAGTATCTTAGCTTTAGGGATTCCTTGAAGCTGCATAGGTCTGCATACTTGGTGGCATCCGGTTCGCTGGCAACAAACATTCGATTCTTTCTTGATACGTGTCTACCTAAAAGCCGACGCAACTTGGAAGTGTATCATCTTCATGCGCCTTGTGTCTGTTGGCGCCTTAAGAAGCCGAATTCAAGCTGATGGTTCGAGCTCCGGGCAAAGTAAAGCAGTTACTCTTGTATAGATAGCTCGCCGGTACGAACTGTTCGGTCTCATAAAGATTTACAGTATTCGTCACTGCGCCGGTTGCGCCTGCCCATCGTTGCCCCTCTCGCGAAAATAGCAAACCAAAGCCAAGGTCCGCTTAGGCCAGGTCCTCGTTTCAGGCTTTAACATCAAGGGCTGGCAGATATGTATGGGCAAGACGGGGCGCTCACATATTAAAGGTGAGATATCTTGGATTATCTACAGCACGACTCGTTGCTGATATGGCGTCTTCAAATTATTCAAGGTTCTCGTGAATAACCGTTGGAACCTCCCATTTTAGCAAAGTTACTGCGTTAACCTCATATCGACTGACCATAGGGCACTCCGCGGACTCTCTACGAGGGTGCGAACAAGATAATTACTGCTGTTTTCTCCGCGGCTGAGGATGTTCTACAAAAGTGAGACGCTAACCATCTTTTGTCATTCCTGATATAAACATCGGCGTCTAATCTGTTAGAACCTACCTAGTCTCCTGTAAGCATCTCAATACGTCATCCTGAAGGTCCTAAGAACGAGGACCAGCGAGATGTCGTATTGGGATGCTTATAGGAGACTAGAACCTACCCCATGTTTGACACCGGCCGGATTGTGGACTCCTAGGTCTGTTTTTTGTGACTCGAGTATTCATAACTCGTGCGTGGTATGTGGGAGATGCTATGACCTTCACACGGCACCCAAGCGTTTGTTTCTGCGCATGAAGGCGTTTGATCGCTCGCTTAGATGGTCTACAAACTGAGTTTCGTTTATTCTGGTACTGTCGCTGCTGGCGGTTGCTTGCAGATAGGTAAGCGGGGCGTCTACCTCCTCTTAACCATTCGCACTGCCCTGCCCATTTAAACGAGCTCCAGAAAAGAACGTGAGTTTTTCCCCTTCGGCGCTGACAATCATATTGGTGGACCAGCCGCCGCTGGCGCAATGAGCCAGATCAACGCCACGCAGCAGCGTCAGGATTGGAGAATCGCTTTCATATCATCATAACAAAGTTCAAGGCACAAGGGTTTTGGAGGAAATGAAAGGAAGAGAGCATGGTCTGTGGATCGCCGCGCCGTCAGGAATTTTGAGGAGATGGCCAATTTTAAACAAGGGAATCTATGAGTGGGCATTCAGATTCGGGCCTATCGCAGCTGCTCGCCAATGTTCTGTCCACAAGCAAAAACTGCCTTGCCAGAATGAAGTTTGAAATCGCACAGATGTGCACAAAAATCTACCCTCGAGTGTCGGGCAGGCCATCTTTGTCTAGACCTGTTGCCATTGTTTGTCGTAATTCAACACCAAATAGAGCTGAACATACCAAGAGTCCAGTCGCTCGTCATGTTTATTATTACACCCGCCCGTGCCATCGAGTATTGGTTGGGAGACCGCGGCCAATCCAAGTATTCAGCCACCTCGCTGGCAAAAAGATTGGTTCCTGAGCGCATAGTATAGCTGGCAAAGGATTCTGGAAGTAGTGCAACGGTGTCGAAATCGATGATGCATATTTTGCCGTTTCCATCGAGGAAGAAGTTGCTCTTGTCCATGTCGGATTGGGTGAATATGACCTTGTCATCGCTGAAACTGATTTTCGCTGGCCTGCCGTAAGACGGGATCCATTCGAGAGCCTGGCTCAAGTCGCGATTGGCGGCCGCCGTTTGGCGAACGAGGTACAACGGCGTGGGCGCACCTTGTTCATGTAGGTCTCCAAGGCCAGCTTACTCGAGAAAAGTAGGGGTGCTCTATAGTCCTTGAAGAGCCTGTGGCGAGCAGGGCCGCCGCCCACAGATCCAATTGTGAGACCGGCGGGGGCGGGGACACTGGCGAGCCATCTTAGAGCGTCGGCGACCTTTTCGGGGGCGTTGTCGGCCGGAGTGGTATTGTCAATGAATTCCATGACAAGATAAGCCGTACATTGATCGGGGGTGAAGTAGTCCACAACCTCGGGAACGCGTGGTGCGCTTGGGTCACCAATCGCCATGCTGTGGATGTACTTCTGCGTCTCGTACTGGAAGCGCAGATAGTCGTCGTTGTCGTATTTTATAAAGTAAGACTTGTAGACTATGCAGCGCCTGAAGTCACGCTTCCACATGTCGTGGGTTCCGTCGTGAGCTTTGCAGAGCGCAATAATCGCTTCTCGATCGGCGGGTGTGATAGACATTGCGAGCCCCAGGCCTGAAAGACCATGCGTGAATAGAAACAGCGGGCTGACGAGCAAGTTTGCACGCACAGCGATGCAGATTACCGGCTACAGCAAGAATTGATGGGAGATATTGCGGTGGGCTGAGAGGGAGAGTGGCCAGGAAGCGGGAGAGACATGCCGAGACTGATTGCGTCATAAGGACTTGCATCCGAAGATGCGTCCACTCTACCGGTACTTACACCACAAGAGCAGCCATATGCATATGCCTGAACGTCGAACACCGGGCACGCTCAATTCTGGCTTGCAAGTTGTGCAATGAGGACTGCGCATCTTCGTGTGTCAGTGGAGCGTATCTGCCAGACCTCTCCTGATTTCGCTGCGCTCTGTTGACAGGAATGGGGTGCACTTGCCGTAAATTGCGAAGATGGCGGATTCGGAGGGCGATCGGCGCATGGTGCACCCAAAGTGGCCGGCGCACGGGGCGGCCGTGTCAAACATCAAAAGGTCGAGATATAAGAGCAGCGCTGCGTGTACCTCTTTTCTCTCTCAACGTCCACGTCCCCCCGCTGCCGCTACGCTCGAGCCATGCCCGTCCTCGCTGCGTTCACTGTCGCCGCCCCATTCACGATGGCGTACTGCTTCGCGTGCGCGCGCTCTTCCCTAGTCACCGAAATCTAACTCCAAAAATATCTCGCGCTCTCAAAATGCAACGCGTACACAGCGCGTCCCTAACAACAAATAAACATATTCCTGCTACATAAACCTTCCATTCGGTCCCTTTTTTCTTCTTTCTCCCTCGCAAGCAACGATGGCTTTTTGCGTCCTTACCGATGTATTTAAGAGGGCTCTTGTACATCTCTCGGCCTCCCAGGCAGCGGTGGAGCGCGCGCTCCAGGTTCTCTGCGGCGCACCCTCCTTCCTTCGGCTCTCAAGCGTCACTCCAAACGCCACCGGAGCCGCCGTCCCAGAGGAGGAAAACGACCAGACCGTGCCCAAGGCGCTGGTGAGCGCGTTTCCCGAATCTCCTCTGCCAACCTACTAATTCGCGTATTCCAGATCGTTCTCCCTCCTCCCTTTGGGGATTTGAGCGTTTACGACCCAGCACTCAGAGCAATGCGTAACGTATGCCTCTCCTCACGCCGCTCCCGTGGGGATTTTCCGCTCACCCATTCGTCTATAGCTCGATTATTGGCTCGACTTCCTGGCGCGTCACATTACATTTACCCAGACCTTCCCCGTTCGTATTCTCTTCTATTGCCACCAGCATATTCTGAGATCTTCCTTCAGGTTACCAGCACTGCCGAGCCGTTCTGGGGCCCTCTACTCGTTGCCATCAGCAAGCGCAACGGATCTGCCCTGAAAAACGGCGTGAAGGAAACGTGGAAGGCCACTTTGGGTAAACTTGATGTGGCCACAAAGGTGTGCGACATTCTTACGCTTTCCACAGCGCTTGTGGAGCTAACCATCCATGCCCACGGTAGGAAGCGTGCCGGACAGCTTTTTCCCTTAGTAAAGAACTCGCCCGTTGTGTGGGCGAGTTTTATCCACTTCTTCCCCCATCCCCTCTCAACGCCAACGAGACCTTTGGTAACAACGCCGCCAACGCTACGCTTGCTTCTGCTCCTGAACAAGCACGGTCCTTGCACCAAAAGCGACATCGCTGCGCACGTCTGTTGTCCCGCCGATCACACTGTCAAATTCGACTTCACCATTAATCTCTGCATCCGCCGCCGTCACTACAACCCAGGTCAAGTTGAAAGTGACCTCTGCTAAATTCTCTATATCCACTCCCGAGGACACGGTTCCTGGGCCTTGCCCCACCGTCGTCTTTCGTGTCAATGCTTCGCCTGCTCCATCGGTCATCGCTACCCCCTCTTCTTTTTCAACCGCTTCACATTCTGCAACGTCCACC
Source organism: Botryobasidium botryosum FD-172 SS1 (assembly GCA_000697705.1). Taxonomy (NCBI): domain Eukaryota; kingdom Fungi; phylum Basidiomycota; class Agaricomycetes; order Cantharellales; family Botryobasidiaceae; genus Botryobasidium; species Botryobasidium botryosum. The sequence continues at coordinate 44,987 of KL198083.1, forward strand.
ACCACCCTCTACCCCGCTCCTACTGCATCCCCTGCTATTACATTCACCACGTCCGTCTCTTCTGCTGCTGCTACTGCCTCCCTCGTGAACCCTGCTTCAATTCCACCTCCACCTGCTACTTCTCCCCCCGCCTTCGTGCATCCCAAAAGCAACCTCGCGCGCACGACCACAGCTACCACCAACGGTATATTTGCTTCTACCTGCTTCATCTCCATCGGCTCCGCCACCGCGCTCGTGCTCTTGTGCAAGTATCTCCTTCGCCGTCATCGCATGCAATTGCATGCCCGAGCACAGCGCCGCTACTTTGCTTCTCACGACGACTTAGTATCGCCCTCTGTATCGTACATCAACAATTCTGCCATCGACGAGGAGTTTGACACTTCTGCGCCGACCGATGGCTACATCGAACATCTTCCACCTGCACAGCCCCAGAGGTACATGCAGCCTGCCCCTAGTTATCAAAACCACCACGCACCTTTCGGCTTCAATGCGCCGGCGCTTTTTGCTTCAACGCGCAGGCGCTTTACCTTCGACATGGCCTGGGGACCCATCAGTTTAAGCACGGCGCCGGCGCTCACATTCTCCAGCTGGCGGCGCCGGCACCATTCCGCATTCGGCACTTCATTCCCTTGCAAGTACCTCGCAATCTGATCATTCCAAAGGAACCTGAAGATCTTTATCACTTTGGTCCTCGTCTTGGAAAAGGGTGAGTGGCTTCGCTTTTAATAACTCAATCTACGACTGACAAACATTCCACGATCGCTAGAGGTTTTGCCGTCGTAGACTTTGTCAGGGACAAAAAGACCAAAAAACGCTTTGCCCTCAAGTCGATCAGTACTCTCGACCGGGACAACGTTTTCAGTGCTCGCAGGCGTGACGACGCCCTCGCCGAGATCAGGATCATCGGCGCGCTCAGACACGAGCGTATTATCACTCTCTTCAACGCGATGGATGTTGTCCAGGAGAACACCGTCGCGCTCGTACTTGAGCTTGTGAGCGGGGGCTCGATGCATTCGTTTGTAACAAAGAACTATATGCATTGCCTCAGCGAGAGCCATGCTGCCCGCCTTCTCCATGAAGTACGTTTCTACCCTGCCTATACCTTCACCATCCAAGCGCACAACTGACAATTTCTTGATTTCCTTTTTTGAAGGTCTTGCAAGGCCTTGTTTATCTGCACGAACATGGGGTTATCCACCGCGATATCAAGCCCGGTAACATTCTCCTCACCAGTACTGGCCGCATTAAGATCGGTTCGCCTTGACCTTCCCTCTTCATCGCCCATTCTCCGCGCTCATCATCTTTCTTACTATCTAACAGCTGATTTCGGCCTCGCCTGCGTTCTCAGCCGCCCTACCTCCCGCGCCTACCTCGCCTGCGGCACTCCCGACTTTGTCGACCCCGACGTCGTCCTCCCCGAGGGATACAGCTGCGAGATCGATATCTTCTCCCTTGGCAGGACTGCTGAATGGCTCCAAGTGAATGCCCTCCGCCGCGACGTTCCGATCAGCCGCGACTGGGACCACTTTGTCAAATGCTGCAAGGCAAAGCACGGTGCCGGGCGTTGGACAGCACACGACTTGATTCAGGTGAGTTGACTACCTTTTCGAGCTCGTACCGTTGCCGGAGGGAGCCCAACTCTGACGATGTATTGCATATGTCTGTAGCGCCCATTGCTCGGGTTCGAATGTGCCGAGGAGATTGGGAGGCTCGTGTGGCATGCTCGTCGCCGCTGATGTTAAAGGGCCCCTCTCCTCGCTCATCGCCCCCTACTTTTTCACGACTACGCAAACTACCTGACACGACTATCAACTAGTATATCGATCAACGATCAGAAATCCAAATCCGGGATCGACGATGACAGATGAGTATTACATCCACCAACCAACAAACACTCGGACTATCAGTCGCGCATTTGGAGCACTCTCCTCTCGCTGTTCGCTGCGGTTTCCGCTGTACGGGATCGCGCGAAAGTGGGACATGCTTTCTTCGTCGCTAGATAATAACCGTTTTGCCATATCTCTCCCCTCTCTGTGGTTTCTGCTGCGTGGGATCGCATAAGCGGTGGGATATAGGCCGTTTATGTTTGGTTTTGGTTGGGTACGTACACCTCTTTCTCGGTCGTGCGCTCGGAAATACGATGGGTACTTATTGTTGTCCTATTCTATGATTAGTTTGCTAGCCATCTTTCATCGCCATCTCGGGTCTGGTCTACCTGGGCTACGATCGCGTATCCTCGGGTCAATATTTTATCATCACCCCCTCGACACTGCGGGGCTCTTGGAATCTTTTTTTCACTTTGTTCAAACTCAGAGGTCTTCTCATGGTTGCCCTTTCTTCTGTATCTCACACTCACACACGCTGTACTACTCCAATCATTGTATCACCCACTCTTCTGTATTTTCGTCACTCCTCACTGTACCGCTTCATATTTTAGATCCTTCCTCATTCTGTGTCGGTAGTCCTTCTGTATCACTTGTTCTTTTGTATCGTTGGCTCTCCTGTATTGCTGACTCTTATCATTGTATTTTTTTTCTCTACATTGCCGCTCTCTGGCCATGCAGCCTTTTATTATTATTATTATCATTATTATCGTGAAGTGTGTTCAGAGTGCTTGAAAATATCCTGTGAAAAAAGTTTTGTCTCCACTTCTCGTGGAACAGATTGGGACATCAAATTTAAAAGGCGTTGGTTTTCAATGAGAATCCCTTCTCTCTTGGGTGAGGTTATCTTCGTATGAGGCGCCCTTAGCGAGCGGTATAAGTGCAGACATTCCTTGCAGCATCAGCAAGAATACACAAGTAGTGATTATCATTGCATAGATGAGGTCCGGCACCCCCACAGTCCATATGTCGCCGGGCGCTAGACGCTGATCGATGATTGATAAAAGAACGGATTACTCTTCCCCGAAAACTATAGCCCCGACCTCAATGGACTGTCCTCTTCGGAGCATCGAGTCATGACGACCCCGCGGAGTGCAGACTCAGCCTTGCGGACAGGGTTGTGGGTCTCCTACCGATAAGCGGACCGACATAAACGGGTGTTCCGACTGCAGACTGGGCGCCATACGCTGATGTGGAGATGCTCCTTCAAGACTCCGAGTCGCTCGGCGTCATCTAGATCATCTAGGATTCTGTGTGCTATGGTATGTGCGGATTCGAGTAATTGGCCAAGGTGGACGCTGATAGCCAGCGCAATCCCCAAAGCTAAGGGCCTGTATTTTGTTGCCATTCTGCGCGGAGCATTCGGTTGGTGAATGGTATTGCTGCTAATAGTCGTGCGTTTGCGGCTAAGCGATCGGTAAAGTTTTTTGGGCTGCTGAGGATATCACACGAGCCCAAGTTGGTAACTATCAAGCACTGGAACAGGTTGATTCGCAGCCGCCGACAATTGATCATGGCGCAGTAGCGTCGCAGGCACGAACAATGAGGGTCGTTTCCGGTACGTTGGGTTACCCAGTTCGGCTCGAGCTTAAAATAGGCAATCGTGTAAAAGCAGACACGGCTCATTTCCTGTTTTGCCTGTTCCGCTTTCCAGGCGTTGAGATGACAAAGAACTGGAAATGGGACACGTGCGCCGCAGAATGGAGATGAAGCCAAGCTGCATACCAGGCTGCCTTGATTAAAAGATCTCCAAGTATAAATTCCATGGATGGGCGTGATGTCAGCCAGATCAATATTGCGAGCGATCTAGGAATGGGCACAGAGAAGGTACAGAGTTCAGTGGTCTGCAGCCGCGCAACGCAAGATAACGAACCTCAAGCGTAGGACGAGAAAAGATGGTAAGCTCGGACGGGTGTTCGCCGTCGCATGATGTAGAGCTCGGGCTGGGCTCCGAATTGGAATAGCCACAGCGGTAGAAAAACGAGGGAAGCACCGTCTTGACGACTGCCTTTCGGAATCGTAAAAGCTCGTTCATATACAGGGCTGGACACAGCGCGCTGATGAAATGGGATGATAAAGCAGATGTAGGAGCCGCCAAGTCCTCGCAATTGCATTCCTTTGCGCGAGAGATGCTGTGAGCTTGAACAGCGAAGAGACAATTGGTGGCGGAATCGCAAGCGGTAACGCACGGCATTGTGAATGGTAAGCCAAGACGGGATCACCATGGGGCAGCGCGCCGCTTAACGGTCACCTGCCATGGTGTCTCCTCTCTCTTCAGCCTTACTCTGCCCGAAAAGCTAGCGCATGTTGAGAGAAGAGAAGAGGGCGGATCCCGCCCTCAAAGGACGTAATGGCTGGATATCGATACCAGCTGTGAGTGATTGGGAGATACGCCGCACCGGATAGATGAATTTAAAGTGAGCACCTACAATCCAAAGAGGTTAGGGTAAGCTGGAAGAGTTGCTATAGTGATAGATTTGGCTGGACTTTGCGTACCAACACAAGACACGATTGTCAGTATCGCTGGAGCCTAAGCGCCATTTTACGCGCGCTAACCTGCAAACATGCGCAAGGCGTTGGAACATTGAGCGTAGGCACGCTGCTTGGCTCTGGGCTCGCTCGTTGTGGGCTCGATGTTTTGGCGTAGATTGCAATCGATTAGGCCTCATGCGTGCTCGAGAACTTGAAAGCTGTGAGAAACAATTTTACCGCAGCTCCAAAATGATCGATGAAGCAACCGAAAGCTTTGGGCAACAGCGACAGACCTTGCAAGCCGCTTGCATATTCGCATCCTTACTCCTCTTATGCATAGATCGACGGATATGCAGCAAAAACGAGATCAAAACGAGGGCAGCGGTTGATGTTGGCACACTTCCAAGCGTACTGATATCCGTGTACGAGCAAGTTCCAGATTTCTCCAGTAGAAAAGCGTCGCGCGCATGATATATAACGCAGCTGGCGGTGATGGCGAATGCTGGCGACAATTGGCTTGGGACCTCGGGTTCGCAACATGGACAATGGACTTGGAGTTGGAGAGCAAGAAGACGCGAGCTCAATTTGCTTCCGCCCAGCCACGGAGGCTTCTCGGCCTGCTTTGAAGTCTCGACGCCCCAGCAGGCATGCACACGCGACCCCTCCTCTCTGCTCACTCTGCTCAGCGGGAAAAAGCAAGAGGAAGAATTCGAGAGGAACGTAAAGGACACGATGAATGGTCCTCACTCCGCAAGGCAACCACAACGTTTCGAGCAACAAGTGTCGAGGGCCCGAGGCCAGTACCGAAAACCTCCTGCCTCGCTCGATGATCACATTGCGAATCTATGACGGCCGACACCTATTCCACCCCTGCCTATATTCACCACTCTCTTCTGCACTTATGAGCAAGAAGGAGTCCATCTCGTGCCTAAAATACGACGTTCGGACCACTTCGTCTTCCTCAACACCCGTCTTCGTATTACAGAAGGCGCGATCAAGCTGGTCTAATTCAAGCGATTCCCGAGCGACTCCCTTATTTTTTACGGGAACCAACTGGGCAGAAAACTCAAGGTGGGCTCGCGAATTGTATCTACACTTCCGGCGTGTTGTACGTGGAGACCGGTAGTACGCACAAGGCTACGTCTGAGTCAACACGCTGCATCCTCTCTCACCCTGTACTTCCATCGAATGGGTCTCCCCACTCAATCTTTTTCCTTGTCCCCTGTGCCAACGGACCCTGGCAGGCCTGCTGTTTATGATATCCGGCGTGATGATGGCTTCTCATTCAATCCTCGAGGCTAAGTATCACCGTTGGCGTCGGGGCCAGCAGAGTTTACTCTCTGATCTATGGGGCCCCCAATTCTGGAGGATAGTGATAATGGAGGGTAGTTCCAATGGCGACGGGGCGGATACGCCGGGCAGGAGGCAGGAAAATCACCGGTTAGCTGTTGAGATGAGCGACCTGAATACCCTTGGTACAAGCACGCTTTCGGATCCTGGGAAACGCTGTTTGCTCATATGGATTTGTTTAAGAGTTCGCACATTTATCCAAGGAGCGGTAGCTTTTACCCGACTTGCCGTATGTCGTGGTCGTTGGCAGAGAAGGTTTTTCAAGGGCCGAAACATGCGGATGTTTGCTTTCCTTCTTCCGTGTCGTGCGCACCTAAGGAGTCCAGATGGGTGCTTTTTCCTCGTACATTTCACTCGCACTGAAACAATATCCATACTTAAATATCTCCGTCTTCTCGCCCTTAAATCACCGGGTAGTAAGGCCGCTTATCCTCCATCACCAGCGTGCCGTTCGGTCTCAAGCGCTATAGTGGATGGACATACAGGTTTGAAAGTGTCGGCGAAGGTAATCAACTGATGATTAATAAGTGTTCTGCTGTCCTCACCCTCGCATGGCGTAGCTCATTATTTGACTGTTGGATTTCATGCAGTGGGCCTTCCGAGTGGCGATTCGTGTACCTCTCTCCTACCACCCCAGTGCATCGCTGCTCATTTTTGCCCTCCCATTGCCGCTCATGCTCCCTCGTTACCACTCTTACCCCTCACAATCGCGCCGCCCCCTCCACTGGCAATCGGTTATCCGCCTCCCTTTTCTATGCTCGCTCGCTTTCATTGCACCATGGACCCGCCCAATTACTACCTTTGTCGGTCTCGCCGCCCTTGCTTCTCATTCGTGCCCCTAGATCCAACCAAGCCTGCTTGGTATATTAAAGTCTCAACGCACGTGCGGCAAGCCGCTCCGTCCGAATCACATATTATGCCATTGCCATTTTCAATATCACAGTGCGCTGTGCCTTCTCATGCCGCGCGCACATTTAACCCACGCTCCAATCTCGCTCCTTTCATCCACCAGCCTGTCGTCGGATCTGGGAGGCCATCTCTTCCCGCGTGTGATTTATGTCCTCATTCTTATCACCTCATACCGTGCCATTTTGAGTTTTTCAACGATCCGGGTCGGTCCCAGTGACCAGACTATCAAGTCTTTGGCAAGTGCGACTTCAATCTGCGCCCCGTTGCTTCGTCGGAACTTTACCACTATCACTATAATGTAAGTAGCTCAAACGAAGCTGGATACCCCCGCTTAACCATGGGCCTCATCTTCAGGCGTGCGCACAGTGGATCCGAAAGTGTGGGGTCAATCTCAGGGCGACCTGCTTCCTACCCCAGTTCACCCGTATAGCCAATGGAGAGATGCCACTGTGTCCTTTTTATTTGGCTATTGTCAGCAGCATCCCTGGCGCTTGACGCGTCTCAACGCAGATACTGAAACAAATGCACCCCTCGCCGAACCTGGTCCCAAGGCCCTCGATGGAGCGCCCCTAGGGCTGGCTCAAGGCCGCGGCGGAGGGTAATATCTAACCCACTTACCACATATTACGCCGGACACAATCTCACTCGCGATTTGCATGGCGGGTGTCGATAGCCAACAATTTTCCGCTTCAAGGCCGCCCTTGATCGGTCAGACGAACCTATACGACATCGCTATCAATGCTAATCGTACCCTGCGCGTTGTTCAATATGATACCGGCGCCCCTCGGGCTGGGCGATTTACATACTACATGGGCACGCATGAAATCATTCCGCAAACTAATACCCGTGCTCACCAGTTTTCTGCTTCAGCTACTTTCTTTGATGATGCATTGCCTAGTCCGCCGGCTCTAAGATACTACGTCCCCGCACCATCAACCTCCGTACGCTCGCTATCAGTGATCGCTTCCATTTCGAGCGACCGACGGCCTCACCCCCTCCGCTGGACTCTGCATCATTAGAACGCCCGTTCGTCCGTGCATGGGCTCCGGCAGTCGAGACTTCAAGGGTGCAGCTGCGTGACAAATTTAGCTTGCGTGCGTCTGCGGCTTGTTTGCTACTTTGTCCTAGTCGAAACCCCCCGAAGAGGGGTGGTACTGGCTCGCTCGGATATGCTCCAAACGTGTTCGGTCGCCTCAAACGACGGCAACAGCGCCAAGGATTGTCCCGCGCTCGCAACAGGTGGATTCTCTGGCCAACCGCCAACCTGACTCGGAGCTACGATTCAGGCTCGGACACGCTGCAAATGTGTTTACTCACGTTATCGGACGATAGGAAATGTGTCCCAAGTTTGTGTGTAATGCACTCGATCACTAGCAAATAGTGAGGCCCGATTTTACGTGCTCGAGTGCGTGCGATGGGCATCCTGTCGTCGGAGACGTCGAGATGACCCCCACACATGAGTCCGATCCAGTTCATCGAGCTATTTGACTGTCGGTATGTATGCCCCAAGACCGGCGAGCCCACTAAATGAACCCGATGGATTGGGGGAGGCGCAGAGACTCCGCGTACATTGCAAGAAGCCGGAAAGAGAAAGTTTGCCAATCAGGGCGACGCGGAAAAGAGTCCTTGCAGTCGACAATTCAGGCCCCCGCGCGTTTGGAATGTGGCCCATCCTAGTCAATATGTAAAGATAGATACGGATAAGGTCAAAGGTATGGGGGCCCCAAATCCGCAGATTGGGAATCAGAAGTGGGTGTGGGAGGCATCGTTGGGCGCTAAATCGTGGCCCGATCAAAATTGGGCCCATTTCTGAGGCCTGAGGCCTGAGCGTTGAGCGTTGTTATATGTAGTCATACTGTACCGCGCAAGGGGCTTGTGTTCGCGCCACGGGCTATAGTATCAAGCATTCATGAGAGAAATCTCCGGATTTTCACGCGGACTCCACCTGTCTTCCAAACGGGGGTGAGGTTATTTCATTATTAATCCAACCAGCAAATAATACGGGTGCTAAGCTTTTTCGCATCGGTTGAAATGCGTTCCTCTCATGAATGCAAGGGTTTCACACATGATGCGCGAGGGGTAGTCGCAAGGATAGGCTACCGCTCTCAGGTGGCATGTTTGGGGTATGATTGGAGATACCACAGGTTAGAACAGATAGCTATGAATCCAATCCTCTGACAGCTAGTAAAATAGAGCGCGTAACAGCGTGCGAAACGAAATTGGTGGAAGGGCCAAGGTTGCGCATGTGCGAGGGGTATAAGCATGTAAATATCCATCGACGCGGCACTTTTGGACGCTATCCAGCAGCAGGTAACATTGGAAACATCTAATAAGTATAGGGAGTTGTGCGCATGGTAGGTTGGCCGGGGGTCGCAGATGTAAATCGTGATGGGTAGGCCGCTGGTTTGAAAAGGCGTCATGGAGGTGCATCCATCTGGCGACAGCGAGCATGAGCAAGCTTCTACATCCCCTTAAAATTATCTTGCTCGTCGGCGATACCAATCATTTCGAGGGATTCCAATTGGCAGAGCGAGCGTGCATGTCACCAAAATCACACGATTAAGCTGTGCCAACGCGAGACTGGTTCCGGGTCTATTCGGTGTAGCTACAGTTTTCCTTCCGCGTCCAGGACTGTGTGTCCTTCGCTGGGCCTCGCAGTGGCCCATGGGTGATGGATGGTCATCATAAGCCCGGGTGAGATGTTGAGTGCGGCTAGAGGGCGAAGCAAGCCAAGTTGAAGAACACCCGGTTCGAGGACCAAGTGGCTGTGCCAACCTCCGAAGCTCTCCGGCCAGGCCGACTCAACGCCACCTGCATGCAGCCCGCAGCTCGCCCGTCCAGGAGCATACGTGCACGGCCTCCATCTATATATTCTGCATCACGCGTACATCAATCTAATCCTTGAGAAACTCGCGCTACATACATATGTCGTACAGAGGCCAGCGTCCACTCAAGCCTCACTTAGCCCCACGGGATCTACCAGATCGCATACCCCTCGCCGCGATACTTACCTTGGCCACTTGGTGCTTCTCTCTCTCTAACGACACCTTGAACCCCTTATCTTTGCACTTTAGTGGCGCTGGATCCTTGGCCGTCACTCTGCTGCCCGCGAGATGCATGCGGACACCGCGCGCTGATCCTTTTGATTTTACAAATACTAATTTGTGCTTTGATCCCCTTAGCGGCTTACAGGCTGACCCATTGGACTCGTTGGACACCTATAAAGATGTTGGCTCTGGTGATAAGGTTAGACTACTTTTGGACCACGGCAGATTGCTACTAAGAGGTCCAATCGTCGAGTCTAGCCACCGACAGATAGCAGGTGCGGCACCACTCTGTACTAAGTCCGCAGCCCACTCCTCTTCTCATTAAAATCACCGTAGAACTGCGCGCGGGGTCAATCCATCTGCAAGCTTCGCGGCACTAGTAATTGCAATTAGGCTGCAAAATTTACCCCAGATATAAACACCGCTCCTCCCAGATACATGGTCAAAACTCCTTGATTCTCAAGGCGGTAACATTAGCTCCTTGTAATATCTAATCGCCAATTATGAACTAGATACCGGCCGCTCGCTCCGACCTTAACGTATGTAGGTAGCAATACTGACGTTATCCGCCTTCCTTGGAAAGAATCCACTCCCCTTTTGCTAAGTCAGCACTCGATTCCTACGATAACAACATGACCGGTTGAGCTTCAATGCGGAAAATATAAGCTATGCAAGCACTTCACGACCTCAGCCCAATTTATGCCCGACGCTATTGCCACATCGTCGCTATCGCTGGAGATCATCGGCGGCTCCTTCTCTTCTCTCCGGCGTCCCTTATCACAACAAGTTCTCATTCCTCGCGTATAATGTACTCGCGGCTGTCCGCTGCCTGTTTAGCCCCCGTATATCCGGCGCACTAAACCTATTGCACCTCTATGAGCGCGCTACACGTTGCTCATCGGCCACTTTTTCGCAGCCTTCAGTTAATCAGTGGCTACTTCTTTCATTCACTGGAAATGCAAGCAAAATCATATCGCGAAAAATTCTGGCGCTCACGTGCTGCGCTCTTATGGCAACGCATTTCCCATCAGCAGCGTCCAAGCTCTTGGCTATACTTTCGCGCTTGCTTCCCGCATCGGCCTGCGGCGAGCAATGATTAGTGAAGGGAGTTCGTAGGGTTTCTGATATTACACGCTGCACTTTTGGTACTCAAGTCGTACTCAATCCGGGCATTGAGCCTTTGAGCTGAACTTGAGTTTATCATACTAGGACGCAGCCTCTATATTGGCATCGTGTTAGCGGGACGGCGAGAGTCGGTCAAAGTCTGACGCAACCTATCTTTCAATCTTATCTCTAGGTGAGCACTCCTCTTCTGTGCCCTCACGTACCGGCCGCCGTGACATCACGCTGTCAAACACTTACCGTCTATCCCTCCCTCTACAAACTCCAATATAGGCAGGCTCACAAGGTGAGTCTTCTTGATTGATTACCGTGTGCTGTTGGACAGTAGTCTACGCTCTCGAGCGTCATCCTGGTATCGAGCAACACAAGCGCTTCGGACTCGTGCGCTGATAATGCCCAGCCGAACAACCCGAGCAGACGGAGTGAAGACCAGGACCACAAAACTGCCAAGCATGTGCTCGCGGGGTGCGGTACTCCTATCTGGCGAATTGTGTAGCACCGTTCCCCCCGTAAATTTGCGTGGAATCCTGGCGAACGCCGACTAAAACATTTTCTGACATTAATCGGCAGGCTCCCAAGACTGCCACTTTTTGCGCGATCAAAGTCCCATTTAGGTGAGCATCTCGCTCTACCTCTACTGGTGAGACTCGGTAAATAGGACCCTTTCCCCACAGGGCTTCTTTACCAGGGGCGGCGTTGTCGATACTGGGATCCCCATTGCCTCAGACAGCATGGCTATCATTGACCGCGTGCGCCCTTCTCCGAGCACCTCCTTGATTCTACGTATTCTACTATTCCTCCTTCCTCTACAGGTCCTCATGACGCTATGAATCTATTACGTGTGATCGCGGTAGGAGCAACGCGCGGGGACAATGAGGCGCGCGACCGCCTATCGAGACGCGATCCCTCACCGATATCCCGAGCCATCTCGGCCGTGTTCCTCCCATCCATTTTACATTTAGACTCTACGCCTTACTCCATGAGCACACCGCGCACGTTAATCCGTGGACCCCGCTTTTCCGTTTTAAAAGTGTTTTGTTATTTGACTTGCTCCACTCCACGCCGCCGGTCTAGTATTGTCGTGCAAGTGATTGAGAGTGATAGGTGTATAGCACAGGACCTAGATCTGTTAAACGGAGGTTGCACCCCCGGCTCAAGCCCTTCATCTCGGATCTTCTCAAACCTATCGCCGAGGCTCCAGGAAGACTTAACAAAAGAAATAAATATCACGCGAGTCGCGTCATCTCAGCCGCGGTATACATATTGCGGAAGTCCGATGTTTTGACAATAGTCGGATGTTTGATCAAATGTGGGTGTGGGATACAGCAGATGTGCCAAACGAGAACGCCAGACCGATGCATAGAATAAATGATCAGGTGAGACAGGATCGTGGATGTGTCGGATGGACGAAGTGACGAGGCAAAAAAAAAAAGCCCTCGCAAAGAGGGGGAGGAAAAAATTGGGATTGGGAGGTCCGAGGACCGTTGATCAACCAGGCGACTGAAGCCACTGCGAAGCAGTAAAAAAAAAAAGGAAAAATGAGCAAGCGCGCAAAGGACTACAGGCACTAGGGACCTACGCGGTGATCCTTGAGAGGACCCGACCCCTCTGCCGTCGCACCTTCTTCCTCGCCGCACGCCACCTCGCGCATCATGAGACCATACAATACATCATCCTACCTGCCAGCACTGCGTATGTTCTTCAGGTTCAGTGGGTAATGAAGAACCGCGAGTGAGGCAAAGACAAGCCAGAGGGTATCAGCGGGTTGACCAACTCTTAAACCTGACGGCGCCGTCAAGCAGCGAAATGGGACTGCCGGGCGGGCCTGGACAAAGCGGCGGCCAACGGTCCCACCGACGAGGCGAAAGCGGGACGCCCCGATTTACCGCACCATGATGTGGCGACTCACACTTAAAGGGCTACTGTCCAGGGAAACTCCAGTCAAGGAGTATCGAGGGTGCGAGGATGGTTGTTGGGAGGAAGCCTTGAGCGGCTATACTTGCACTGGTAGTACTGGTGCCCGCGGCGGATGCAAATGCCACGCTTGTAACGATCCGGCCAATTTGTTCAGTTTTGCTCCCAGCCTCCCACTACCATGGTTTTCACAAATAATCCAGCTCCTTCCGAATGTCTGTTCTCTCGCTCTCTAGTGGACGCTCTTGCCTGACTATCAATGAGTGTTACGTCGGCTCTCACTGCGTAGCCGCTATGACAAAACACCACACGTTCAGCGGCTGCTGCCTAATACCTATTTATGTGGCACCACCGGACCGCGAGCAAGTCTATGCAAACCCCGAAACAGGAAACCGCCAACTGACGTGCTTACTTAACCCCCCGTTTGGCAGCCCCGTCCCACCTATTTCTCCGTTTTCTGGCCTCACCCATCTTTATCAGCGTGCTTATGTATATATTGATCAGCTCTTCTCCGAGGACTGTTCTCAGCCCCAGACATGCCTAGAAGCCTGATGATATCTGTCGAGGCTGCAAAAGGAAAGCCACGCAGGTGCAGGGGTGTGAGAATTTCTCACATTGGACATCCAGAGAATGTGCCGCTCGCTTCTAGTGCCTCGTCTGCTTCCCCTCGCTGCGTTTATCAATAAGACGGCTGCGCTGTCGGGACTCATAGTCTCGAGATATTCTAATGCTTTAAATCGCCCGCTCGTCCACTGAAGCTCGAGGCTTGAAACAAATGGACTTGGCGAGTAACCCCGGTCAATTGCGAGACCAGGTGGAAGCCAAATCTTTGTATCTCGTATCACACGAGGATGATGTGACGCATGGTTAATTCTTCGACATTCAAAATTAATGATAACCAGTCTCTGCGAATCGTGTCGCAACAGTGCTATAGGCAGCACGGAATGCTGCCAAACGGTGACGAGTTTGAGTCAAGATGACCTCCCGGGATTCCGCGCCTCGCCGAGCAAGGCCTTGATCAAAACATATTTTCAGATGAACTCGGGTGCGTCACGGCTAGCCCACTAGTTGCCAACAATAAAATAAAACAAACGAGCGCACCAGGATCGGGATGGCTGGAAGCAAAAGTCTAATTAATGCGATGCAGCAGAGTCGAACCCGAAATGCTGTGCAGCGGAAAGGTTACCGTGATCGTACTCACCAAGTGCTCGTCCAACTGCGCCAACCCAATCTGCCGTCGCTCCAGCTCGCGCGCCCAATGTCGCCCTAGCACTCCCAGTACTGTCCGCCGCACGGGCGCCGGCGGATACAAACCAGAGGGGTAAGCAGAGGATGTTGGACCGCGCGCTCTCCAACATCCCACCATCACCACCCTCCCTTTTCCACTTCCCCTCTCTCGCCCCACACTACGCCATCCCACAGTCGTTAACCTGTCTTTTTCTCTTCTTCAAATGCAGGCGCACCAAGACGAAAGGCCTGCGAAGAGGGCCCGCGTCGAGGCCGCGTCGCCGTCCCGTCCCCCTGCTGCTGCATCTCCTCTTCCTTCCCCCCCGCCTTCTTCTCCTCACACCCCGTCGTGCCTTCTCTCTGCTGCCGCGCCCCCTTCTCCCGCCGCTGAGCCTCTTCCTTTCCTCCTGCCTTCTTCTCCTCATGCCTCGCCACCTCATGCCTCGCCGCCTCTCGCCTCGGCTGTCCCACCTTTGCCGTCTCTATGCTTGCATCTCCCCGCCTCGTCGCCACCCGCTTTGCCTTCCCCCACTTCGGCCATCTCTCAATCATCTCCCTCATGCGCGTCCCCTCCGGTCTTAGCCTCCCTCGCTTCGCCTTCTCTCGCTCCATCTTCCCCCGCTTCGACTTCTACCCTCAATCCCATCGCTCCTCCCGCCCCGGCATTCGTTTTAGTGGAATCGATCCCCATGCATCAGTCTCATATCGGTAAGTGCTTAAATGTTCCCCCAAAAAATATGCTGACTTAGTTTATACGCTCTGTAGATTTGCCAAGAAAGCCTCGGGATGTGGGGCAGGAGCGCGAGATGGCTTCTCCGAAAATGTGGGAGAACAAGATCGATGATGCCTCCCCAAAAACTCTGCTATACCGCTCGACCATCAAAGCTGGGGAGCACGAGATCGCTTTCTTTACACCCGCGCAACTTCCTGCAGACGTCGGTTTCCAGCTGGATCTGGCGAGAAACATCACACTCGTCTTCACGTCCGGACAGACCCCCGTCGAGTTCTCGAGGGCTAATGTCATGCTCCTTCAAGAATTCACAATCAATCTTCTTGAAGCCCGGAAGCTTCTCCTTTCTAAAGCGCCGCGAGGTGCTTTCGCATGGGTCATTGGCCTGCCTGCACCATCGGGCGATCTTTTGGACTGGGACCGCATGGCGCCAGGCGGAGATGGACTCCCAGAGAGGCAAGTAGCATAATTTTCTATCTGTGGCCGGTACTAATATTACCTTCTGCCTGCGTAGCACTCTCGAGGCTGGTAGCCCAGTCCCGGTCGCAATCCGGAGGCTCGAGCAGCTTCTCACCACCCATGACTTCAATGTGGGTGCTCTTGGCGGCGAGCTCGATGTTTCCGCGCTTGCACAAGCGCTGACAATGGCAAGTGCGGAGCCTGATCCCGAGCTCAATCAGGAAGGATTTGAAACAGTTGGTATGCGCATTTCCTGTTTTTTTTTTTTTTTTCTTCTTTTCTTTTCTTTTCTTTTCTTTTCTTTCTTTTTGTAGTGGTGTAGCACGCACTTATTGCTTACTATCTTAGGTGACAGCATATTTGAGGTCGAGACATGGATGGAAGTTCTCGCCCGCTCTACTCCCGCAACTCGTGTTCACAGCGAGGTAGAACAAAGCACGTGCAACAGCAATCTCACTGCCGCGGGCAATAGTGCCTCTATAAACCTCGGAGGCTACCTGATAACCGACAATCCACGCTCGGCCACTTCAGCCAGTCCATTCGACGCTGCTCGCGCGCGTGTACACCTCATCAGCGACAAGGTATGTGCTATTGAACGTATATATCTTTCGTTTTGAGTTGCTCCAATGCAAAATTTCCTATTCAGGGAATCGCCGACGGAGTCGAGGCAATCAAGTACCTGGCGCTGCGCAGGCGCGGACTTTGCCAAGAGTCGCTTCGTGCATCAAGGGCATTATCGATTGCTCTGAAGATTACTCCGCCCGTACCATTTGCGACATGGGACGCTGTAAGAGACTCGTTGGAAATGATGGCAGGTCCGCTCGGCGGACAGCCCAAGACGGCGGAGGAGGAGGCGGCGTTGGCGCAGCTGAAGGTCCTCCTCGATCTCCCAGAGGAATGTCGGCTGTTGGAGAACGAGCTGATATTAAATGCGCTTGTAAGCATATTTTCCACCTAATGTTCACACATCCTCTTCGGGAGCTGACCCTCTGTTTGTCACGGCAGAGGGGGGGAAATCCGCCAGCTCAGGCTTGTCAACTTTTGGGGAATCAGAAGCGCTTTGGTGCCAAGGTACTCCAATTCCGTAAGTAACAGCATTGGTA
The DNA here is from genome assembly GCA_000697705.1 of Botryobasidium botryosum FD-172 SS1. Classification (NCBI taxonomy): domain Eukaryota; kingdom Fungi; phylum Basidiomycota; class Agaricomycetes; order Cantharellales; family Botryobasidiaceae; genus Botryobasidium; species Botryobasidium botryosum. The sequence continues at coordinate 61,203 of KL198083.1, forward strand.
CACCGCTTTTGTGCCCTTGAGAATTATTAATCAAATAAAAATTATCAGTTGAGACGGACCACCACCATGCTCGGTACCCTGGCTGTGGCCCAGGCGTGCTAACGCGTATGCACGTACGTATCTACCTCACAATATCATGTCACCCTATGCATACTGACAGCTGCAATAGACTCCAGACGTCGCAATCCCCGCGCTCTGCATTCAAGCAGGTATCGAGTCCCTTCTCTGTGGGATGAGTCAGGGAGAAAAGGCTGCCTTAGTCAAATACAAGGCCTGTCTGCAACACGCCGAGGCCATGGGGTGTGCCAAGCCCTGGACCAACCTCCCAAAGGCACCCAAGGTTAATTGACATCTTCATCATTTTTTTTCCCCGCCGCCTCCAGCTGATATGCTACCTTCACGCAGGGTCTAGTAGGCCTTTTCAAGGGGCTCCTCAGCGCCCTCTGCATAGTTACCCTGTCCGAGTCACGCGACTTTGACTGCTTGACAAAGTTCTTCAATACCGCGATTCGGCCTTTCATCGAGCAGCACTTTCTGTTCACTCCGAACCCGATGATAAGAAACATGAACACCGTCCGAATCCATTTCGGATGCGGGGGGTGCTCGGAAGGAAAGCTGGAGGTTCTCAAGGCTGAATCTTCGACTGGGGCCACGCTGTGGAAGTGTCACCGTACGTATTTAGGCCAGCACTTGGTCCGCAGCACAGCTAACGCATCATTAACGGAAATCAGTCACGGCACACGGGACAATTCTGGCAACGGCGATCGGATCGAAAAGGAACGACGCCGTCAAGGACTGCGTTGAAATCGCTGCCAGTAATATCCGGCTCGGCGAAGACTACCAGTGCAGCACGAATTGCGGCTGCATTTAGTAGGCTTAATGGGGGCTCCATCGGCTAGAAGGAACGCGTACCACGGTCACTACAACCACCATATTTTCCCACACCTCATCATCGCTTGAATGCTTCATAACGTCCTGCTTGCTGTGCATGCGTCGTCCCGGTCTACTGTATCGGCACCCATTCCTTTTCAACCCGATCCTCATATATTCTATTCTTCCTTTCCTTCTCTCTGATTACTATATGCGCTCCTACAGGCCGTGAACATTCACATTTGTCGCTTATTTCATCTAAATACCTGTAATCCAAAGTGTCATCCGGCCAATTCCGCGCGAAAAAAAAAACTTTATGCATATCGTTTGTGATTCTTAAAGCCTATCATGAAATGGAGCAGGGGAGGGGGAGCTTTGGCGACTTGACTTGCTTCGAGTAGGTCCACCGGCGCGACCATCAAGCAGGCTCTGCCAGCACTCGCCAACCATCACTGTTATCGATCGAGCCTCAAAACCCCAAATTTATTTACCACCACCCCTTTTAAACCAGGCGCCTCTATAGTACCCCGCGACGAGCCGGAAATTAGGCACGTAGTCACAAGTTCATGGTATACCGATTATCTCGTGGTACGCATCCTTCCACGTTGCCGTTTCGCTTGCAATTGGCATGTCGTCAAGTTCTGCCCGGTGCTGGCTTCTCCCAATTATATTTTCTATGTTTTTCTTTATATATAGTTTTGGGGGACTGACGGTCACGCAGCCATCACTATGAAACAGTGGCTCAGGCCCATGCGGCAACGACATGGGCGCTGATGAGTTCCTTTCCCCCGAGTTACGTCCTGGAGGTTGATTGTATCCTCGGATCGACATGGAGGTCGAGCGACGAGCACTGTCTGATACTACGTTCAATAAGGCACCGTACGAGACGCTCTCATCTATCTCAACTTTGCGGCCGCCCACTAATGTTGAGCTTCTCAGACTTTCGTTATTGATGATGCCCCCGTGTTCTCTGCAGCCCTTGCGCCGCTTGTCCTCCTTATTGGGCGTAGTGGCCATTAGATCTTCCCAAAACGCTCCTTAGGGTACGTAGATCCACTTTGCCTTTCCGGATAGGCCTCAAGGTTACTTATGCTTCATAGGTGCCAGCGTCTTTTACCTCGAGTCTTAGCAGTCTGGAGCGCTGTGCAGCTGCTGACATCCTCCACTATCCCTACCGCCATGTGACCCTCCCTACGTGGCCCGCGTATCAGGCATTGTTGCGCGCTCCGTCCTACCGCAAGCCCTTGCAATGCCGCCGCCACCACCAGACCACGGCGCGGAGACACCCGTTACGCACACGCCGTCACCATCTGCCATCCAATTCTGGTCCCTCGATCATTTCGGCGATATCTCTTTCGCTGGCCACCCACGAACGGCACTCTCCGGCGTCTCAACCTTGCCATCCATCTTGCGTTGGCAGCTGGGTGCACCAACATCATGCCATTACCTTGAACTTAAATCTGCATATCACATTGCATTGCTTTCATCGTGGTGAAAGATTCGTACATCGTCCCTCCCTTTGGTTTTTCGCGCTCACGCTCATTTTTTTCAGCTCTGTTATGCCTACAAACTGCGTCCGTCTCCCCATTGTTTAAATACCTTCTAAGTCAATGCTTCGAGAAGCATCCGCGGTGCGTGAGGCATTTCGTTCATGAGCTACTTGGATGGTCCCATAAAGTGTTGCAGTCACGAGCTATTTTGATGGTCTCGTACATCGTGCCACTCCCGACGCCGCACGCCGCCACCTTGCCTCTATTCAAGTCAAACTGTCATCGTTTCGAGCGTTCGGGTTGCTGCCCCACCGCCATAAAACCAACGCTCTTGCCGTGCTGCTTAATTGTGCTGTGTGTTCGCCCCTAAATATCTGCAGGATTGCATGAAAGCCTTCCATTTTTTGGCACGATCTTAGCTTCACAGTGCCATTGCCAAACCTCTCTCGATGTTTTTACGCCATCCTTTTCCACTTCTCCCTTTTCGCGACACGCTCTCCTCGCTCAATTGCTCATGCTTGGCCACACGCCAGTGGTGGTGCTCGCCGATGAGGTGGTCAACGCAGGTTATTACGGTGTTACTGGTATCGCGTTCACTGAACCCGGTCTCTCCGTCCTCGCCTAAGCCATTGCCACCACGGGGCTCGTGTGATTTTTAATACGCGAAGCACCGTGTCATCTACGCCCGCGACGCTACCATTTCCGCCCTCTCACCATCCTTGCGTTCCCATACAGCCCAGTCCATAGGTTTCGGCCCCGCCTCTCCAATGACTACAGCGCCATGGCCATTCTTGATCGCGTCGCGCTTTCAGTCTTTCTATGCGAGCTTTTGGTCCTCGAGTACTCAATGCTCATGGGGCCCTCTGCCCGAGCTGTTGCCTACAGCCTGTATCTCACTCTCGATCTTAACCATCTTCTGCACCATTATCGATACCATCATCTCTAAGGACGAACTCGGTGGCCACTTCGGCAGTGGCCCTGACTAAAACCACTGAAGACGACCTGCTATCCATGGACTCAGTTTCTCCGATTTTCTTTGCCGCATCCGCTGTAATTGTGCAGGCGACACTCAGTTTGGCTCAGTGCGTTTTCCCGAATGCCACCGAGTTTCTGGGGTCTGAGCGACCTCCACAGCTGGTGGTGAGAGGAGCTCGACCCTCCGCTAGATTTCTCGAGGTGACATCACAGCTGCTGAGCTCAGTTCCTGGCGTGACGCGGTGGCACGCTGGCCTGTACCACAGTCGCCACAGCAGAAAGAAAGGGTGGTTATGGAGAAACGGCAGAAGAGATTGAATGGGCTGATGCTAGAGGAGAGCAGGCCGCAGTCGTATGACGATTTCTATGATTAAGTTATGGATTTGGGAGAAGGGTTCAACACATAAGTACAGCAACAGGACGAAGACGAGGACTCAGCGCAACATTCGACAAAGGACACGACCAACGCCCCTTACGATGATTACGCAGCATCATATCCGGCTAATCCCCCTCGCTACAACCCATTCTATCTTCTCATGAAACCGCTCTGGCAAGTCCGTTATATAGGATACGGGGCTCGGAAAGGTCACGGACAACCTCGGACGCCAGCGGTTGAAGGCCCTAGATGACCTGCCCAGGAGCGTGAAGGAAGACGTGCGGCTACGCGAAGCAGAGGGCCGGACACAAGTGGTAGCGAACGTGAGTGCGGGGAGAGTGCGGGGAGAGTGGATGAAGACAGAGCTTCAGCAAGAACGAGTGGCCGAAGCCGAAGGAATCATCCGGCAGTTTGAGGAGAAAGCTACGAGATAAGGAGAGGAGTGCTTGCGAGAGCAGAGGGAAGGGATAGAGAGATGGTTGGAGGTGAAGCTGCGACGAGAGCACACGGAGGCGATGTTGAAACGATTTGACGAGGTGGCTGCCCAAAAGCAGGCGGATGACCAGGGCGAATCGAGGAAATCGCACGTCTTCGGTGTGCCATGGCGACGCTGCAGCGAATAATGGATCCCACGCAGAGTTCGCAATCCTGATGGCAATGAAGAGAGGAGAAGGCGGGAAGCAGCTGAGACGACAAGCGATGCAACCGATGACGGTCCATCACATAAGCCACCACCTATGCACAACACTCTTCACGATGGCCACTTTTGAGCCCTGTCGACCAGCACCATCTCATCCCCGCCCCGCCCAAAAACGCTGCTATCAATATGCTCAAGCCGACCACCGAGAAGCCACCCGACATCGGAAATTCAGAGAGTTTTGGCGCGCTGTGAGAGTTAGCAGAGATGGAACGAGCGGGCAGATCCGCACGAGACCGGTTTGACAGTGGGCAGGAGATCGTCGCTATACAACCAACAAACACTCCACGTATTCCTGGATCGTGCCCATCACCCACCCACATTCGTCGTCGCGCGCGAAGAGTCTCACGCTTTCGCTAACCGGAACATATGGCAGCACAACCGCCGCCCATAGAAGAGCAGCCCACCCGTCAAACGTCACACGGCTACACACACGAGCACACCAACGACCGTCCGGCACGTACTAAACACCCCGCGCCACGACCATCATCCACATCATCCACATCATCCACGTACAACTTGGAGCATTCGCCGTGCCTCGTACATCCATCAGCCACCACGAACCACCAGGTGCCCATAACCACGGGATTCTGCGTAAGTGAACGGTCGACGCCTGTGGGGCCCACGACGCGTGAAACCACGCGCTCAGTCGCTCCAACGTCACCAAAGCCACCGTGCATACGTGACGGGACGCGTTCGATGCATTCGGTGCGGCTAATACCTGCCGGCGATCTCCCGGCACCAACGAAACACTCCACTGGACTCGCGGTGTTTGAATTTGCTGCCGTCTCGCATCCACCGACACCTGCGTACGATCGTCCATCCTGCTTTACAGATTCACATACCGTCATGCAACTACCATTTCAACGACGTTCCGCCATCGATCAAGCACCCCACGGCGCCATTACTCGCGTATAGTGTAGAGGATCCGCCACACCACACGCATCCAACGTACGTTGACGATCGGCCTCAAGCATCGAGACACCCTACACCATGGTTTCCACCACCGGGGCCACCGTACCTGCCAGCATTTCAGATTAGTGCGCGCCGGAGAAGATACGGGGAGCATGCTGACCTAACGAGAAGTTATTTTTTTTCACTCAAAATCGAGGTTGTGAGCTCGGACTGAACTGGGCGTGGGCATCTGAGACTCAGACATGCCGCAGTTTCATAGTCAGTGGTCACACACACCCAACCCGCGCGAAGGTGACTGTCGCCCTGGCACGTCGCGCACGCGATTATCCTCGGACTACGGTCATGAAAACGGCAGTAAGGAGATGTCTCTAGGCCTGCACGCGTCTAGTACGTGTCCTTGGTCACATTCCAACCGCAAGAAGGACTCGCGTACTGGGGAAATCGTCCCCACCTCTCCAGCGCGCCATACACGGTTATCGATTGGCGACAACCCGGACGGCCACATCTTTGGGCCACAAGCGATTTGGGCGCGTATATCAGACGATCGGCTCGCAGTGCCATCGCACAAAGACGACAACGGCGTCAAATCAATTGATTTTCAACGGGCAGCCCGCCCTATGCGAACCGCGGCTGCATGAAATGCGATTTTAACCGTATCACGAGCGCTATGCAGACCCCCAGGAGTTTTTTTTACCCCGATTCACGCGCGCTTACCGTGTTTTTACTGACCCACGGCGTCTTGGGCCTCACAAGACCTCCAGCATCTTGCACGGGATTGCCGAACAGTGACAACTCGGGTGTTCACAAACGCGGCCTGGACGCGTGTAGTTCACGCCATTCGTAGGTTTTGACCCGCACGCTAAGTGTACACAAGGGTGATCCACATCCCAGTGTATCATATACGAGAGCCCTCCCGCACCGTGACTGCGAAGGCCAGGAGATTATATTCTCCAGCTCAGGTGTGTATCACGCATTCTCACTGTTAGATGACGGCCTGGGCGTCAGATGGCTGCCGGAACGGCGTTACAGTCGCACCACAAGACGCCCGGAATCTCAGACGGATTTGCTGATCAACAACAACACGGACTATCACATCCCTCGCCCGGACGCGCTTTACTCGCGCGAGTCGCAGGTGTCAACCCGCGCCACAAGTCCCCACGAGGGTGACTCACATCCGAGCAACCTGAAACAAGCTCATTCCCACCACGACGGCGAGAGCGATGACCAGTCTTATGGTCTCATCATGTCGATCGATCTTCGAGGCTGCACAGCCAGGAGATTCTCACAAATTGCATACGCTCATCGCCGACTCGCCGGCCGCCAACAATGATCTAGCATTAAATGATCCAAGGGGTAATTAGCCTTGCACCTTGGAAAGGCCGAATTACTGATGCGTGCACGTATAGTACGTGACTTGATAACGAGCGGCTCCGGGCGAGGGTCCCCGCCAAGTGTCCATCCTCGGCCCCAGCGCGCCGTATACATGTTAGTCTCTATCTTCCAACAGCACAGCAAACGTGCGTGAAGGCAATTATCACCCGAACGTGCCGCGCGCGCGATCTTTCCTGGACTGCAATCGCGAGAATTGTAGTAAGGGGATTTCTCTGAATCCACATACGCTCGGTACGCGTTTTTCATCGAAGTTCGACCGTTGCGAGAAGATGTCACATACAAGGAACGAGCTAGGCTCCTTCAAGCAGCCTACGACTCTGGACGCGAGGACCACCGTCTATAGAGGGCCTCGCTGCCCGTCATCGGGTCTACCTGGGGAAGACTAGCGAACGGCACTCCTAGCCTCTTAGAGCACCCCACGCGCGCGCCAATCATTGGCGACGATTCGGACAGCCCTATTTCCAGGCTCAGGCGATTCGGACGCGTACGCCGAAAAATCGGTTCGCAATATCATCGCACAAAACTCCGATGATGTCAAATTACCGCAAGAGCCGTCAAAGATTTTCCATGAGCGGCCCGTTCTATGCGACTCAAAGGTCCCTGCACGCTTGGGCACGGGGTTTGAATTGTATAGCGAGTATCACACCGAACCCCAGGATATCTCCCTACTGGCGCGCGTACCCCGTCGTCCGATGACGGTTCAGGATACATGCGGTCGTTTCCCTAAGATCTCACCGTGAGACTTGCGCCCCGTACGAGGTCGCCAATCCACGCCAAGTCGGACAGCCGAATTCTCGGCCTGGATACACTTACTCCACGCCATTGGCGGATCTCTACTGGCACGGCAAGTTCACGCGAGGGTGGCTGGCACCTGAATATTTCGTACACGTGGACTTTCTCGCACTGCAACCCACAGATCCCTGCAAACGACATGCAAATTTGTTCGTATCGCGGGTACCAAATCAACCACCAGAGAAGTCTTCCCGGTTGCAGCGTGCCTAGCGTGTATACCACAGTCTCGACTGGAAAAAAAAAAAGCCCCCGCAAAACCACGACGACGACAGCCCGAATCCACTGCGCGGGGCCCAGATCGAATCGCCGTGTTCGTTATACCAGGAGTGGGGATCTGTAGACTACGAGAAAGGCTTAGAGAGCCGAGCACTCGAATATCCCCAACGAGAGGCTTTGCCGCTTGTTCATCCGTCACATAACGAGGACCCATGAAGCAAGCACAAAGATTTCCGGTTCGCCCGCAACTACCACCACATACATCTTCCGCACCCTCAACAGCACTGCGAGCGTCTTCGCCAACACTGCGCCTAAGATCGTTGTCTCGCTCGAGCGGCGCCCCAGGGTGCTAAATTCATAGAGCTGCGCTTGTGTCAGGTGCCAGGGACGGACGGTGTATGAGAATGGGACTGCCGACACGGGCGTCTGGAGCGCAGGTATCTCCATGGGCCTCATCCAGGATGTTCCGACCTTGTAAGCAGGATTGAAAGAGAGGCAAAGGGTGTCATTTCGAGAATGGGCGCGTTGGTTGACAAGGAACGGTCGAGGTTGTCAAAGCTATTGAATATTTTTCTTTTTCATCTTGATTCTTGTATCTGTGAGGCAATACAGAGGCTAGCGCGTACGGCAACAGAATAGCAGCGCTGGCTCCATTATGTATCAAGAAACACATTGAATTTTGCGACGCATGGAGTACGAACGCTTTCTCGGTGTGACGCCGCCGGCTTGACGGCCAAATTTCTGGACGCCCAACGTGAGAATAGGATCGCTTGAACTTGTACTTGGCAGGGTGTGCGGGTGGGGAAAAAGAAAAGAAAAGACAAGAAAAGAAAAGAACAGAAAAACGGACCAAGGCAAAAGTTGGGAATCAGCAGACTCGACCAGAAAGGTACCCACCGCCCTCGGAATGACTGCATCCCCGGCGTTTGAGAAAGAGATGCCCGCCGGCGACCGTCCGATGATGTGAGCAGTGAACATCCTTTCCAGTTAAGGCTACCAGCACCTGTTCACAATCTGAGTAACTGCTCAGAAGATTGCATTTCATGCGGTATTGTGGGCCGCACCAAAATGGCTGGCTGACTTACGGATGCAGATTATGCACGGTCATATGAATCGATGGCTGTAAACACTCCTTTTCTTCGTGGACCACTGTTCATAGAGAGCTTACTGCTATTTTCATGTCGATAGACCTCTCGCAAAAATCTGCGCTCAGGGATCAGATGGAGCCAGCCCAAATAATAGCTCCAAGAAGTAAACATACGGCGGCTCTTGTTTACTCGTGAGCCGCGTTCATCAACGTGCGCCGGGCGATCCCACCGACCATCCCCAGCGTCTTCGACAACCCCGTTCGTCAATCGGGTGATAACCTGCGTTCTTGTTGTCGTCGTTGTCGCCGCCCAAAGCTTCATCACAGCCGCTGGCGCAAGCGCACACGTTGCTGGAGCTGGTAGTACCTACTGCCAAGGACCGACGGCGCCGGCAGATTCAAAGCAGTAGCCGCTGGCCGCCATGTGTTGTCGCGCCTCGGTGATCCTGAGCTATGAGCGGATCCGAGGAGAAGCAAGTTGTGGACTAACGGCGAGTTTAGAGCGCGAGTACAAAGCTTACAAAAGCCAAGCGCACGATATTTGGCGCACTTCAATTCTACGGCTCCACAGGATCCCTGAGCGCAAGTTTTCTTTCAGCGGTCTATCGACATGAAAGCAGCAGTAAAAGCGCGGAGTACACCCGCATCCTTCCATGCGTCCAGCGGCATAGGATATCCATTGGCCCGACAGGGGCTCTAACTCGAGGGGCACGGAAGATGGAGAAGGCGTTGAACCCGCACCTGCACCCGCAGTGCTTGATTGCTGAGAAGATTATCGTAGGCGCCGCCAGAGTGATTGGGCAAGCCGCAAAGACAGTGTGTAATTCTAGCAGTCGCGTCGTAGCCCTACATTGAAATGCCCATTTCTAATGCCCCCGGCCAAGGCTCTGATGGAGACGGCGGTGAGTGATGGGGATTCAAAGCCGCGTGATCTATCGCCAGCGGGGGGCTTGCGACCTCGTAAAAATCTTCATCCCCCACGTCTGCGACCTTGTGTCTGGGGTAAAGAGGTGTGTTCCGACTTCTTAATTATGGGATCGTGAGCGAGTAGAATAGGCGAAAGCTTACTTTTCCTTCAAATGCGATCTGAGACCATTCAGAGCAAACTGCTTTTTTTCGTGATCGCAGTGCCTACAGCCAAATGAGCGCGCTTCCCTCCGAGGGGCCATTGCCGAGCCGCGCGTAATTAGCTTGGCATACACGCCCTGTGTGAAGGGATATTTGAACGTGGGCATTTCTGTCGGCAGCGCGGTCGGGACAACGAGCGACATATCCGCGTGGCGCCGTGCGTGCTTGGGCTACGGGGAGAGCACGATTCTGTCCACTGAGCAAGGAAAACAAGAATAAAACAAAACACCTACGATATCCGCAAAATACAACATAATAAACGAGGGGGCGCAGGATCGGCACTGCAGCGACGCGCCGAATTTATCTGCCGCTGCCCAGTTCGTCTCATCTCCATCCAATCCCATCACCTCAAGGGCGCGTTTCATGGCCGACGACGCGATTTCGTCCTTGTTAAACCGTTGTAGCCCCCAAGTCTTCTTCGACGCCCGACACTTGTGTGCGCAGGCACCCGAAAAACCCTTGATCCCCGTTTCCCGGCAGTCTTTGCACGTCAGTAACATGGTCACCCGATCTGCCGGATGCACGGTCCCTCCCACCAGTGTCTTGTCGAGTTTTGCGGCTCTCTTCTTCTTCGATCCGGCGACTATCTTCACGAGCTGATTCCTGCCTTGATTAGCCCATTCGGATAGGCCTTCAGCGATCATTGTTGACATTGGTCCTCCTTCTGCCATTGCCTCCTCGAAGATAACCTTGCTCTTCATCAATACGCCGACGGCCGGGAGCTTGCAGAATTCGGGGTAGTTTGGCATGGGATCTGGTCGGTTATGGGATTTGAGCTGAACCCAATACTCTCTCAAGTCAGCCTTCCTGTTCTGGAGGGCCCGTTCCCGCTCGCGGTTGAGCCGTCGCTTGTTAAGCCATATTACTTCATCGGTGATCTCCGGGAGATAGTGGTTCCATTCTGAGCATCATTCAAATCGAGACTTAGGACAGGCGTGGGTAAGAAATTGAAGTGGCACGGACCCTTCTCGCTGATCACTTCGCACACTCGCCACGAGCGCCAAAGCCATTTCACCACTTTTGAATTCATGACATCTTCTATGTCCCATCCCTTTTCTGCAGCCTTATCTCGCAAGCTGCATGAAGTATTGATTTAGCCAAAACGAATACGCTCGAGGTTGCAAGGGGTTGCGAACAGGTCATTGTTGCGCTCTCGGACAAAGTAGGTAGATATGTGATATTTTCCGCGCCACTGGCACAAGGCCTCGGCGGTCTGTCGTGTAGGATTGCAGATTATAAGAGGGAATCCAGTGATAGAACTTGAGCATAGCAGACTCGCACCTTCAGCAGCCTGTCAATCTGAGCCACCCGCGGCTGGACACCCTATCCCCTGTAATCTGAGTCAAGACTAAAAACACGAATGAAGACCGACGCAGTACCTCAACGAGCTCTTGGGTGTTGCCAGATTCTACAGCGCGCCGCCATCTGTCGTTAGTTGTGTTCCAGGCGGTGTAGTCCACCCAGAAAATACCGGCTTTCCATGCGAAGAAAAAAACAGGTTCTGAGCGCAGTCAGAGTCAAAAAGATGCCAATGCTCACGAGGATCAGTAGGTAAACTTTGCGTTTCCTTGCGTGGAATCGAGCGCATAAATTGAATAAAATTCGACTCATGCAAACTGCTGTCGACGCGCTTAAGCCTGAAAAAATCGGTTTCAGTAAGGACACAATAGCTTCAGTCCGGAGATATGTGTCACGTTTGTTTCCATTTGGTACTGCATTCCGCGGGCTGCAGTGACTTTAGTGCCTACGACAGGGAACAGGAGCAACATTGAAAAGGCGTACACGAGCACATACTCTAACCCGCAGAGAAAATGAGGTGTAAGGATCGCCGACGTGACGCTTGCAAATCTATGAGCATAAACGAAGATTAGATTAGCGATTCCCCAGTACCAAAGGAAGCCCACTTACTGCGCAAGGTCCACCGTCGAATATAAACGCAGCATATGCCCACTCCGTCCAGTTGGATGAAGGGTCTGGCACCGGATGCGATAAATGGACGCGTGCGCGGCGCCATACAAGAGTCGCGCTTGGATTCACAAGCACTTGAAAAAGCCGTTTACAAGACCTTGCCAGCGCAAGCAGGTCGCGGGGAAAGAGGTAGAAAAATATCTTTGATATGATTTGGGTGGGAAAGTAAGCTAAATGGTGTGAGATGGGCGGTTATAACGGACCTCAGTAAACAGTTCGATGGGCAATGTAATCATCAGACAGCCCGACTGTGAGACCTGTTTTGGAACCTTTGACGCGCGTTCTTGGTGCTTTTTTGCTCTCTTCTTTGCAGGCGCAGACACTGTCTTTCGTTTGACGCTCGTCCCAGCCGTACTGCCACTACTTGTCCCGGGCGCTACATCCGGCGTGTCTGAAGATGAAGACGGACGGCCTGTATCGAGAAGCCATATATATTACATGGGAAGCGATCCGAGGCCTGAAATTTTGATTTATGCTTACCAGTGGGAATATTAATATCAATGATTGCAGAGCTGGATTCCATCGAAGTCGCGGTGAGAGTCGAGGACAAGGCGAGCGCTGACTCAGCCGTGAAAGACGCGCCCATGAGACTCGCACGTGACCACTCCAAGGGAGCCGCGCCGCTCACCCCACCGCTGCCAACAAGCTTGTTATAACCTACTTAGAGACGAGAGCCGAGTCAAGCACGATATACGGGTGATCCAACCATCCATATCAGCAGCAAATCTGGGGGCCAATATTTCGGACACTAGCCTCCACGTTGCTTGAGCGAGTAAGTATTCTATGCTGCCTCAAATCCGCCCCAGCTTCTCACGGCGCCCAAATCGTGATTGGCAGCAACAAGCGTTCAACAACTCCCTTGCATAAATAATGCCTCGAAACATGCCAGCTCTTGTCATCGATTACGGCGACGAGGAAACCCCTCTCCTTCCGCAGGACACCCCGACCATGGTCGAGCGGGATGCTGAATTCGGGGGAACAATCGAAAGAGCCAAGCTGGAAAAGGCCCTGCTAAGGAAACTCGATGCTCGGATGTCTATCCTTGTTCTTATATATATCCTAAACTATGTGCGCTTGTATCCGCTTTGCTTCACCCCCATCCATGTACTGATGTCTGAAAGTAGATTGACCGGACAAACTTGGCGTTTGTCATCTACCTATTCCCGCTCGGAAGGTGATACTCTAGCTGTTTTTCTATCCTAGCACGGCTCGTCTACGAGGCTTTGAATCTGATCTTGGCTTGAAAGGCCAGGAGTTTGCGAGGTTCGTCCTACCCCAATCCGCACTCAAGCGATAGTTGATTTATCGCTCCCTACCAGCCTTCTATCGATCCTTTATGCTGGATACATCCTTATGCAGGTACGCCTTTTCGCTCTTCAAGAGCCTTGTATCAAGTCACTGGCTTGAAAATTGAAAGAATCCCGCGTCGTCCCTAGATTCCAAGGTTTGCTTGCTCCGGTATTTGACATAGTATAATCCAACGTTAATTCTGGCGTTAAAGCAACATGTACCTCAACTACACTGGGAGGGTGCGCTTTACATTCGTAATACCCACCATATGCCACTGACCTTACATATCAGCCTTCCTTATACCTTCCTGCGGCCATGACTTTGTGGGGCTCGCTCACGCTGGCCACGGGATTTGTGCACAAGTAAGTTGAATCTCACCCCCGAACCCAGCCTTCCGTGAACGGCCTTGATCTGACCTGAGCTCTTTTATGGACATTAGCTTTACCGGAGCGTTGCTTGCACGCTTCTTCTTGGGGTTTGTCGAGGGCAAGCATAGCAGTCCATTTCGTAGAGGAGCGACTAATTTACGCCTCGGCCCTGCGTATAGCTGCTTTCTTCCCTGGTGCTCTCTTCCTGCTCTCAAGGTAAGAAATGCTGGGTCAGTCAAAACAAATTAAAAACTCAAAAGAGTACTATAGCTGGTATCGCCGCGAAGAGCTCGGGTTGAGAATGGCAATCCTATTTTGTGGTAGCATGATCTCTAATGCTTTCGGGGGTCTTTTGGCCGCGGGCATACTGGACACTATGGAAGGAAAGCTTGGCTATGCTGCCTGGAGGTGGCTATTTTTCATAGAGGTACTGTGAACGTCTAAGCTTTCCACCCGATATAGTTTCATGATGCGGAAATCGTTGTTAGGGCGCAATGACGATCTCTGTTGCCATATGTTCAATTTTCATTCTCCCTGACTTCCCCTCAAATACGCGGTGGCTTACGCCATTAGAGCGTCGACTCGCGGAAAAGCGAATTGCCGAAGACGTTGGCATCCTCAGAGAAGATGAGAAGCAAGGTCCGATGCAGGGCTTGAAAATGGCTGTAACGGATTGGAAGGTTTGGTGGCTTGCACTCACCTTGACTTCCTTCGTCGTTGGGCTGTCGTTCGTCAACCTGCTCCCTCTTCCGCCTCTTTTATTGCATGCTCATGCTAAAATCACCCTAGGTTTTTTGCATACTTCCCCAGTACGTATTTAGTATTACCCCAACGGCGACATCCTCCATGAAACAAACTTTCGGTATCATGCATGCAGCTCTGGCCGCTACGCTGGGTTACTCTCGCACCATTACGCTCCTCCTCTGCGCTCCGCCATGGGCCTTCGCCACTTTGGTCGCTTTCGTCAATGCGCGGTAAGTACCACCCCACGGACATCATGCGCTGGCTGACATCCATTGATACCCGGCTACTTACAGCCATTCGGATAGGACTAGGGAGCGCTTTTTCCATATTGCCATCCCCATCACAGTTGGTATCATTGGTTTGTCCCTCCATGTCCTTTCCTCAATGATTGGCCGCCGAATATTCTACGGTAACCTCTAGGTTTATTCATCGCCCTCGCTACCATGAATACTGCAGCCCGTTATGTATCCTTGTATGCCTCAAACTTGAAGCATATACTTTTCGTGAATAGCTCATTCGCTCATTTAAAAGGTTTCTAATGGCCCAGTCTAATGCTGGATTTGTCGTGTTTCTCGGGTAAGCCCATTGCCATTTCGAATATCGGCTCATCATAGTAGTGACGAACATCATTTTCTCCGCTCAGTTGGGCGTCCAATTCGATACCAAACCCACCTGCAAAACGGGCCGTGGCGCTCGCACTTATCAATATGGTCTCCCAAGTCGGGAACATAAGCGGCTCGTAAGTTATTCAATAAATAGCGAGCTCCTTCTTGCATGAAACTCAAGATCTCTTTGGCCACGCATGACACAGATACGTGTTCCCTACTGCCTGGGGGCCCACATATCGCAAATCATACGCGATATGCATCGCTAATTTCAGCATCTGCATTCTGATGTCGTTCATCTTCAGGAAGTACTTGATTTCGCTCAATGAGCGCATGGACAGAGGGGAGGATCTCGGATTTGGAGTTGAGACTTGTAGGCTGCCTGTGGAAGTATCCACGGCAGGCGCAGATGCGGTATCTGCGCAAGTTGGGGGCAACGATGAGACATTGGATACTGTGGAACATCTTCCTCGACTGAGTCGCGCAGGGAGTTCATCCCAGCGCAAGGGGAAAGATATCACTGAGAGGCAGGGATTTAGATACGTGTATTAGAGTCTAGACTGATTTGAGGGCTGTTTTGGGAGGTTCTTGCATGGCTTGAAGCTTAAGCGCGGGATAAATTACATCGAAAAACTTGTCACGGTGCATGTGGTGTATTGTGAGTATGGTAGAGTACTAGGTCCACCCAATCGCTGCGAGAACGATGTCGGAAGACAAGTGGTGGGCGTGCCAATGTGAAGAAGACATCCACTGTCTTTCTGATGTTGGGCAGCGTGTATAGTACATCTAAAACACGATTTTCAACGACTTGGCAGTCAAATCGGTCGAGTCGTCTGCGTCAGGAAGGTACATTGTATGAGGAGCAGACAAAGACCCAAATTTTTGATTCGTACCAATGAGAATAGCTCCAGCACTGGATTCCGATAGGTACGCATCGGCCGGTCGGAGTCGAGACGAGGACACCAGCGCTGACTCAGCCGCGAAAGACGCGACGCGCCAAGACGCGCCCGTGAGACTGGCACGTGATCGCGTGAGAGGCGTCGCGTCGCTCATCCCACCACCGCCAGCAAGCTCGTTCATTCCCCATCGACTGAAGGCCAAAGCCAAGTCAAGCTGCGCAAAACGCGGGGAGCCCATCCATCCATACCGATAGACAGAACTGGGGCCAACCGTTCTCATACCTGCTCGCACGCCATCTTTCTGTGGGCAAGTCATCTGTGCAGCCTCAAATTTATCACCTTCTCACGGCCCTCGAGTCGTGGTTGGCAGGTGATTGGCAGCGAAAAGCAATCAACAGCCCTCTTGTACAAATAAATGATTCGAAACGTCAAGACTTCTGTCACCGACTATGGCGACGAGACAACTCCTCTCCTCGCACAAGATGCCCCGACCATGGTCGAGCGGGATGCTGAATTCGGAGGAACGATCGAAAGAGCCAAGCTGGAAAAGGCCCTGCTGAGGAAACTCGATGCTCGGATGTCTATCCTTGTCCTTATATACATCTTAAACTTTGTGCGCTTGGATCCCTTTGCCTCACCTCGTCTGTGTGCTAATGTCTGGGAGCAGATTGACCGGACAAACTTGGCGTTTGTCATCTACATATTCTTGCTCGGAAGACACTACTATAGCCGATTTCCATCCTAGCACGGCTCGGTTACGAGGCTTTGAGTCTGATCTAGGCCTGAAAGGCCAACAGTTTGCAAGGTCTGTTCCACTGTAATCTACACTCAAGCGATCGTCGATTCATTGCTCCCTATCAGCCTCTTGTCGATTCTGTATGCTGGATACATGCTCATGCAGGTGTGTTGTTTTGCTCTTCAAAAGCCGTACGAAACAAGTTGGAATCATGTGCCATCTTTAGATTCCAAGGTTGGTTTGTTCCGGGATTTGATACAGTATAATGCAATTAATTCTGGCATTGAAGCAACATGTACCTCAACTACACTGGGAGGGTGCGTTTCACACTCGCAATACACATCACGCGCCTGTACTGACTTTACATTTTAGCCTTCCTTATACCTTCCTGCAGCCATGATTTTGTGGGGTTCGCTCACGCTGGTCATGGGATTTGTACACACGTGCGTTCAACCACGTCCCCCAACTCAGCCTTCCATGAGCGACCTTGATCTGACTTGCGCTCTTCCATGGGCGTCAGCTTTATCGGAGCTTTACTTGCACGCTTCTTATTAGGATTTGTCGAAGGCAAGCATGGTAACCCATCTCTGAGAGGAGCGGCTAGCTCATGCCTTGGCCCTGCGTATAGCTGCTTTCTTCCCTGGCGCTCTTTTCTTGATCTCGAGGTGAGTGTAGCTAGCTCAAGCAAAGTAGCCTACAAATTCAAAGGGATGCTATAGCTGGTATCGCCGCGAAGAGCTCGGTTTGAGGATGGCAATCCTGTCTTGTGGCAGCATGATCTCAAACGCATTTGGAGGTCTCTTGGCCGCGGGCATCCTGGACTCTATGGAAGGAAAGCTCGGCTATGCTGCCTGGAGGTGGCTATTTTTTATAGAGGTACGATGACAGTCTCATATCATATCACTCGCTATGAATCCCACGTTGTGGATATTATTCTTGTCAGGGCACGATGACGATCTCTGTTGCCACATGTTCTATTTTCATCCTCCCTGACTTCCCGTCGAATACGCGGTGGCTCACGCCATTAGAGCGTCGGCTCGCGGAAATGCGAATCGCTGAGGATGTTGGCATAGCCGAAGAAGATGGAAAGCAAAGCCCAATGCAGGGCTTGAAAATGGCTGTAACGGATTGGAAGGTCTGGTGGCTTGCACTCACCTTTACTTCCTTTGTCATTGGGTCATCGTTCGTTAACTTGCTCCCTTCTCGGACTCGCTTATAATATGCTCATCCTGCAATTTCTTTAGGTTTTCTGTATACTTTCCCAGTACGTAATCGGATATAGTATCTGTTGGCAGCTGCATTCGTCATTACATCTATAACTGATATCATTGCAGCTCTTAGCGCCACGCTGGGCTACTCTCGCACCATCACACTCCTCCTCTGTGCTCCACCGTGGGCTTTCGCCACTTTGGTCTCATTTATTAATGCACGGTGAGCACCACTCTATGGATATTGTGCGCTGGCTGACATCCATCAATCTCCAATTGACCACCCACAGCCACTCAGATAAGACCAGGGAGCGCTTTTTCCACGTTGCTGTCCCTCTCACAGTTGGCATTATTGGTTCGTCCCACCTTGTCTTCTACTCTATGATCGATCGCCGAGTATTTTGTTGTGATCGCCAGGTTTACTCGTCGCCCTTGCTACTATGAATACTGCCGCCCGTTATGCAGCCTTGTGCACACCACGCTTGAATATAGATATCCGAATAAATAGCTAATTTTCTCATTTATAGGTTTCTAATGGCACAGTCTAACGCTGGGTCCGTCGTGTTTCTCGGGTAAGCTCATTCACTGTCTTTCGGAGCAATTACTCATCGTCTTTTCCACTCAGTTGGGCGTCCAACTCGATACCGAATCCTCCTGCAAAACGAGCCGTGGCGCTGGCACTGATCAACATGGTTTCTCAAACCGGAAGCATCGGCGGCTCGTAAGTGGTCCAATATCTGACAATTCTCATCTCGCATGAAATTCATGGTGGCTCGGTCACGCATGGTACAGATACGTATACCCTACTGCGTGGGGCCCAACATATCGCAAATCTTACGCGATATGTATCGCCAGTTACAGCATCTGCATTCTGATGTCGTTCATCTTCAGAAAGCACTTGATCTCGCTCAATAAACGCATGGATAGGGAAGACCTTGGATTTGGAATCGGGGCTGGCAGGCTGCCCGTGGATGATGCGGAAGCCGTATCTGCGCGAGTTGCGGGCAGTGATGAGATATTGGATACTGTGGAACATCTTCCTCGACTGGGTCGCGCAGGGAGCTCGTCTCAGCGCAAAGGGACAGATGTTGCTGAGAGGAGAGGATTCCGGTATGTATACTAGACTGCTGTGGGGGTTATTCCGGAACGCTTTTGCATCGCTTGAAGCCCAAATAACACCGGAAAGCGCATTGGGCCCCTTGCGAGTCGGCGCCTACATATTCCGTGAAAAATAAGGGACAGCCTATTCAAACGGCGTGATCCTAATATCTAGAGAATGTGGGAGCCCCGAACTAGTGGTCGTAGTCGGTCTAACGCTGAGTACTGAATGAAGGATTTCGATAGCTTTGCGCCAGTCTACGAATGTGTGGTAAATCAGTCATATGAACTCTCCCTGAATATTTACGCAGTACCTATCCGTGCCGCGCAGGGGGGTGCATGATACGTAGGCTACTCCGCGTGGCTCGCTTCTGCATGATGGGCGGTTCGCGAGTCCACTGGGCTAAGGGGGGCGGCAATTGGATGCGGATTGTGGCCCATGAGAGCTGAGCACCCACGCGCAGCGGGGGACTGTATTGATTGTGAGCTTTCCTTTCCTTCGACTCTCATAATGGTACTGAGTACGGACAGCGAATCTTCCTCCCTCCCTCACATAAATATACTGTGCCTGTATATCTTCCTGCGAAACATTGAATTCTATCTCCACATTCCGTTTATACTTGCGTTTGTCAGACGAGCGAAACTAAGCACTAGAAGCAATACTAATAGAGCCTGAAAGCGTTGAGTCGGGTCCGGGGTGGAGGAGGCCTTGCTGACTCCCTCGAACTCGCCGGGTGTCCGGGGCAGACTTTACCGGTATAGGTTCACATGCAAATCCGGGAATATTAATCCAGAAAAGTGCTTGACGACGACGCTCTCCCCTATTTCGCAGCAAGAACCACGTCGACGTCTGCGATGATAGTCACCAAACTCACCACCAAGCTGGGGATCCGCGTGTAGTTCACATCTTTTCTAGATGTGAAGATGACAGGCTGAACCCTGACCAACCCACAGACCGGTGGTCCAGGGCGGCATGCAATGGGTAAGGCACCAATATTACTCGCTGGGACAGACAGCGGTGCGACTCACTGTCTCTCCAGGTTGGCTTGCCGCAGCTTGTAGCAGCTGTATCTAATGCTGGTGGTCTGGGTATCCTTACGGCCTGTGCGTAACGCTTACCGTGCAATTCTTGCTGATTTTCGCATCAAGTCACCTCATTCCCATCTGGCAGTAACCCAACCAAGCCCGGCCGAGCTCCGTAATGCCATTCGCACCACTCGCACGCTCACATTGAAGCCTTTCGGCGTGAATATCACCCTTCTACCCAGCATCAACCCACCAGATTACGCCGGATATGCCCGTGCCGCGGTCGAAGAGGGTGTGCGCATTATCGAGACAGCCGGCAACAATCGTAGGTGTTTCCCTGCGCTCCCTCATCTCGGTATTGGAGACTGCAAAGCTAACGCCATACTGCGACAACTCTGCTAGCTGGTCCTCTCATCAAATATTTCAAGGAGAACGGTTGCACCGTCTTACACAAGTGCACTACTATTCGGCACGCCAAGTCGGCGGCACGTATGGGCGTCGACTTTTTGAGTATCGATGGGTTTGAATGTATAATCTACTGCTTTCCTTTGCTACTTAACACGGAGCGCTCACGCTGTCGCCAATTGCGTAGGTGCGGGACATCCTGGGGAAGAAGATATTGGTGGTCTCGTTTTGGTTAGCTACTCCCTCATCGTTCCTCTCGGACTCATCCAATCCTTCTTGCTTCGATTACCACTATAGCTTGCGCAAGCTGCTCAAGAACTCGATGTCCCATATATCGCTTCGGGTGGCTTTGCTGATGGACGAGGTCTCGCGGCCGCGCTTTCGCTCGGTGCAGAGGTAGATATGACCTCTTTCCTCGTTGCTTGTACCTGCCGACATTTACACATTCTTTGAATCCGGTCAGGGCGTCAATATGGGTACGTGGAATTTTGTTACGCCAGGATGTCACCAAACTGACGCCTCGTTTTGCGATCGACGACCAGGCACTCGGTTCATGTGCACCGTGGAATCCCCAATTCACGAATCGATCAAGCAGAAGATTGTCGACTCACCAGCAACAGCCACCACGCACATCTTCCGCACCCTGAACAACACCGCGCGCGTGTTCGCCAACACCGTGTCCAAGACTGTCGTCTCGCTCGAACGGCGCCCACAGGGTGCCAAGTTCGAGGAGCTGCGTGACCTCGTGTCGGGCGCGCGAGGGCGGAAAGTGTACGAGAATGGGGATCCCGATGCGGGTATTTGGAGCGCGGGTATCTCGATGGGTCTCATCAAGGATATCCCGTCGTGCGAGGACCTTGTGGCTAGGATTGAGAGAGAGGCAGAGGAGGTGATATCGAGGATGGGTGCGTTGGTAGTCAAAGGAAAGTCGAGGCTGTGAGGGGGAAATGTACTTTTCATTGCGGACTTTTTCTCTATCTTACATGTTCGACGAGGCAAATACCGGCGCAATGGTTCCCCGCCCACGCTAGTGACGTTCAGCCTGGGCTTCTTCGCACCCCCCGCGTCGGTATCGATATCCGCACCTCGCCGGTGGCTCCATGAAGCGCCTGCGGTGCCCAGAACCGTATGTACGGATTTAGCCGTCGGCGCCTGAGATGCAGCTCACGGAAGTGGACTTGATGGAAGATACTTGTCCATCTTTCGAAATCGCTGTAATGCATAACGGGTCTGTATCAGGATAGCAGGGTGCCAACCAGCGCTTGCTGGTGTTGGTTCCAAGCAATATTGGCTACATAGTGCTCGCAGACAAGCCCTTGGGGAACAAGGTCACGCCGTAAACGAAGTGAGGACGGCCACATACTTGAGTTGATAGACAGCATGGGGGATGGATACATGCGGCGCAGCTGAAAACAATCAACTGGGAAGAACAAAGCACAAGTGTGAGTCCGCCTAGAGGTATCAAAGGCGGATGTAAGTGGGTGGAGCCGTATAATGCGTGGTTAGGGTAGCAAGTGGCAAAGCATCGAGGATAGTAGCGCGGAAGGGGGATATATGGGCGGTCCATATAAAGCGTGGTTGGGAGAAGAGGTAAAGTGTCATATCCATCTGAGATGGCAATGGTGGTCGATGGCCGCAGGTGCGTCCGACGGTAATAGCTTATTTGCTGTCCATGTTTCCAGTATCGAGGTCTCGACAGCGATGCGAACGGCGACTGGATGATGCTACGCTTGAGCACGCCTGCATGAATGCACTTGCCGCCAAGGAAGCATAGTCGCACTCAGTGCTACAATCGAGCACGTAGTGAGGGCAAATGATAGGATGAGGCCGAGTTCGACCAGTAATAAACGGCGGAAGAGCAGCTTGGGGGCGATGATGGCCTTCAAGGACGCGCGTCAGGTGAGGACCAGGCGGAAGGGCTCTGATCAAGGTCTAGTCCGGACAAGCCGAGGATTTCATTCGGCAGGGGGGGTATCGCGTACTTGAAGAAAGTAAGAGTTTTTGCGAGCGTGGCGAGCACAACGGCGAGCGGGGGGATCTGGTCGGATGGTGGTGGCTGCACAAGCTGTCTCGGGTTTTTGCTGGGCTACAATACAGGTGACGGGCAGTACTAGAACTCAGCACTCACGGGAGCTGCTGAATAGCATCTACCCTTGCTCCTCTGCCAGAACGCTCATCAGCGCTCGTTGATGTTGACTCTCGCAAGAGTGCCTGTGCACGAAGCCCTGAAATTGCCGTTACAGCACTGGAGGAAATGGGAAAATCGCATAGTTGCATTGAAGAATAGAGTCGAAGGTGAATATTTGAATAAACGGGAGCCGAGTCCGATCGGAGTCATACACTGTGCAAGGAAGATAGCAGCATCAAAGGCGAAGGGTATTAAAGTATGATTAATGCAAAGTGATAAAGGGCTCCGTCCATCTGCGAAGACAGTAGAAGTCGGCAATCGCGACGGCGTCAGAGGGCAATGGCTCCTTTGATTTCCCTGGGACTGACGTCTCCCATACCGAGGTCTCAGCGGCGATGCGAACAGATATGAACCTAACCCACGGGAGTCGCTCGGCTAGCCCATGCCAACACTGCACGCGTGCGCTCTTGTCTACCGTCCTCTGGGCCTTGAAGTTGACCGAGATAAATTCTAAATCCGCGCACCACCATACCGCCCCAACCTTTTCCTGTAGTTGAGCACTAACGTCAGGCAGGGTGCTACACTCGAACGCGCGTGGGTGTACTTACCGCCATAGAAGTATAGTCGCACTCAGCGTTACGATCGAGCACAATAGTGAGAGCAAAAACCTTGAGGCTTGCAAAGGGAGTCTGGTTGACATGGTGAATAAGCGCCTCGAAGTCTTCCGCAGCCACGCGAAGCGCCAGACATCCAAGAGTGGACGGGAAAACCCCAAGATCAACCTCCGGCGTCCACTGCCATCGCCCAACGACACGCTGAAGGAGCGCCCCGGCTGCCACTGCTGCACGCAGCACCTTCCAGTCTCCTTCGAGGGATGTGAGCCCGGCGAGGAAGGTAGGGTTACGGGTATGCCACGTAGCCCGATTTTTGAGTGGCGCAACGAAATGACGAACGGCGGGGAATGTGACAGAGAGATCGAGGTGCTCCCACCTCCCAAGAGCGAGCGAGCCAAAATCAAGCAGGCGAACGGATGGCCACGTGAAGGTCAAGGTGGAGCCGGCGGCGGGCATGAACGCAGCGAGGTCCAGCTTTATGTCTTCGAGCGTGTTTCGTGAGTGCAAGAGCACGCTGCCCAGCGGCGAATGATGGCTCATATCCCTCAGCGGGGAGCTTGCGCTGATTTTTGCAAAAGAATCAAGGGTGACGTGCAGTGCGCGTAGTTCGGGCAAGCGTGGAATCATGCTCAAATTTTGCGCCTCGTTGATGCCGAGGGAGAGATGACGGAGCTTTGGGAAGGAGGAAAGAACGATCAACAGATCGGGATAGTACTCGTAGAAGGGAATAGGTATGTTGACTCTGAGGATGTTGGTCATACGCCTCAGAGTTTGTACGATAAGCCAAGCATTGGCAGGAGATAGCTTGGGCGCCCGATGTACACAGTCCAGTGAACGGACAAACGTTCCCGCGGTAGGATCAAGGGCGAGCAGCATATGGCAAAACGAAATGATGGCGCCGTGATTGACCAGGAGCACATGGCGAAAGAGCAGCCTGGGAATGACGATGTCTCTGAGCCTTTGGCAAACGAGTGCAAGGCGAAGAAGGGAGCTTTGATCAAGGTAATACCCGATCAAGGTAAGTATTTCAGGCGGCATTCTTGCTGGTTGGGGAGGCATGGAGGGCGCGGACGCTCCCTGCGAGGGCAGAGGAGCGTGCTGGTATCGACCCACAAGATGGTGGAGGAATCTGGCGGACCACTGAATCATCGGGGTGGTGGTGGGATGGTGGAACTGCGGATTCGCGCGAGCTGAAACGTTGAAGCTTTGAAGCTTAAGCTTGGCTGAACTCAGAATATTGTCGGAAGCACTTCAGCTTCAACTTGCGCCGCTGAAAAGTTAGTTGAAGCATAGGGTTAGGGTACTTAGGTTAGGGTCCTAACTTGCTGCACGTGACCCCGGATTAAGAATCGGTAGCGCGTCCTCCGCTTGGATTCCAGGATTGCACAGAGAATCTCAGCCACAAACATCCAGGTTTGGTGCGTCTAACACGTTCTCAAGACCGATTTCAATTGGAAAAGGAGACGCGCAGAGAGATGATAGGAGTAGAATATGGTGAAAGGAAAGGTGCAATGGGCGAAACTGATCTACATATCGGCGGCAAGTTCAGATAAATTCAACTGCTGGAGAACCTCTTTAAACCGAATCAAAAACAGCGCTTTCCCTCCGCTGACATGGGCATTTTGTACTTACCGAAAAAAGGACGGGGATGGTCAGGCAACTGGCAGAGATTATCGTCGAAAGGGACTCACGCCAGCAAGCAGCACTCATCCATCGTTTCGCCCCGTGAAGACTTCTCTGCTTGTGGAAGATGCTTGCGATACGAAGCATGATGCCTGTGCAGAAATCTGCTGCATGAGTAGGCGCGGTGGTCGTCCCAATCGGAAGTGAGGCGTCGTTATCGTCATCGATTTTCGTGCCAGCTGCTGCCGAAGTCGAACCCGAGGCCTTCTTATGGCCTTTCTTCTTCCCGCCGACACTCGGAGAGAAAGAGACTATCTCGTCTTTTATTTCCACCCCGGCCGCCTCGAGCACCCTCATCTCCTCCTCGACAACTTCCGCCCACCGGCTGTCGTTGTTCCCAGCCGCTCTCGCCAGGGCATTTGCAAGGTCATGCCGGATATAGCACATCGATGGCCTATACGCTCCCCTAGTTTTCGCGTGCGTCCCATCCAGCTCCTTCACAATCTTCCTCGCCTCCTCCACCGACTTTATGACCCCTCGCGCGGTCGTAATATCCCCTCTGGTCCGCCCAAGGATAGCGACGCGCTTTCGGCACGCATCCGCCCCGTCCTTCCGATCCATCTCACACTCCGCGCAGTTGCACGAGGTCACGTGTTTCGCAAGCTCGCGGTGCCTGCAAAGGTACGTGTCCCCCATGGTGTACGACACGGTGAGCTCGGCACCCACTGGGAGGTCGGCAGCAGAAAGGAAGACCATATTTTCCCCGAAATGGTGCCAGGTTGTGTTGGGGCGACAAGAATGATTGATAACGGAGGGGAAAACGTAGAGCGCGCTTGCCGGTTCTGATGGAGGCGGCTCTAAAGAGAGCTTGCGGATAGCGAAGTCGTTGAGCGTACATATATGCTCGATCAGATTAGCGTCAATGTTGATATCATGTTTGAGTGGGCTAGTTAGCTTCGGGGTATCGGGTTGGGGAGGGGGCGGAAATTGTGCAGGCGGTAAAGGATAGGAAGGGCCGGCGTAAAGAGCCGTGACGATGTGGTGAAGCTCGGGATTTCCTGCAATTTTGGCGATTGTCTTTGCGATGACGCCGTGGGAGGATGCATCGTCCACCATAGTGGAGATGAAGTTCATCCCGAGATCATGTTCGGTGTGTTCGTGCTCGTACGGATACGAGATTGCTATAGGTTTTACCACCATCTAGTTGCACTGTCGTCAGTGCGGGATGGCTTGAAAAACTTGTGACATAAGACTGACTAGGAGTTCTCCGACTTTGATTGGCCGTGTGGTCACAATAGCCCTACCGCCGTTCCGCGAGCTCGGAGTAACCACGATGGGACCTATAAACTCAGCGGCATCTACGATTTCCCCGGCCTGATCCTCCTTGAATATACGAACCCAGTCGTACACGCCTGTAGTAGATTCTCGGATGCGCTCTTGGCAGCGAGCAATCCAAGGTTCCATCTCGGCTCCGTCCGGAGAGAAAGAGCGACACTCTTCGAACCGACCGAGAGCAATCGCGTAATGGGATAGGCCATACTCGGCTTGAGCAGCACGATAAAGTGCTTTCTTTTTTTCGTCGCTCGAGATGGTTTCGATGGAGAGTACGGTTGTAGCGTCCGCGAGTGCGGCCTGGAAGTACTCAAGGCGGATGTACGCGGCGGCGCGGTTGAGCACTAGGACGTATGCACCCGGATCGACCTCGAGGCCCTTGGTATATGCAACAGCAGAGGCAAAATTCTGACCGTCCTTGAAGTGGCGATTCCCACGCAACTTCCACTCTTCTGCGCTCTGACGCAAGATGCTGTTATTGGGCGCAGGGAATTTCCAAGTGACGCTCTCGAGAATGGGGTCCGTCAGCCCGACGAAGATGACATCCGAGGGCGATTCAACTCGGGCAAATGAAACGGCGTCAGTGCATCCACCGCTGGTCTCCAGGGTGGGTTTCCGAATGGCGAGCACAGTGCCAGTAGGAAAGACAGTATCGAGAACATCGCCTCGAGCGAAAGTGAGGTTGGGATAGTTGTTGATGGAAACTGTCAGAGCCTGGCCCGCAGGGTCTTCGACACCGAGCGTGATTTCGCTTACAACACGCGCTGAAAGGAAAGAGATCAGGGTATATGAGCGGGCAAGATGCGTGCATTATGAAGGGTGCTTACCTGGGCGAGAGATAATCCTGCAGAGGAAATAGAAGCCCTACGATGAAAATACAACGCCGCTCAGCACACACAAAATAAATATCTCAGGGGAAGGCGCACCTCGTGCATACGAGGTACATGCATCTCCGAGATCAAGACTATATGCAACCCCTTTAGCCAAGAGGTAGCAAAAATAAACAGGAAAGGCATCACTTGGCTTTAATTGCGACAATGGCGTCTGCGAAAAATGGGTGATATTGCCAACGTACTTGATGTGAGATACTGAGCGAGGAGGGTTGTTGTCAAGAATGGTTCGCTTTCGATTGACGCTTTCGATGAGCGAATCCCTCGGTGTGGCGACAACTGGGCTCGGTCGAGCAGCTCGCTGAGATTCTAGCATCCTCTTCATCCGCATGATCTCGTGAGGGCTATAGTTGTGGGCGCTGGGATGCTCGCCCGCGGTTGCTTGGTGTTGTTGATAGAAAGCCTGCAGGAGCCCTGGTTGAGCCGCTAGACGTCGAGCTTCTTGGGCCGGCATTCCACTGTTGATAAGGTGCTGAACAAGATTGGCGTGGAGATCCATGTTGCGAGCGAGACGTGGTTGAAAAGATGGAAATGTCGCCCGGAGGACCAGCTTAAGTAGCCCTGGGCCAAATGAGGCTCCGTCTGAAAAGAAATGAGAAGGACGGCGTATGACAAGGTTAGACATGATATACTTGAATTCGTCCAAAAACGGAGCACCTCTGCTTACACTGAGGAGTGGCGTTTGCCCATATGGGAATATGAATATGTTCGAGTAATGTCATTCACCTTTTTGACAGCAATTGACCAGCTTGCCGGCTTGAGAGAATATCTTGTTGCGGGCGGGACCGATTGCAAAGATATCGCCGCCCTAGTACGGTAAACGGATGCTCGAACGTGCTCGCGACGCCACGCAGGGCGCTCAGGCACTTATGTTATCTTTGAAAGAAGACGCATGCGCTGCGCGTTGCTCGCGTTGCGAGCTTTTGCGAGTCACGGAAATCAAGGGCGCCGAAACTGTGTCCTAAAAAGTTAAGCGATGAGTCTTTTCTGCCATCCCAGAATCTCTCCTAGTCTGTCTCTCATGTCCGAAAAATGGTTTACGAGCAAATTAAGGAATCGAGGCCTATCTGAAAAGAGCTGGACTTCCACGGACTACTATAAAGGGGCTTGAGCACATCAGCCCCGGATACTTTATCGAACCCACGAAGCGCACTTGTAAAAAAGAGCTGTAAAGCATCGTTGGCAGCCAGCCAGGGGGCGGTGATCTAGGCTGATGGCTGAAAGAAAATCGAAACCATGTCGTCCTGCGATAAGATGTGCTGGGCAGCACGAACAGCATTACTCCCAAGGCCTGGCTTGTTGGGTCACAGGTGTGCCGTAGCTTCTATGATGTGAGTTAGGGAGGCTCGGGATTGCCAGGACAGCGGAGATACAATCAGGAGCAGGTTATCCAAGCAAACGAGCACAGGAAAAAAGTGCCCTTTGACGGCTGCACACGGTGTTGTTCGACATCAAGATTGAATAGCCGCATCCACTCGAGATATTACTCAAGTTTTATTCCAAGAGATATGGGTGCGAAACCGTCGCTACAGTAAGTCGCTCAGCACTAGCACAATGCAGATAAATACTGGCGATGGGAGCCAGCGACGGGCGCCGACGGCCGAGCGGCGCAGGTGGTGGTTCGGATTTTGAAAATACAAATCGGTGGTTATGTAATCAAATGGGCACAGCTGCTCCAACTCAACACTCGCTCGTTGGTGTCGTTCATCAGACATCTGCGCTTCATCTTCGCCACAGGCTAGCAACAGACCTGACTCTTTGGCGCCAGAGCTTCGCTATCACCCGAATTTACCACCCGAATCTCCATCATGGGCCCTAAATTCGACATCCGTGAAGCCACTGTTCGCTGGGGCGCTTCGATGCAGTTTCTTATAGACACCCTGAAGCAGCCGCCAGACTGGGACAAGGACGCCAAGGGCGATATTCTCAAGTGGTGCAGGAAAGTAAAGAATGAAAACGTGCGCTCACAGAATCGTCGCTATATCTATAGTGCGCCGATTAATCGCTTCTATAGGACAATGCTAGTGCCATTTGCGACCGTATGCTGAAGCAAGGCTACCAAGCGCCCGTGAACACTGATGTGCAAGAGCAGGTCAAAGATGTCGTTGCACGTCTTGCTAAATTGGATAAGCGGAGTACGAAGAAGATAGCGCTGTCTCGCGGGAGCCATATGCTAGAGCAATCAGCACAGCTTGCGCGAGAGGTGGCTGGAACAAGTGCCCCTAGCGATGAAGCTCGTGGCGCGAGGGCGAGTGGGAGCAGAGAGACCCAAGACGTGGAGGAGGCTGGGAGGCTCATTACACGAGAGGGGATGGAAGTGTTGGAGCATCGCGGGTTGACCATTGCGGTCGTGAGGGATGGCGTGGCGCATTATCATTTGCCGGTGCGCACACCAGTGTTGATTGCCCCTCTCACTCTCGGCTTATTCTCCAAAACTAGTGCAAGAACTGCGGCTCCAAAAGCACCGCCGTCTGCGAAGGCCATCCGTTTGGCCCGTGTCGTGGGTGTGCAGAGAATCGCCTCCCCTGCGAGTATGCTATTCGCGGGGAGCAGCCATCTCATACTCCCCAGTTAGCCGAAATAACTCCGGCTGCTGGCGGGACAGGGAAGATCGCTAAGGATGGAGCTGGAGTGAAGTTAAACGCCCAGACAATCCGAGCCCATGGCGCGAACCGGGAGCTAGCAGACGAGTGGCTGAGGCTTGAGAGTATTCTGAGAATCGGATATTCCACTTATAATGAAAAGCGCTCGACAGAAAAGCAGGGTAAGCTCACCATTTTTCGCCTTAATTGTCTGGGTACTCATGTCCGAAGCGGTCTACCAGAAGTATTGCGAAGAATCCACGCGCCAGAGCCCCCGGCGGAGCCCCCCAAAAAAACCGCCTCAAAGTTCTCGAAAAAAAAGCGGAACACCAAAACCAAGGGGGCGCGAGGCGCGCAGCCGAAGGGGGGAGTAACAAAGCGGACCCGGAAGAAGAAAACGGCAGTGGAGGACAAGCAGCCTCGACCTCCTCCTACAAAAGCTACAGCCACCGAGGTCAAAGAGAAAGCAGATTTCAGCGAGTTGAAAGCTTTACGGGAAGAGCTCAATGTGGCGAAGACGGCGCTGATTCGAGAGCAGGAGACGGTCTTTGCGCAGCAGGATCATTCGAACAGGCTTCAGAAACAAGTGGACGACTTGACTCTTGAGCTCGGATCACTGAGGAGAGCCATTCAGAGGGTAGGCGATAGTCGACGAGAGGAACCGAGACCAGGTTCTTTTTACTAAGCTGCCTAGAACGGGTATATCTTCTCATGCAACATGACGCTTTGAAGTACGTGCTATCGTTAAAGTACGTCCCTATAGGATTCTCTTGCCAAGAACTCGCCGATCTTCATTCCAGTAGTCGTTCAGAGCAGGCGGTGAGTCGCGCTATTATTTCATGCCAATTTTTTTAAAGCTCTGACAAAACTCAAGACCCTTCAGCTGGATATGTACCACAAGTTTAAATTATATTTGTGAAGGCCGCCGCGCCCTAGCGTGGTCAGTACTGGCTGCCTAGGACGCCGCCATCCGTTAAGTGACCTTGGGTTTTCGTGGACAGCCGAATACCACTAAAGCACATTTCACCTAAAACACTTATCTCTCTTATAATTACCCCCTCTACAAACATGTTCTGAATCTTGGGCGGGCGTGTTGGTAAGCAGGGTAGCCGGATTAATCAACTACTTGTTTAAACGGAGTTCTGTCAGCCTTTCACACCCAAGAGGGTTTTCGGAGGCTCCTCAGCGAGTTATATCTGCTCAGAGGACGGACAGTGAAAACAAGTGTTGTATCAATTTCAGCCTGGTGCTGAGTGAGTGTACCAGCCGAGGCCGAAAAAACACCGGGCCGCCGGACTGCTTCCGGCGAACACAGCGCTACTGCTCGCGTTTAACTTTAAGTTCTAAACTTGCCTCCAAGATACCTGCATTATTTCTCCCGTTGCAATGTCAGACGCTACCGACGTCTACGACCTCATGATCCAATGGGCCGCCGCAACCAAGCGGCTTATGGACACGCTAAAGTCCGAGCCAAAGTCAGAAGGAGACGAAGAGCAACAGGGCGAGGAGGTCATCGCGTGGTGCAGAAAGGTAGCAGAAATGAGCGTGCGTCGATCCAATACATCTCGCCGCTTTATCGCGTTCCACTGTTCAACGTTGTGTTTTATAGGCCCAGGTCAACGATATCGGCGATGCCGTACTGAGGGAAGGCCATCAAATGCCTATGCAAGGCGAGGTACAGGGGAAAGTCGATAGGGCGGTCATGCGGCTTACACAATTTGAGAAAGGAGGAGCGGCAGCGGCGGAGGTAGAGGTAGAGGCAGAGGCAGAAGTGGAGGCGGAGGCGGAGGCAGGGGCGGAGGCGGAGGCGGAGGGAGAGGCAGAAGCAGAAGTAGAGACCGAGGCAGAGGCAGAGGCGCTGCAACCCCGAAAAAAATGGAGGTCGAGAAAGAGGAAATCGCGCAAGAGGGGCAGAAGAGTTGCTGGCGGGAGACCGAGTGAGGTGGCTGATGATGTGAATGAAGAGGAGCAGGAACAAGCGAGCGGGGTGGAAAATGAAGATAACGAGGCAGAGGGTGAGGGTGGAGGTGGAGGTGGAGGTGGAGGTGGAGGTGAAGATGAAGGGGCGCCCGCTACTGAGGAAGAAGGGGAAGATGAAGAAGAGGCGAAAGTATGGAATGCGGAAGGGGAGGAGACTGGTGTCATAAGGGGGAAGATGGCATATTATCACGAGCCGGTGTGTGCCTTCTTCATGTGCAAATTCGGATCGAGAGATTGAGCGCATAGCTGATCAGATTCTTCTTTAGTGTCAAAACTGCGCGATAAGAGAGCTGGAATGTAGCGGCCGACCGTACGTCAGGTGCACAAGCTGTTACGCCAATCATCTCCCAGGATGCGAGTACGCTTTCTCGGGAAGAGCGCAACGACCGGGTACGTACGCTACTCATCGAAGGTTTACTGCTGAGATAGATGATAGGCGATTCTCTAGGCTCGCGGGCAGGATCCAGTCGTAAACGAAAAGCTGAGGAACCTAAAGACACGGAAGGTTCCGAAACTCCTTTCCAAGGCCAGACCTCAGTATGGGAGCACGACGATACGACGCCCACCAAAAAATTGCGAGCTGCTTCTTCTCCGCCGAGATCTGAAACGCCCGCAATAGAGGGTCAAGACCTCGGACAAGTACACGAAAGATTACCCTCGAGCCCCAGCCCATTGTCACCTCTGCCCGAGCTTGGGCCCGAACCGGAGCCTTCCTTCGAGTCCTCTGGCAAACCACCCCGCGAACCATCCCTCGAATCATCCCGCGAACTGTCCCACGAGCCCCCTGGCAGGCCATCCTGCGAGCTCTCTGACGAGTCATCCTGTGAGCCATCCCGTGAGCCTACCACAGAACCCGCGGGCGAGGAGATAGAAACAAGCGATACAGCCTATGCTCCTGAGCCCGAATTCGGTGAACCTGAACCCGAGTTCGGCGAGTTTGGATTCGGATTCGAGGAGACAGCATACGACGGTGGCATTGAAGAGGACGACGGCTTGTCCATGTCTTCGATGGAGGAGGACGATGAACGAGATCGAAGCCCCTCGTACAAGAGCTATCCCAGCGGCCCAGAGGACGGGGAAACTTTCAACGTAGTCAAGACATTACGGACGGAGTTAGATATTGTGAGACTGGCGCTCAGGCGCGAGTGTGGGAGGGTTTCTGACGAGCGGGATCACTCTGCCATGCTGCAGAAGCAGATCGCCAATTTGACTCTTGAAGTCGAATCTCTTCGGAGGATCATCCAGCGGATCGGGAGCAGTGGGTAACATTTATTGGCAGGGAGATTGTATACCCTGTCACGCCAGTACGCCTTGTAGCAGTTTTTTTGTACCATTAATATCTATATCACCAACGGGCTTTGACGTTTTTGGGGATAGATGGACATTCGCCTGCTAGAGAATTCTCTGGCAAGCCCAATAATTATGCATGTGTTTAATATCTTCGATTAACTTGAGCTCAAACTGAGTACGAAACCAGAGTGAATGCAAAATGCATACGACAATCTATACGAATCGGAATAAGTATTCCAGCCAGGCTCCACCCTTAGAAACGGCGCTGCAGTATGCATTGTGGGCACGCAACACCCTAACAAGAGCGATCTATGATCACGTCCACACCGAGGCACTGATGGTAAACATCCTCATGGTCATTAGGGCTTTGCGGTCACGGCGATATAACAACCTGTGTAAACTCACCTGGAGGGTACTAATCGAGCTGGGCGCCTTCTCACTCACGGATACTCGACTTCTTCTTATATAAGGCGCGCGTGCTTCAAATCGGTGATCGGCAGAGTACAAAGCCTTCCGGCTCAGGAACACGCTGACGACTTCCGGGGCTGTGAGGTTTGGATTGTACAGCAGTTCCAGCTCGAGCAGGTTTGGCAGTAGGCATGGTGGATTCCCCTCGCCCTGCTCATCATCGGGTTGATTTATCAGAGTGTGAAGGACGGCATCGGAGATGGAGCACCATTGGATATGGAGGACGCGGAGGGACGGCAACTGACGGAAGTACTGGATGAATCCTTCGTCGGGGATGAGTACCACGTTGGTGAGAGTGAGGGTAAGAAGCGGGGGGCGGGACCTCTCAATGAAGTGATAGAGTGAGTCCGGAAACGCGCAAGGTTGGTAATCGATTAACAGCAGCGAGGTAAGACTGCGGATATCGAGAAAGTCGAGCATGTCAACGGAATGTGTGCCGCGGGACACGGTAAGGGACCTCAATGTAGGAGTTGAA
The DNA here is from genome assembly GCA_000697705.1 of Botryobasidium botryosum FD-172 SS1. Taxonomy (NCBI): domain Eukaryota; kingdom Fungi; phylum Basidiomycota; class Agaricomycetes; order Cantharellales; family Botryobasidiaceae; genus Botryobasidium; species Botryobasidium botryosum. The sequence continues at coordinate 94,870 of KL198083.1, forward strand.
AATGGGAGGATATGAGGAGTTTGAACCCAAGGCGAAACAAAGCCGCTCGTATTGCAAAAGTCGGCGGAGACGATCGTGAGAGAGGATGTGAGAAGCCTGAAGATGATGCTGGGTGCTGTGTTCCCAAGAGTCAGATTTTCGACCCCGGGAAGCAGCATTTTCTGAATCACGGGATATACAAAATCAGAGGCGTTCGTGAAGGAAAACTCGACCACGCTGGGGAAGTCAATGACATCCGAATAATCAACGGGTGGGATGCACGGATTATGAGCTGAGTGGGATTTGTCGGTTAAGGTGATAGACGACAGGGTGTTGCAACACGCCCGCAATGTGCTTTCGAGGGCGTTTCGCACACCGAGGGTGGGTTCAAACACGTCAAGCGCGAGATATTGTAGGGTCGGCATAACTAGGTATGGTAGCAAATCAGCAGTATTTTTGAGACCCTTCAATGAAATCGAGGTGAGGTACGGAAGGAGAGCTGATGGTTGTAGGTTACTGGCGGGAGTGCTCGCGATAGTCACAGTATCACCCAACTCCACTAGGAGGTCGTGAAGGTTCGGACAGCTTTCGAGTAATGAGAGGAGCTGGACGTTGGAGCGTCCGCTCTCGAGGTCGAGCGTGAGGCTGGTAAGCGAGAGGGCAAGCGATTGAGAAAGTTGAGGGAAACAGTCATCAAGGTTGAGCTCTACCCCGGGATTTGCCTTGAAATGGATCAGGAAGGGCAGGGCCTGCACATGCTCGTTTACGAGAAACGAGCCGTTATGCGTGATAGCGGATACTGATATCTTCTGCAACTGAGGAGCAAATCCGGTGCAGGAAAGGAAAAAGTCGCTGAGCTCGTTGAAATAGGCCCTTATAGATAACTCCTCGCAGCGATGCAGACATTCTCGTAGCTGGGCGGTAATCAGGGATGTAGCACCCGTGCTGATATCATTTCCGAAAAGCAGAAGGTGATCTATGTAGTTGGATTTGGGGAAAGAAGAATTTATTTTGACCGAAAACCGAGAGGCCCCGATGCGGGCGAGCCAACGGGAAAGCTTGAGCTCGATTGGTGAGCTGGTGCGCCTGCGAGGATACAGCTCGATTGCGGACCACAGCACTGGGCAATGTTTGATCAGTAAGTGTAGACGGCGGCAGACCAAAGAAAGTGCGTAGAGAGCCGGAACTCTGGCTTTCGTAATGCATAGGAATATGTCGATAAGGATTTCGTCTGGCAGCCGGAGGATCGGCGCAGTGACAGCGTAAAAAGAGCCCATCCTGAGAGGAAGCTAAAGGCTTAGAATGTATGAAACGCTGGCCTAAATGCTTAGCGTGTGCACTCACTCGCTGCTCTTGGTAGGTAAATTGGGATTGGCGTTCGTGAAGCCATCCGGTGGAACCATTATTACGATGGTTTAGGCTGTCTTGCGAGGGCGATCCGTATGTCTAAACCCAGACCTCCAAGCTGAAGGTAGGTCGTAAGTATCTGAGCGGCGAGTAGGAATGTGGTATGCGTGAGTACACGTAAGTAACTTACCAAAAGATAGCGGAATTGCGCGAGCCTGTGCGACGAGTGAGATATATGAAGCGAATCCAGTTTCCAGCTTGCAAACTCGTGTGGATAATATGTAGGTATGGTGAGTGTGCACCGTAGTACAAGTGAGCGCACCCGTCGGCCATCGGGCCTTGTCTTATGTAACGATAATCAGCTTCGGGCCGCCGGCCTCCGGTATTGCTGCATAGCCCACTTAAGTACAATAATCAGTGGCCATGTACGGGCTCGATCGGCTCTCTAGTTTTGCTCCTGATTTACGCTCAGACACACCGCACATGCAAAGAAAGAGCGACTGTGGTTCAGAAAGTCAAAGCGAAAGCCCCGAGCGTTCCCTCGCCATCCCCACGACCCGCCGCATCGCCTCGATCCACTCACGCTCCTGCTCCTCCGCTGTCTTCTCACTCCCACTGGCGACACCCCGGACAATATCTTCCGCGCGGCCCTCGCGCTCTAGCAATCTCCATTCGGGTCGTATGATGAAGCCTAGCTTAAAGAATTCCCTCTCCCACTCTTTTACATCCCCGCGCCCACGTGCGCCTGCAAAATCGACGAGGCCCTGGCGGTACTCAAATTGCTCGTCCCGCTCCATGTCGAACTCGTGCCACAGCCTCGCGAGCCTTAGCCCATTCCCATCACCGCCCGCCTGCTCTTTGACGCGCTCCCATCGTGCCCGAAGCACTTCCTTCTCATGCTCGACGTCGAGCGCGTCGGGATGGGCAACGAGGAATGCTGCGGCCTTGGCTTGATCCTCAAAAAACGGGAAGGGCGCGATGCGCGTTGCCATGCCGATGAATGGGAGGGCATGCGGTGGGAAGGTGCGTTGGAGGGGGAAGATGTGCTTCATGAGGGGGTAGACGTGGATCCCGGAGTTTTCGAGATAGAGTGGAGTGGCTGTAGACTGTGATGGCAGGGGTGAGTAGGGGGACGGGAGGGGGGTGCGTTGGATGTTTTGGAGAAAGGGAAAATTGTATAGGTATCCCGTAGCAAGGACGATGCGGTCGACCCCTTCTGCAGTACTCCCATCATCAAATAGGATGACGCCGTCCGGTTGAATCTGCTTAACGCGCGAACGATTCTCGATGTTAGGCAGTTGTACCCCTTGACGAGCTCCCGCCAATAAAACACGTTTGGCAACAACAGCAATGTCCACGCCGATATCCATTCCACTGTGCCCGCCGCCGATAACCATGACGGATTTCCCAGCAAATGGATGGTGGGTACGGTACCACATCGCGTGCGAAACGCCTCGATCTTGACCTTCGCATTCGGCCCATTCGGAGAGGCCTGGGATATCCGGATAGCGCGGTGTGTGGTAGTGGCCATTGGCGACGACGACAGTGTCAAAAGAATCGCTCCGAGGCGAGCCGCCCGAGGTTCTTAGTGTTACATCCCACTTCCGCGTGTCACAATTCCAGACTACATTCTGAACGCGGGTGCTGAGCGAGATGTGTTTCTCGAGTCCGAATGTTCTTGCGTAGCTACGAAGATATTTGAGTACCACAGAGGCATGTGGGCAGAGCGGAGTAGATGGCGGAAAAGGATAGTCATGATAGGCCATTACGGGGTGAGGAATGTTGGTGACAAGCACATCGTAAAGTGGAGTCTGAGGCGTGGAAGCAGGATCGTTCGGGAGGTCGTCTGGAAGCCATATACCGCCAATATCATCTCGCGCTTCGAATGCGATAATTTCCCAATGACCTTGCTTGGACGCGGGCTCCTCAAGGAAAACGCGCAGAGATGCCAACCCAGCCGCGCCGGCACCTGTATTTATCGCGTTAGTACCAAGATCGCGCGTCGTGCGTGGGAACATCACATTTTGGCTAACCTACAATTGCAATGCGTTTTTTCAAAATTTGCGTGCTATGCATGCGATCCTGTGATGCTCGAAGCCGCGATCAAGCTCATCAGAAAAACCAGGATGTGCTGAAAAGGGTCGGTGGCACTTGGCCGAGGTTATCGGATGCAATTGCAGCGCTCTATTCGTTTACAATCCATTTTCGAGCCTTGTATGACCTTGTCACTTGGACTACATCTCCCGGTATCACGCTATGACCAGCTAAGCACATCTTAACATTCCTCACACTCACTTTTCGATACCTTCTTGCCTCAGATATTTCAGTACATCAACTTTTAGACTTCATTCGCAGGATCAATACCTCTCGCAAGGTTTCGTGGTGTAACACCAACAATAACCAATCGCTGGTAAAGCATTTTGTTAACTAACTTCTACGCACTGAGCATGCTTAGCTCTTCGTGTCAACTTCTCACAGAATCCTCGTCAAATCCAGCTCAAGCACTGCCGTGCACACGAGCCAACTGCTTGGACATATTGGCGTACGTTCATGCTTCTGCCTTGCTCCAGCGCGTAGCCAAGTGAGCAACCACCATTATCTCGTTGCTATGAGTCTCTGCCTCGCTCAGCTCAGAGTCCCGTCTGGTTCACGGGTATCCCAGCTGCTCCACAGGATGACAGAAAAATGACGTGACGTTTCATGTGATAAAAGGTATAGCTCGCTCGCATGCACTCGCGCCTGTAACCGATCTACTTTATACAGGCTCACGCACGTCATTACTCGCATACTTGCGAGTCATGTGCGACCTGGTCAATCCAGAAACCTTGGAGCGGTCACACTCGCTCGCATATTTAAATCCGGCCCTCCTCGACTCTCGCCACCAACTGGCCACGCCAGAATCCCCCAAGTCCTCTCCGCGCTCCTCTACCTATGTAATATGACCACCACCTCCAAAGCACAGTCCATCTATACGTGTCTCCCCTTCTATGAACAATCTTCCTCCGTGCACTGCTGATCTGTCTTCTCTCTTACTGCTGTTCCAGTGCGCCGGACCCCCACTTCCGTTTACCATCTCCTAAGATATTCTCCCCATGTATCTACTTCACACTAGTGCTGGTGCATCTACCAGCCGATGATACCAATATAATGCTTTGGCCATCACGAGTACAAAATGAGAGTAGTCATTGAAGCAGAGGTGCGGCAATGCATTGTCGATTCTATAGCTATGGTGATAATTTGTTACCATCCGCTTGCTGCGTATTATAAGAGTTTGCACTGGGGACTTTAACATTTATCTGGGGTGAGGCCAATTGCCAATTGAGACTTGTGCACGTAATATCTCTTCGTTTATTGATTAGCCTTTATATCAATTGTTCGATTTTTAAGGCCTTATATTGTCTTATCCAGCCCGCCCGGTTTTTCTGATGCTGGATTACGAAAAGCGTTTGGGCGTGACGTGGAAGCGTACTTATGTCACACTGTTGTGGCATTGTGAGAGTCATGACGCCCATCCTTTGAAGTTTGCGGCTCACCACCACCAGCTCAAGCCAACCCGCCGCTTCTACAGTTAACGATAGCAATGCTGCAACTAGTCTTCCACCTCTGAGAAAAGGGCTCTCTACTATCCCCCGAACAAGCTGTTCAAGCCGCAGCCCGATGCCTCAGTAGTCGAGTCGGGCTTCATGCCGCTTATACTGATTTGCACCCTCCCGATGTGCGCGCACAAACCAAACTAACTAGGCTACATGAATATGGCCGAGCCCTTCAGCTTCAGCCATCACCCTTGGGCTCTGGATTGCTTATTTGATGTTCTTGGTATCCCCACCTAGTACCTACACCGTCCTCCAGAAGCGGAGAGAGGCACTTTCGCCTAAAGAGCCTACGTCTAGTCCCATTCTTCACTTGGCGGGCAATTTATATTTCATACTACCCTACACCTACGGCATCCTCTGTCCGATGTAAATTTCCCCGTGAGGCTTCCGTCGTTCGGTACTTGTTGCAAGTACAGCGCTCAAGAGGCTCCCCAGACTCCAACCCAGCCGCTCATGGAACTTCGCGGGTGGCACTCATGTTTGGTCCCGCTGGATGTGTTTATTGTTTGCTCAAGGGTCCAACTTAAGAGCCTGCTCGTTCCACGAGCGACTGGCACAATGGGCAGTGTACCCTTGTTTGTAGCCGCTTAGTCAGACTAACACCCGAGCGCGCGATGGCGCCGTCGGAGGTGTTTTCCTCCACCACAACGCATCGATAGGCAGTAGAGATGGCACTTGGATATCCTTAGAGCTAGTCTGCGCGGCACAACGTAAAAAAAAGGGGGGGGGGGGGCGGTGCATGATATAACCCGAATGCCGTACTTAATAGTACTTGAAAAACATGGTTAGCCCTAGCACAGATATTGAAAACAGCGAGTGGCTACAGCGTAGCAGGATCTCTTTGAGCCCCCTAACCCGAACACTATACGAGGACTCCGAGATGAAGTTGTACAATCATATGTATGCGACGGCAATGCCTCACCTCGATTAACTCACAGCACGATTATCTCGAGCGCGACGTCTATGCGCTTGAAGGGCCGTTCGCACTCACAGCCTTCGTGCGAGTACGAATAGAAGAGCTCGTCACAGGGGCTCCGGGAATTGTTCATACAAAACTGATGCCGACGTTGAAGTGCTTCCCACAAACCTTCAACTCCGGCAAGCTGTTGCGCTCATGCGCGTATCACCTGGTGCAAAATTGCAATAACGATCTCGATTTTAAGCTTGATTTAAATCAGAAATCATCGACATTAGTTGTCAGGATGCACTGCGCCCGCAGATCAAAAAGTAGGTGGGAATGATAGGGGCCAACCTCACGGGCTCACGAACTGCCATTCGCCCTTGGGAAGGGTCATTTTTGTGACCTCAAAGTGAGCTTCCTACTTACTGTCATTGCTGTGCGTAGGTCAGAAGCCTATTGGCGTCGTGTATGTGTTCGGGTTAGTCACTGCAGGGCGTGGTTCAAGTAGTGCACGGGTTAACCCAGCTACGCACGGGTTTTCGTGATAACGCCGTCAAATTTTGCACCTGCGTGCATGGTTTAATCTCTTGAAAATCAGCATCTTGTTTTTGCTACTTTGCGACGCGTTGTGGTGGAGGAAAACACCTCCGACGGCGCCATCGCGCGCTCGGGTGTTAGTCTGACTAAGCGGCTACAAACAAGGGTACACTGCCCATTGTGCCAGTCGCTCGTGGAACGAGCAGGCTCTTAAATTGGACCCTTGAGCAAACATTAAGCACATCCAGCGGGACCAAACATGAGTGCCACCTGCGAAGTTCCATGAGCGGCTGGGTTGGAGTCTGGAGGCTCCCTATCTAAAAATTTCAACTAGCCTTAATGCCGCGTTATGTTTTACATCAAGTGCTATTCTAACGGTTTGGTGGCGTAGTTGGTTATCGCATCTGTCTAACACACAGAAGGTCCCCAGTTCGAACCTGGGTCAAATCATGTTTTGCTCTTTATTGCACAGGAAGTTTTCCGCTGAACTTGGGCAGCCGTGTATATTCGGGGCGGGTTTTTTTCTTCTTTTGTTAGACAGACATTTGAATTTCAGACTCCCTCTTTACGTCTAGCCGATAAGCAAAAATCACCGCGATGTATTAACAGTCATTTCTAACAATGTACGCATTGGCATGGGCCTGGGGCTGCTCTCGTTTCCGAGTAAATTGTCACAGTCGGCTTTGTAGCCCATCCATTTGTAAATGACGCCTAAATAGCTATTGCCCAAGTCCCAGAGCAGCTAAGATCTTCTGGAAGTCTGGCGTGCCGAAGCCAGTGACCGGGTCCCTATCATATGCCCCGCGCATCAGTAAGCACGCGAGAAATGGAGGAGCAGTGCTCTGGACGTACCATCCCACGCCGGCGCTGAAACCAGCAGTTCCACAACCAGGATTACTTCCACTCGTAATATCATTTAGCGCTTTGTATCCTCCGCTATAGAGCCAAGGATTCCTGCGTGATGGCATCATAAATACGCGAGTAAATAACGCGTAGAAACAAACGAATGGTAGCAATACACAACTTACAAGAACCCGAGAGGAGGTTTATTAGCAGCAATGAGTGCGTCGTTGGCCAGTGAGATAACGGCACCGAAAGTAGGAGTAGCAGCGCTGGTGCCGTAAAGGAGTTCGCTCTGACCTTCGTATATCGTGGTGAAGTTAGTTGAGAATGCGGCGACATCTGGATACGCGCGACCGGTCGAGTTGAATAGCCCGGCATAGGTGGTACCAAGCCCTTGCAGGTACGAGTTTACGACTTCGGATTGGTAGCTGGGTCGAGAAAACTAGGGATGTAATAGCTCAGCAGATCGGCAAGGAAAAGATTTTCCAGAGTACCAACATAGTTGCTGCGGTTTGGAAGTGGTGAACATTTTTGTTAGTTGCGCAATTCACATCTAAATATGAGCAAGACGGCGAAGGGTTCCACACCTGAAACCCCCACCAGAGAACTCCACAGCGACTTCGGGAATACCCGTTGTCCCTCCGACAACAGTGACGCTGCCAGGAATTCAGCACGCTAGATACGCTCTCTTCGGGATGAATGTTAATACTTACTACGGGCACGTCGCTGGGAACGATGGCAGAAATACCGTAGTGTTCTTGCCGTCATTAGAGAAACAGGCAGAACCCTCGGTGCTACCGACACCACCGTCACCCGAGCCAAACAAGAGAGAGACACCGCGCGCACCCAGTTGAGCGAATCCTTGGCACGCACGAATCGCATAATCGGGAGGAACAGATTCCTCATCGTCGGCGTAGCTGGTGGCGATGGTTTGGGGAATCTCATCCTCTTGGAGAGTAGACATGTAGTCTAACCAGTCCTGATATGGCTGCACAAGGAAAATTGCATACCGACGTACCCGAGTGCAATAAGGATGTCAATACCGACCTCGTTAGTATTTGAAGGTGAGTTTGCATCGGGAATATATGGGGGTGACCCTCCCGTGCTATAAAACTAGAGGGCAATCCTTTTGTTTATAGGCTTTCTGATGGCTGGCAGAGCGATTGATGAAAACCCACAATATTCTGGGTGGGGAATGTTAACCCTCCTGCATATTGCATATCGAAGTCCTAAAGAAAGCCGTGAGCACTCTAGGGGATGATGCCAATAGACCTGCTGATACTTACCGCTTCAACCCCCGCCTGACTCAGATTTTGTGAATTTTGGCCACCTAGCAATAACACTGAGTACTCTCTAGCGGATCGCTTCGAAAAAAAAAATAGCTGACCATTTATCAGAACCTCTTTAAATGTGAAGTTTGTGGCCTCGGGGAGGTATTGTTGGTAGAACAGCTTCAAATCGGCGAGATTGGCAAATTGGCCTACAGATTAATCGTCATGATTAATCGATAGTTGGGTAGCCGAACAGACATTGTACAAACCCGCGTATCTAGAAGTTGACGAAAAGAGATGTGAGAAAGGCGATAGACAGGAAATATCACCAGCCATTTACCCTGTGATCCCATACGCGTTCTTTGATGGTGCGCGAGGCTTATATCCCGCCGTGTTGTACAGATCTTGCAAGCACTTGAGCGTGGTCAAAGTGCTGCAGGATGCGTCTACTGCCGCGCCTGTATCTCTTTGCCGGATGCGCGTCCTCGAGACCGTAGGGCGCAATGTTCCACCAAACATAGTTGTGGGGTGGACGACATCGATGTGATCATGCAGATGCTCAGGAAGGCGGTAGCTGGTTACTCGCACTATCTCTGCGCCCGTGCTCTCGTGTTTGTAGGTGCGATAGTCGGCGCCGAGCATAGACTCAGCCTGGTGAATAGGAACGACGACTGCAATCCAATCTCCCGCAGTAGACCGGTCCAGAGAGTCGATGTCAATGCCGTGGGATGCCAGCCAACTTTCCACCAGAGTCAGTGTCTCCGGGTGAGGAGCGATGAGGTCCTTCACTTCCTCCTTGGATAGATGCAAGCCGTATCGGATGTGGGAGGGGTCGCTGACTTGAAACAACGCTCTTTCGAGCTCGGCAAAGTTGGACTGCCTTAAGCCGATCCGCAGCTTGATGGTGTGGTGACGTGGAGGAGTACCATGGAGATTCCAGCCCCTGGGGACTTGCGCAAGACTGCTCTTGGTGAGGAGGCGCTTGCTGAGACTAGTACTGCTGGGCGAGGGGGCAGCAGAGGAATATACAGCAAACACAAGGAATATTATGGAGAGGTACCAGGGAGCCATCGTACGGGCCAAGTTGCTGAGCGCTGAGCGACTCGTCGCTCAAGGCCGCGTTTATCAAGCATTTAGCATTCTGCGGTTGACGCATCACCGATTCACCCCGCTGTCCCCGGTCCTACTCTGGTACAAAGGGTTTGGCTGTGATTAACGCACGTAATTCTGATTTATATCAATTGGGGACCGGCCATGCGGGTGCGCGCCGCTGCGCTTCCGTAGGTATTCAGCTAGCAGAAGCGCCGCGGCAGCTGTAAATCGATAGGCTATGGTGTGAATGAGCCCATGATGACCAGGCCGAGGCCGGGGAAAACTTGAAGCTTGAACACCCTCCGCTGCTTGAATAAGACCGCAAACGAGTGGGAGGTCCAGTGGGCAAGTCCATCAACAGGTGCAACTCCTTACTATCGCGGACCCAGATGCTGTGCCGCACCTAAATGCTAATGATTTGTAGTAATCCTCTCTTGTCTCGCAGCACACCGCAGATCTGAGGAGAAATTGCTGGCGGTTTTGAAGGTTTACCTCATATGTGTCGACAGCTGAAGCCCCCGAGAAGAACCGTCAAGAAATGCTCAAATGAGATCAATTCCGCGTTGGAGATTTCAGGCAGTAGTGGGCATTTCCGCTACTTACCACATGCTGCATTCACGCGTTTCATACCCCTTACCCTTAGTGTTTGTTTAAAAACGTTGGAATAGCCCATCTTTTTCATGTGTAGACATCCGGTAGCTTTCCATTGGTTGGTTGCCAAAAAAATCATGCAGGAATTCTTTTTGCAGGAGGAGCGTTACACTTGCATCCGAAATCGTGACATTGGACCCTGGGTGAGCACTGGGGGATGAGCGCACAGCCACGTGACATCCTGTGACTGGCACAGCAACAACATCTGGTTTCACGGACCTCGTTAAGCGGGAGAGCTCGGCACCCCGTCCATATTGTTTTTCAATGATTTTTTTCTCATAGGCTTCAAGCTGAGGCATATGGCTATCAGCCTGCGAGTCCCCATCTCCTCAGCTGATTGAGTTATGGTGTAATACTAGAGCTCGCCGCGTCAAAATCGACAGCTTCTAGGCTCGCGATAGTATCCTCGGGGTCACGCTCTTCTGGCTTGCGAAAAGTCTTTGAAACTCTTTGGAGCCTTTTGAGGAGCGGAGATGGTCGATTTAGCTATTTCTGGCAGATTTCAATAGGAGTTGAGCGGCCTAGTGCATATGACTACTGGTATATGATGGACCGTACCTAATTTGCATATGCCTAGCCTGTTGTGTAGGATACATTAGAACACACCTATGTTATGAACCGCAGGCGCCGTCATAGTCCTTCGTTTGCATGACGGCTATCTCGTCAAGAGAGGCAGCTTCCGCTGCTTTCGAATGCTCTGGGGCCTAAAAGGAAGATAAAACGTGAGTTTATAAAACTGGGCGAGCGCCAGGGTGGGGTGCGTGTAAGTTGCCGGCATATTTTGCCGGCACCAGAGCGAGACAGTTTAAGGTCACAGAGCTTCGCGCAAAAAAGTGATGAATGAATAGAGTCTCCATCACGTAGCTCTGCTTCGCATATCGTTATTCGTATAAGGTAGCGCCACGGGTAGTACTTACAATGTTACATGCATACAGCCATTACTTAGGCTTGCGCCGGTGGAAAATTCGAAAGACGATCAGTTATCAAACCTTTGAATGCAAACTCCCGGATAATGTTAGCAAGTCCTTCCGAGTGGGGTACGCTGGTGCTGGTCTTCTCGAAAAAGTCCTCATCACCAACGTCTGTAATCCTGTGTCTGTCGAATATAAAAAATAGTCAATTGACCCAGATATTAACCGTAGGATCATCCGAAAGATAAACAAAGTCAGTTCATACTTTTGCTTCAAGTGAGATGTAAGCCCATGAAGATTAAACATTTTGTCCATGTGTTTGGGACTGCAGTGTCTGCATCCAAATGAAACCGCCTCCCTTCGTTTGGACACCAAGGGAGTTGTGCGCGTAAGCTCGGCGTACAAACCACATGTGAAGGGATATCCGAGTGACAGCAGTTGGGCTGATAACTGGGGTATAGATGCGAGCAAGAGTTTGTCATGGCGCCGTGCATGATTCGGCTTCGGAGAGGTAAGGGGTGTCGTCAATTAGATCCAAGAAAAAGAACACGTGAGACTGACTACGTACGATATTGGCTAAATGAAGCACGATCGAGGAGCCGAGAGCGTCACACGATTTGCAGAATAGCATTGCACCGAGTTCGTCCGCCTTTGCCCAGTTCACTTCCTCCTCCGTCAGCTCTGCCGCCTCTAATGCATACTTCAGAGCCGACGACGCAGCTTCATCTTTGACGAACTGCTCCAGCTCCCAATCCTTCCTCGACCCCTGACATCTGTGCGCACAAGCACCTGCAAAAGCTTTGATCCCAGCCTTCTCACAGCGTGTACACTTGAGCACCATAGTCACCCGATTAGCAGGGTGCACCGTTTGTCCCGACGGCGCCTTTCCTATCGTCTCCTGCCCATAGATGATTTGCACGAGTTGGTTCCTGCCGCGAGCTGCCCACCGACGTATGTTCTCGCGGATCATTTGGGCCGCCGGTTCACCCTCTTTCGTTAACTCGTCGAAGTCGGCTTCGGTCTGCATCAACGCAATTACCGCTTGAAGCTGGCGGAACTCGGAAAAAGGTGGCAGGGGATCGGCGGAGCGCTGTGTTTGAAGCAGCTCCCAGTACTCCGCGAGTTTCGCATGCCTGGCTTGGAGCCTTCGCTCATGCTCGCGATTGACGCGCCGTGTAGCAAGCCATATCACTTCTTCGGCGATTTTTGGGAGATGCAGATTCCAGCCTACAGCAGTCATATGTTTAAGTTAGACATAGTAGGAAAAAGAAATGGGCATACGGTTTTCGGTTATAAATTCACAAGCCCGCCACGAACGGTTGAGGGTTCTGATCGTCTCTGAGTTTATAGCATCTTGCAATGCCCATCCTTCATCCTCGGCTCGGGCTCTCCAGCTACAAAATAAGATCTGCGCTTCAGTACAAGCGATGATGGAGCGCAGGAGGTAAAGCATACAAATTATCATTGGCCAAGCGCACCTGCTGCGCAGTGCGGAGGTAGCTATCACGCCACTTAGCAAGGGCATCGGCCGTCTGTTATCAGACGCATGCGATGATGGCGGTTAGCTCTGTCTGAACAGGATATGAGCAAATGGGGGTCGTGCCTCCATGAACTCTTGAACCCAGATTTTTTGTCGATAAACGCTCTGCTCAAATAAAACGCACTGAGTACACATGAAATCGATCATAAAGCCGAGCGCATACGATGAGAAGTTCAGCTTCCGTTTTGGAGGCCATAGCAGAGTTGTACAGAGTGGCGGCCTTTTTCCACTGAGCCAAATCGAACCACGTAGACACCCTATCCGCGAGGTAGTAATGGTCTATGAAACACTCGTTCGTAAGCTGTCTGGCACAGATGATTGTGTGAACTCTTACTCCGCGGGCGAGGTGTTGATAAAGTCTCTATATGAGGGATCGAGCAGAGGTACAACTGCATCGTTGATGGTAGACGACTCATATCGACGCGCTTGAGTCTGAAAGAATTCACACTCATTAATGTGGGTCAAGGGCTGCCTTGGGAACTGGGGCTCACGTTTTTTCCCACGCCACCCTGCACTGTAGAGCGTATATTTCCGTGAGTTGCTGGGTGGAAGATCACGTAGAAGGTAGAGGACGCACATTTGTACAAACCCTAGCTTTTAGGGCAAACGACGTGTAGACTGAGTTGATGTACTTGTGGCAAACCTACGATGACCGAGGAATGAGCGCTAGCTTTTTCTCAGCGCCATTTGCCCGGGGAATGAATGCTCACTTTGCACTCTCCGCCATCAAAAACAAATGCCGCGTATCCCCACTCTTTCCACTGGGGTGGGGGTTGGGGAACCGGGACGCTCATTAGACTCCGGGAATTGCGCCAAATAAAAACTGCATCTGGGTTGACGAGCATATGGAAAAGCCGTTTGCAGGATCGAGCGAGAGAAAGGAGGTTGGGTGGGAATAAATAAGAGCAGACCTACGGGTTGTAATACACCGCTCTGAAGTTAGACACTGAACGTTTTGGAGTGTGAAGAATCAGGTAATTAGGTACCTCAGAGAGCAGCTCAACCGGCAAGCTCAAGAAAAGAGATGATGGAAAAAAAGGCTGTTGATCTTCTGTAGAAGCCGTTGCGATAATCTTGCGACGTTTATCCAGCTGTTGAACCTCCGTTGTGGTCGTTGTAGCGACCTGAGCGGCCTTGCGACGTTTCTTCTCCCTTTTCCGAACGCCGCGAGATTTCGATTTCTTCTTCGGGTTTCCTTCATGATCTGATCCGCTGTCTATTTCCATATCTCCGGAAAAAAGGCTTGCGCTTCAGCCGATGCGAAACGGACGGCGAAGAACTCAAAAGCTTGACGCACCTTCATAATTTTCTATCGGCGCCAGAGATTGTGCAGCTTTCACAGCACTAGAAGCATGCTCAGCGCACTTCCCCATGGCAGAAGACTAAGCAAGTGGGTGGCGCAGATTTGAGCCTTTATGGCAAGATGGGCGCTAACTACCAGCAAGATGCAGCTCGTACTTGGACGCAATATTTAAAGTCGATTTCGGAGCCGTCGAAGCTACTGACTAAGCAGCAGGCGCACTCGACACCAGGGCATATAGTTGATACTTACACTCGGGTAAAGTGAGGAACAAGAGGCAGAGGGATACATTTTTCGGCTGTATTTGAAAGAGCTGTATTGCATGCATGATCGAGTCGGGAAGCAATGAAAAGAAAGCCCGTTAGGCGAGCACAATCATAGTTCATGAAGCATCTACAAAGGCGGAAAGTCCAAGGCTCTCAATCAACCGCTCATAACGAAGCCTGAAAAGCTCCGCGCCACTTCCAACATGAACACCCTCCACTAACAAATAAACGAAATGATAGGTTGGCCTCAGCAAGGCGAGAAAGAAAGAGGGTCCAGACTCACGCCATCGAGCAGTGGCTAACCATTTCCCTGCTATCTTCAAATCTCCCAGACTACGAAATGCATATACAAGCCGTAGCATCACTTGAACGCACATTTCGGCCAGATACGTAGGCGCCCTGTCCATCTCGATTACCGACATGTCCGATTGCCTGGATAGACCCGAGCCTGCAGTGTCCACGTCCTCGCTCTTCACAACGATCCCAGCGGCCTCGAGTGACTTCATCCCTTCTGTGACCACACTACGCCACTTGGCCGACCTGATCTCGAAGGTTGAAGTATCGAGGTCCAGGGCCTCCTTTACGAGAGCTTCCGTCAAACGCGCGTACGCCCGGCTGCGCGTAGGTCGAATCGGTCCACGAGAAAGCGCATAGACATCATCCTCCGCCATCAGAGCGAGCTCGAAGGGAGTATGAGTCTGGAGGCCCACGGCCGCACCCTCGCCGCGCAGCTGCAGATCCACGAGCACGCGTCGGAGACATCTCTCGTAGCCGTCCTCTCTATCTGCTTCGCATTCGCTGCAGTCGCACTCGGGGATGTGCAGCGCAAGCTCGGCCTTCTTGCTGAAGTACGTATCGCCAGGGCCCGAAATGTAGGACAACGTCAGCTCTTCGCCCTCTGACAGGCTTTTCGCGGCGCGGATGACCATCACGTCCCCAAAATGGTGCCATGTGGCGTTCGCAGAGCATGCGTGGTTGAAGAGAGAGGGAAGCAAATAGAGGGCTGAGGGAAGCTTGAAGAAGTCGCGCGTTCGGGCGCAATAAGTTGTGGTGTGCGTGACGTCCTTGAGGTAGAAAGCGTTGTATGTGATAATGTGTTCGATGAGATTGATGTCTATATCGGCCTCGATTCGGAGCGGATCAGAGAGCCTGCGAGCAGGGGTAGCCGGTGGGAGAGGAGGAAACTGGGGAGGGGGAGTGGGGTATTCAGGGCCAGCGTAGAGAGCAGTGACGGTATGGTAGAGCCTTGGATCTCCAGCGATCTTCGCGACTAACTTCGAGATTAGAGACTGTCGACACGGGCCATCGGCTTTCAGATTTATGTGATTTGCGCCTAATTCGTGGTCGGCTTTGGTAAATTCATGAGGGAATGCTGAAACAAGCGGATTCGATACCAGCTGAGCAAAGCGACACGAGATTAGAGAGGTTCGGCAGTGCTGCCGAGGCACTTTGAGTACACACCAAGAGTTCCCCTACTCTGACGGGTCTTGTAGTCACCATGCCTCTGCCACCACCGCGTGCGCATGATGCGACCTTGATAGGTCCAACAAAATCCGCCGCTTCCACTTTATGCCCCGATAGCCGAGCCTCTTTGAACATGCGAGCCCAGTCGTAATTGCCATTCTCGGATTCGCGGAGCCGTTCCTCGCAGCGCTTAGCCCATATCGGAACATCCGTGTGCATTGGCAGCAGTGAAAGACACGTGTTTATCCACTCAAGCGCATCTCCGTAGTGAGACGCTCCATATTCGGCTTGGGCGGAACGATAGCAAGCTTTGGCCTTCTCGTTATCTGAGACCTGGGGAGCAGCTAGAACGCGTGCAGAATCAGCGAGAGCAGCTTCGAAATACTCCATAGAAATGTAAACAGCAGCGCGGTTTAGAAGCAAGACGCGTGCGGTGGGATCGAGCGCTAGTCCCCTTGTGTATGCAACGGCAGCGGCTAGGTACTGCTTGTCGTTGGAAAAGAAATTACCCAGCTCTTTCCATTTGCTGGCGGTTTCTTGAGATATTTGATTCGATGGAGGGGGGACGTTCCAGGTGATGTGTTGCAGGAGTGGGTCCGAGGGATGGATGAAGAAGAGGTCTGAAGGAGATTCTATTTGAACGACGCCACTTCCGCGGCGACACTGTCGGATAGGCGGCTCCCGAATGGCAAGCAGAGTGCCAAGGGGAAAGATTGTGTTGAGAGCAGTGAAAGAGGCGCTTAGAAGATGCGGGAACCTTGATACTGTGAGCTGGTGGACGAGCCCAGTAGGATCCTCGACACAAAAAGAGACCTTTGTGAACGAACGGGCTGTGGTGAGTGGGAGAGCTAATTAAAAGACGCTAGCTGAGCTGTATCAGAAGTTAAAAGTACCGGGATTAGATACAGTCCGACAAAGAAGATAGCAATCCTACAGGGTTACAAGCGGTTACTGCGAAGAAAAGGAGCTATATGCTATGAAACCTTACCTTGTGGACATATGTACCGGGACAGGCCAGTATATCGGAGAATTCGACTTGCAAAGTCGAACCGTTTAGAAAGTGCCATAACCCCTGATATGAAAACACACACTCCTACGAAGATCTGATAGTCTTGCCCTCGAAAAGTGCCTCTCGTGGCCGACTTCCGTGTAATCGCCATAGTATATGCGCTGAGGTGATTGCAACAACTCCTCGAAACGCGCCCTTAAGCGTTCAAAAGCGATAATGAGCTCGTCACGAGGGATCCTCTTGATGGGAGTTGGCGGGCTAGAGCGCGCTGCCTTGATTTTGAGTATGCCTTGGAAAATCTGGGCGGGCGGCATGGGAGGCAGCGCAGGGCCAGCGGTGGGGACGTTTTGTGCGGGCCCATACGCGCTTTCCACGTCGGCGAGGGTCAAGCCCATGTCGATGAACTGGAGCGTGCTTTCGTACCCGGGCCCCATGATTCGGGGTCGTCGAGAACGCGCGCCGCGGCGTGGGGCAGATGAAAGTCGCGCAGAGACTGCTAGGGTTAGGTCCCACCATCGATTCTCAAGAGAAATGCCAGGTCTTTTCTGGAATGCGGTCGCGCGACTAAGTATCAATGAAAGTGGGGAGAGGAAGCCGAGCGACGGATTGAAACTCCGTTTCGGCTTGACGCGCCAGCCAACAGTCCCCGCTGCCAATATTATTTATTCGCACTTGATGAGCAGAGCTTCTGTTTTTGATACGAAAGACGCGGCACTACTTATTGGACCAAGGATGCGCCAGACGCAAAGTTCTCTGCGCGTGCATGCTCAGATATTCATTATTTCAGGATGCCTCTATTTTGCCTTGTATCTGCAACGCCCATCATTAATACCTTATCTCTCTGAACCATGCTGTCGGCTACCAGAGCTCCAAGCTCGAGTACTCTACCCCCTTATACCGACGAGGAACCACCCCTCGTCGCCGTAGACATGCCATCGCCTGCAAGAGAAGCTGATGCCGAATTTGGCGGACTGTGGGAGAGAGCGAAGCTGGAGAAAGCACTTTTACGGAAGCTGGATGCGCGAATGTCTATTCTCGTCCTGATATATATCATGAATTTTGTGAGCCAGAGCACCTCCCAGGCTATTCGTGCTCCTGTGCTAACATCTCATACTTGCCAGGTCGACCGAACTAATGCCGCGTTGGTCTCCCACATTACCACGCTTATCATGCCTTGGATAATGACGCCTCGAGCGCGTGTTTCCTTCTTAGCGCAGCTCGATTACGGGGGTTTGAAGCAGATTTGGGTCTTCAGGGTCAACAGTTTGCAACGTTGGTCATCTTATACTTTTGCTAAACTCAGACTCGCGCACCCTACTAAAACGATGCGCCCAAATAGACTACTATCCATACTTTATGTAGGATATATCTGCATGCAGGTGCGGATATAGGTTGTGTGTATCTCCGCCCGTTTGGGTTAACATGCCATGCGTTCACAGATTCCTAGGTGTGCCCATATTAATTGTAACTCGGGGCACAAATCATAATGATAAAGCGTCACTCGGATATGCAGTAACATGTTTCTAAACTATACGGGCAAAGTGCGTTTCATATTCTGTCGCTCTGTCGATACCCGCTTGACAGACTGTTCCGTCAGCCTTCATTGTACCTTCCGGCAGCCATGAGTCTATGGGGAGGACTCACGATAGCGACAGGCTTTACACGCAAGTAAGCACATCTCCCACAGTCGAACTCACAGAAAAGATACATGGACCGTGTCTAATGGGTTGCATCAGTTTTACAGGTGTGCTGATCACGCGCTTTTTCCTGGGTTTCGTTGAGGGTAAGAACATCAAGCGCCCTCCAACCCATCGCTCGCTTTCAAATTTATACGTTATTAGCTGCCTTCTTTCCTGGGGCCTTATTCTTGCTCTCAAGCTGGTATCGCCGCGAAGAACTCGGACTTCGCATGGCCATCTTTTACTGTGGAAGTCTGATTTCCAATGCGTTCGGAGGCCTCATAGCTGCGGGCATCCTAGATACTATGGACGGAAAGCTTGGGTATGCAGCTTGGAGATGGCTTTTCATCATTGAGGCAAGTCCTCCGCTTTTCGTCTCTGATGAGAAAAAGTTGTTGATTACTTAAATTCTGCAGGGATCAGTGACAATCTTTGTTGCCATCTGTTCAATTTTTATCTTGCCCGACTTTCCTTCTAACACTCAATGGTTATTACCGCTGGAGCGTCGACTCGCAGAGGTCCGCATTGCAGAAGATGTAGGTAATTTTGATAATTTGGGAGAGAAGAAGAGTCAGATTCAGGGTCTGAGGCTTGCGGTAGGTGATTGGAAAGTGTGGTGGCTTGCGGTGAATATGGCCGCATTCATGATCGCCTTATCGTATGCTGTTCCCTTTATATCAGTCTGTGTAATTGGCCGCTCATCTTTCTGCAACCAGGTTTTTTGCTTATTTTCCTAGTATGCGTTTTTGCGCTTTGATTCTGCTCTGTGACATTGATGACTCTTCTTTTACCTATGTTTGTTAGCTCTCACTGCAACGCTTGGATACTCCCGGACTGTTACCCTGCTACTATGTGCTCCTCCGTGGGTTTTTGCCACGGCAATTGCTTTCATCAATGCCCGGTACGTCAAGTACTTCACGAATAACAACAGGAAGAGTAAGGCAGAAGAAGTGCTGATATCACCCCACTAGCCATTCGGACAAGGTCAGGGAGCGATTTTTCCATGTCGTGGTTCCCGTATTGTTCGGCATTCTCGGTCCGCTATACCTCTTACTCTTGAGACCTTGTATCACCTTGTTTAACATTTCGCGCTCTATATAGGCCTTGCTATTGCGCTGAGCACAATGAATACCGCAGCAAGATACATAGCCTTGTGAATAACATTGCTAATTGAAGAGTATAAGAAAGGCAATTGCTAATCTAGCATACAAGGTTTTTGATGGCGCAATCAAACGCAGGATATGTAGTTTTTCTTAGGTGAGGAGGAATGCGCCCGTTCTTTGTCTAATTTGACCTACATACCTATAACGATGGATTTTCAGCTGGGTGTCTAACTCGATACCGAATCCACCCGCAAAACGTGCCGTTGCGCTTGCTCTTATCAACATGGTTGCCCAGCTTGGGAATGTCGCAGGCTCGTACGCTATTTCACCTACTCTTCTGATTAATCTCAGAGCTATTCTGCTGAACACGGATGCGGACTAGATACGTGTTTCCCGGCTCATGGGGTCCAACATATCGCAAATCTTACACGATATGCATTGTCAATTTCGCCGTTTCCATCATCATGTCATTGGTTTTCCGCAGGTATTTGATCTCGATCAACAGGCGGAAAGATCAAAATGAAAACCTTGAAGATGAGGATGCGATGAGTGGGTCAGGGCCAAGCAGGAACTCCGTCGCCGGAGGCGTTGCTGTCGAAGGCGGAGTGGAGCAGCTTGGGAAAGCTGGTCGGCTCAAGAGATTGACGAATCTGGACGATGCGAAAGATAATATGCAGCCCAGAGATTTCAGATTCGTCTATTGACATTTTCGATAGCTATATATACAGTTCTGATGGATACATTGGCATGCAAATTGAGCATTTGCCGTCGAGTCAAGAGGAGCTGAAGCGGAGTTTCAATCAAAGTCCGCCTTGCTCGTACGCGCTCAACGCTCGACGACTCTGAGAGTACTCATAGAATAATAGCGTCCTATTTCCTAAGGCCTGCGCGCGAAATCGATTCTTCTCAGCATAGCTTATATAGTGGCAGATGTATCTATCGATACAAAGCGGACGGATTCCGGAATTGGCAGTGGCGTTCAAGGTTTCACTAGCTCACGATCCAAGACTCGACCGTGTCTCATTCCGCCGCACAACGCGTCATCTCTCCTCAAGAGACAGCTTTTATTTGGGTATGACACACGGGCCACGTCCAGGGGTATATAAACCCGCCAGGGGGCAAAAAAGACGCTCCCCCATCTTAACCTCGAACCATCATCGAGCTTGAGACCTTCCCCTGCCTTTTGCCTTCCCACCCGATACTCGTCTCTCCCCCATGATGTTCACCACCCCCCGCGCCCCCTACTCCCTCCGGGTCGCGCCATTCTGCCCCGACTTGGCTGCCCTCCCGCGCATGCCCGAGCTGGAGACTCTTTGCGGTGCGCGCGCCGACTCTCCCCCCGTTATTCACAACTTCCCGATCATCCCCGCAGAAAAGAAGTGTGCGCCGTACCACCACCTCTTGCGCGCGCCTCAGGCCCCTCGAGTGCGCAGCGAGCCGGTGCGTTTCAAAAAGCTGACCAAGCTCGAGTCTCTCCTTCTAGCCGCCGCGACGTCGGACGACGACGACTAGAGGTCAGTTTCTCCTCCTCCGTTTCATCTCATCTCATCTATGTACATATAATGCCTGCATAATAATATACTGGGGAGGCGCGGCGGCGCGAGGGCGGGGACGGGGGCGAGAGAGCACTGACTAACGCTCTTTTCACAGGCTGGCGACTTGGTTTCACACTCGTTCCGGTCTGGTCTTGGGTTATGCTCTCACTGTCTCAGTACGCCTCAAGACGTCAAGCGGCTCCTGGGTCTCTAAATTCTGAATCTGAGTCTGAGTCTGTTCCGCCTGAGGCGATTAAGTAAGCCTAAGTTTAAATGCGAAACGCGAACCATATGAGAAAATAAATTTAAGTGAGCTAAGAGTTGCAAAGAGCCAGTTCGTGCGAATAGTGAACCCACACGAAAAAGCATGTAAAGCGAAATAAGTTTTTGATACCTAGGAGCAGCGCAGGTGCACTTTTGAGCACGCGTTATCTTTGAGCGACGAGAATATCGAAACCAGTGAGGAAGCGTGCTGCCGCTACGGCGCACTTTTACTGCAAGATATCGAGAGCGAGTATGAGATCCTTCAAGCAAGCTGCGTGAGAGATTTTGACGCCGACGGTAGACACTAGGGGGCTGCTGCGTCCCCTTGTGCCATGAAATGTCGACATGGCGGACTAGACAAACTGGATCGCAAGCAAATCACGTCAAAAGATTCAAAGCGCAAAGACCAAAACGCCTCCGCAAGATAAGCCCGGTGAGCGCAGAGGCAGCAACGTTCGGTGGAAACACGTGCCTACTTTGAGCGGCAGAGAGTACAAACACATTAGAAATTGGTATCACCAGCAACAATATCCGCATCCACACGGCGCGTGTACAAAGCGAGAATGAGGTGACGGACTATGAGCCAGGAAGACATTGTACAGCATGCACAAAAGCCATGAGATCCAGGCTCTCGAGAGTGCCCCCATAGCGAAGTATGAAAAGTTCTGGACCCACGCCAACGTGTACACCCTCCACTGTAAAACGACCCAAGTCGAAAGCTAGTTCGAAGCAAGGGAGAGGAGAAGCGAGGTACTCACGCCAGCAAGCTGCATCCAACCATCTCTTTGCCATCCTCATATCGCCTTGATTATAGAAAGCACAAACGATCCGAAGCATAACGCCAACGCACATCTCCGCCGCGTGGGTAGGAGCCCTCTCGGTGCCAATGACGGGCGAATCGTCGAACCGCGGGGCAATAAACGTAGGGTTGGTGGCCTTATCGAACAGAACGATTCCGGCAGCCTCAAGCGACTTGAGTCCTTCAGCGACAACGTCCGACCATACGGCGAGTCCGCTCATGGCGTCGCGCGCGAGCGCCTCCGTCGATTGTGCACACGCTCGGCTGAGAGTAGGACGGATCGGACCGCGGGTGGGGGAGTAGTAGCCTGGATCGTTCAAGAGACGAGCATTGCGGCAAACGGTATGAGTATTGTTATAGTATTCGTCACTTCGCAGCTGGATATCGAGAGATGCGCGGCGGACGTATATTTCTTCGCCGTCCGCTCGATCCGCTTGACATTCTTCGCAGTCGCAGCTAGTCGTATGTAGAGCGAGCTCGGCCTGTCGACTAAGGAATGTGTCCCCCGGGCCCGAGATGTAGGACAGCGTGATTTCTTCGCCCTCGGTCAGGTTTCTTGCTGCACGAATTACCATGATGTCCCCGAAATGGTGCCAAGTCGCGTTGGCTGAACAGGCATGATTGAAGAGAGACGGGAGCAGATAAAGAGCGGAGGGAAGATAGAAAAAATCGCGAGTTTTGGCGCAATAAGAGGTGGTTTTGGTGACGTCTTTCAGGTAGAAAGCGTTGTACGTGCAGATGTGCTCGAGCAAATTGACATCCATATCAACTTCGAATTGGAGCGGGTTGGAGAGAGGCGGGATGTCCGGGGACGGAGAAGGAAGTTGCGGAGGCGGAGCGGGAAATGTGGGGCCAGCATATAGCGCAGTGACGATAGGGTAGAGCTTTGGATTTCCAGTAATCTTCGCAATCAACCTCGAGATTAGAGCTTGCCGACATTGGCCATCGGCTTGCATAGTGATGAAGTTCGCCCCCAGTTCATAGTCGAGGCCAGCGAATTCGTGAGGGAATGCTGAAACGAGCGGTTGTGATACGACCTACATAGAGGCAAATTCCCTGTTAGCGGGGCTCGACATATGATATAATCGGCTTTGCAAACCAAAAGTTCTCCCACGCTGATGGACCTTGTAGCTACGATTCCCCTTCCTCCCCCGCGCGAGCTCTGCGTAATCTTGATCGGCCCAACGAAGTCCGCTGCTTCAACCTTTTGACCCGGAATCAAGGCGTCATTGAACATGCCAACCCAATCGTATTCCCCCTTCTCGGACTCCCGGATGCGATCGTGGCAGCGCATGACCCAGCCTTGAAGATTTGGTTCGAGTTGGGGAGCGACTGCAAGACATCTCGCGAATTGTTCGAGGGCGAGCTTGTAACGGCATACTCCATATTGAGCTTGGGCTCCGCGATATATCGCCTTGATCCGCTCGTCTTCTGAGATATGAGCCACGGTCATAACGTTAGCGGTGTCCGTAAGAGCCGCCTCGAAATACCCCAGATGAATATATGCCGCGGCGCGATTTAGGAGGAGGATATATGCGGTGGAATCTAGCTCTAGTCCCTTGGAATAGGCGACGGCGGCGGCATAGTATTGGCCATCTCCAAAGTGAACGTTGCCCCAGGCCTTCCACTGCGCTGCAGTTTGTGGAAGGTGCGGATGAACCGGAGCGGGAAAAAGGGGGTTCCAAGTGATGTCTCGCAAGATAGCGTCCCATGGCCGAACGAAGATGATGTCCGAAGGGGAGTCTACCTGAA
This sequence comes from Botryobasidium botryosum FD-172 SS1, assembly GCA_000697705.1. Taxonomy (NCBI): domain Eukaryota; kingdom Fungi; phylum Basidiomycota; class Agaricomycetes; order Cantharellales; family Botryobasidiaceae; genus Botryobasidium; species Botryobasidium botryosum. Next base: position 118,706 of record KL198083.1, read on the forward strand.
TGACTCCAGTGCCAGACAAGAACTGCCGAACCGGCGGCTCCCGAATTGCGAGCAGAGTGCCTAGAGGAAAAACCGTATCGACGACAGCTGTGGTTGCGCGATCAAATCCTGGGAAGCGATGGACATGGATCTGGTGAACACGCCCCTGGGGGTCTTCCGCACAGAAGTTGGTCTTAGTGAGTGCTCGAGCTAGTAAAGAGTGAGATGGGTGGTGAGGGAGTCAAAAATGAAGGAAAACATAGTACCCGCAGGAGAGACTACTCTGCAAAGCAGGTAAACACCCTGTAGAAAATGGTGCTGCTCTTGAGTGGGGAGTTTGAGCGAGCGTTACACACTATGTCCTACCTTGTGGGGGTAGGAGCCACGTCTCGATTTCATCTCATAAAAGTCAACTTGCTCGCATCTTTTCAGTAATATTATTCGGGTGGCCATCGGACAAAGTAGCGCTCACTCCGCTTAAGGTCTGACAGCTTGGCTTGAGAAAAGTGCCTGTCATAGCCCACATACACGTAGTCGCCGCAGCCGTTGTGGGGCGACTCCCAAAATTTGGAACGTAGAAAGTTTTGAGTAGACATCGGGGTTTCGCGAGGATTCCTTTCGATTGGCTGTAGAGGTAGGAGGTGGGTCGCATCTATTGCTTTCTTCGCTTCCTCGATCTGTCGAAGAGGCATGGGTTTGAGCCAAGGCCCAGGGAGCACATCGACGTGATCGTCAGCTGCTGAGTCGAGAGGCAAGCCGACGTCGACGAGCAAAAGCGTCGCTCCATGGTCTCTGGCCATGGCTGGGCGACAGAGGGGACGATGGTGGTCGGGAACAGGAGGCGCCCTCAAATTCGGATTTGGCCACTCGTTTGACATCGACAAGTGTGACCAAACAAGCCATCAGCATGCATGGCCTTTTGCATACAATCGCATCTAAATTGTTGCCCAATCGCAAAAGCAGGTTTTGTATTTAAGGATGGAAAATGGGCAACTGAGCACCATGCAGGACGGCACGGCAGCAAAGAAATAAAGGCAAACGACCTCTCTCGCAAGATACAAGTAGTAGCTTCAACCGCGGCATTAGGAAAAAGGCAGGTACATATTTCCAAAATAGACGTCTGGAATGAGCTGTATATCGCCAGGAGGAGCGCCGATATGGCTTATCTTCGCCGCAAGTTTCTGTTCTTGGGATAAGCATTGTCGCCCCCGGCCACGAATTCGGTGGTCAAGAATAAAGCACGCAATCCGTATCAAAGCACCATGACCATCAGAGATGCGACGCGGCGATGCCGCTAGACTGCAGCTGCGCCTCGCGGAGGAACATCACATGCACACTTTATCGACAGGAAAATAGATAGAGAATCCTTGGCGAGGGTCGGGAGAGCTGAGCGGGCGAGAACCCCATATGTGTCCGGGTATCGTGTGCCTTTGCTTTCTCGGGAGTCGAAACGCGCGGATGAGGTTTTACGGCATAGTAGCCTGTAAACGCCTGAAAAGAGGAGTGGGGGGCTGGGGAAATATTTATCGTGGGTGCTTCGCAATGGTTGTCTCACCCTGGGCCTTGGTCCATCATTCTGTAAAAGGAGGTCGTCCTAAGGATAGCGTCTCTTCGTCGGATGGGCGGCGGGTCGAAGTCGGCGAGATGATGGCTCCTGTGTATCCTGTGTCCAGCTGGCCGTGGTGCACATGCTTTGTCAGCGACTCCAATCGCCAAAAAATACCACTAGTACTACACTCATCATGGTGCAGCCCAGCCCAATTGTCGCCCCTCGTCGCCCAGTCGCTCATGCTTTGCCTCTAGATACGCCGGCAAGTGCGCGAGCGCCGCGAGTACATCTACCGCAAGGCGCAAGAGTCCCAAGAGCGCCAAACATTTGACCGCAAGCAGAAGCTCAAAGACGCGCTCGCCACGGGAAAGCAGCTCCCAACAGAATTGCGTAAAGACGCAAAGGATCTGGGCAAAGATTTCTTGCTGGACGAAGCGCAGACCGGTGCGCGGAATTTACGGCCTTTATCCTCCCTTCACTCACCTGTCCACCATCCGACAGATCCAAGCTCTCACTTTGACAATGAATACTCGACAGCCGGAATATCGGATCCCAAAATCGTGATTACCACCTCTCGGGACCCGAGCTCGAAGCTATTGCAATTTGCCAAGGTCTACTTGCTGCCTGATAAAAATGCTGCGCTTGCTGATGCGATTTTTAACATAGGAAATGCGACTTGTGTTTCCCAACTCCCATCGGTTAAATAGAGGAAATTATGTCGTCAAAGAATTAGCAGAAGCATGTCGCACCAATGGTGTTACCGACTTGATCGTTTTACACGAGCATCGTGGCGTGCCAGGTGCGCAATCTCAACCTATCAAGACAGCGGCGTTGGTTTTGAAACTGAGCCTATTGAAAAGACGCGATGATTGTCTCCCACTTTCCCCACGGCCCGACCGCATATTTTACCCTCGCGAATGTCGCCCTCCGTCATGATATCGCGTCCTATGGCTCATCGACTGTATCAGAGCAATATCCCCACCTCATTTTTGAAAATTTCGGGAGCAAATTGGGGAATCGCATTAAGGACATCCTTCGCTACCTCTTCCCCGTCCCAAAGGAAGATGCAAAGCGTGTGATGTCTTTTGTCAATCAGAATGATTTTATATCCTTTCGGTACGCCGTGACCCCCTGTTCTGCAACGCAAGCGTTTTTATTTATGATCTTGTAGCCATCATGTCTTCCTGAAAACGTCGCACAAAGAGGTGCAACTGGCCGAAGTAGGGCCTCGGTTTGAGCTGAAGCGTATGTTCATTCTGGCATTGCCTATGCGGCTCGCCTTGTAACAAAAACCACCTTTCTTACAGCGTATGAAATACGGCAGGGCACAATAGAGCAGTCCGAGGCGGATAGGGAGTGGGTCTTGGCCCACTACTCCCGAACATCAAAGAAGCAAGTCTTATTGTAAAATAGATCAAGTAGGTAGCGTATCCAATAATTCGAGGGGCTTGGGACTCCGAGAGGGCAGCCTGCGCGACCCGATTTTGACATAGGCCAATACAAAGAAACTACAGATTTTGGTTATACAACTCAATCGTAGCCCACGGGCGGCTGGAAAATTCAGAGACATTTAATAGATTCATGTGCGCAAGCGCCTGAGCTCTACTCCGTCAAATCAGATTAGAGCTTCCACAATCCCACCAGCTGCGCTTTGATCTGGAGCGCAAGGGGCTTCGAATAGACGCGACACATTGCCAGGTTTCCGCCGTGAAGCCTAAGATGCGTATAGTTGGTAAGGATATGGGGCTCAAAGGCCGAACTTAAACCAAGGTACTCACCACAGCTGGGGATGTCCGGCATTCCGCCAGAGGCCGTACAACTCCCCTTCGCTATTCAAGCCCCATGCTATAAGAAAAGGGGTGGTAAGACCTCCGAGGTACATGCTATCGAGGATATGCACTGAGAGATTCACTGGGCGAAATTCGTTCAGCGATATCATCACCTAAGAGTTTCGCAATAGAATCTCTTGTCCCGGTGTATCCAGTTGCTAGTCTGTGATGAGTTAGCGCATGGCAGCCGAGGTCAGCATGATTTACGCGGTGAGATAGAATGTACAGACGTACACGGCCGCGTCAATGTCAAGCTTTGAGCCGTCCGAAAAGACGATTCCTTTTTCGTCAAAATGATCGATCTAATTCATGGCCAATCAACAAATATTCCAGAAAGAGACGCCTATGCTGCAGAAAGCAGACTGACCTCCTGGCCCTGCTTAACCTTGATCTTCCCATCGATGATGGGCTGCGCGCCCCCAACGTCAATGTCTGTGGCGGCGCATTGAGTTAACCCCAATGCTCTTCATTGTGACATGAAAGCAACGCACAATAGCCTGAGGGCTTTTCGTAAAGCTGGAACGGAAATATAGTAGAAGTATGAGACAACACGCTACAGATTTCTGTGAATGAGTATACACATACCCTAGCAAGGATTCCCCCGTCATTTGGTCCGTAATTCAAACCAAACCCGGCCTTTTCGAGGCCTTCAAGCATGGCAGAATCATATTGCTTGGTTCTAGGCACTGCCTTGGCGGCGAGTTTCAAGGTCACAGGGATAGGAAATGAGGTACTGAGCAGATCGGCGATGTCGGTTGGCGGGCCTGTCCCATCCCACATCCCTTTCATAACCACGTTTAGCATTGCTTCAGCCGATATCACAATCCTAGGATATGGGAAATAAATAATCAGGAATGGCTAGTATATCCCAGAATATGTGGTCCACAAACGCGGTAGAACGCTGGACAACTATTCGTGGTTTGTAAGATTAGCAGGTCTTGGATCAAAGAACGCTTGGAACTTACTGGTAGTGTGTGCGCCTTGCTCATACAAGTCTCGGGCGATATCTATGGCACTGAGCGCAAGGACATCTTCATCAGCGAGTGGCTGACTGGGAAAGACACGGACAGATCATACGATGTACCAGTGCCGATTACGGCAACTCTCTTCTGGGCATAATCACGGCCACTCTTAAATTGGGTGGAATGTACAACTTGGCCTTTGAAGTTCTCGACGCCAGTAAAATCGGGGGAATACGGTTCACCCACGGTGCTCGTCGCAATGACCTAGGAGATGAGCATGGAACTTAAGAAGAATATTTGGGAGAAAGGGGTTGAAAAGGAGCTACGAACGAGATGCTTGGGATGAAACGTTTTGACGGAACCATCAGCGCGGCGAACGGTGACAGCCCAGTCCTTCTTGACTTCGTCATACTTGGGCTCTCCCAGGACGGTGGTCGACGTCCACACATTGAGGTCGAGTACTATGTAGAAAGCGTTTTATTAGTAGGGCCGATGCAATGTATTTGATGGCTTGTCTCGCCCTTAGCATACGACTCCAGCCAGTCTCCCACCTGATCTTTCGGTATGTACATAGGCCATGTATCCGGGAAGGGCAGATAAGGCATTTGAGCGTACTGCATAGATAAAAGCGGCAAATCAGAGACAGCTTCATACCGCCCAATCAGTGCTTTTGCTCACATAAACAGGGTCATGCAGTACAAGGGAGTCGTATCTGTTCCTCCAGTTATCTCCAACGCGATTATTTTGTTCTATGATCAGCGTATCGACGTCTAGCTGGCTGAGCCTGGCAGCAACGGTAAGGCCTGCTTGCCCCCCGCCGATCACAACCACCTATGGTAATATGTACGCCAAAGTTAATTTGGTGCGCATGAAAAGGGAGTCCCACAAACCTCTGGGTCGCGATTCTCGTACGCAATACTCTGCTCGCGCTGTGCCTTCCATGTCTTGTGGCCCGGACCATCGCCTTGGATATAAGTAGGACGATTTCTACCGATGCGCTCTTCATAGCCATGCAGCTCTTCGATGCCAGTGTAGAATGTGAAACCAAGCCAACGGCCGGTCTCATTGTCTTGCATCAAGCGAACAACACCTCGTCCCCGAGCAATAGACGTATTGAACCTTGGGAGGTAAAGGCAGACCTTTTAATATATTACGTCACGGAGGAAACTCGGGAACGCTCACTTGAAACGAGCTTGTACCCATGAGATCTCCGGCGATGGTTGGATAAGAGCCGCTTGGCCTTCTAACTCCAAATCCTTGATAAGATTTCCTTCAATATTTACGTCTTGAGAAAGATATTTCTTGATTTCGTCGGGCCCCTTCAACGTTCGAAAGTCCCACGACAGCGAGAGCAGATCGCGCCAGTAGCCATTGGGGAAAAATAGCGTCGAGACCGTAGACACATCGCCCGATTGAAACGCAGTGCCGATTTGGTCCAGCCAGTTTTTCGCAATAGCGGCAGGATCAAGCTCGCTCGTCGCCATATCTTTATGTGAGATTGGTTCTTGGGCAGACAGTATAAATGAGTCGATGGCCGTGATGGTCGTGAGCGCGTGATCATGAGTTGCTCAGCCTACTTACATACCAAAGACGGCCTATCTCTCTTACGTAATAATATATACCTCTATATATAGAAATAGTACAAGGCAAAGTGTCACAGCCGTCACAGCTAAATCACGGCTTCAGCGCTTCAGCCTTCTAATGCTAACCTTGTCCTACAGCGAACTGAAACGCGTGCAGTCTTTCGGGAATTTTCGTCCTTTTGCGGCATTAATGGATAATTCATGTGGGGGCGCGCACGGGAAATTCGTATCATTGGTTCGGGTGTACAGTGTGAATATAATACTGGCTGCTCATGCATCATGTCTCACTGGCCAAGTGAAACATGCCTGGCCCAGTCTGGAACGATTAATTCTGACACAAGTGTCGCAGCCCGAGACGCGAGATATATAAGACTTGGTAGAGGGGAGATTTCTGATTCTCCAGCTTCACCCGCCACCGCCATCTTCACTCGCACTTGCAAACATCACACACCCCTACCCACATTTTATTTCAAAATGCAGCACTCCGCCCCCTCTAACACCCCAGCAGTCACCGCTCTCCCTCTGCACTGTGCTGCAACTGCCCCCATTCCCGTGACTCCTCCCCGCGCTGTGTCTCAGACTCGTGGCGTCCCCGCGCGCCCCAGGATCGAGAGGACTTATCGCCTTGCGCATCCCCAGGGTAGGCAGCGCCGTGCTCAGGTTGCTCCCGCCACTCCGGTCCGACCTGCGTCTCGCAGCATGATCCCTCCTCCCCGGCCTCGAATTCAGAGGGCGTACCAAGTTTCTCGCTCCGAGGACGCGCAGCCCTCTGCATTCCCCCGTCTTTTGGACCGGCTCTCTCGTCCTTCGACCCCCATCCGCCCTGCGTCCCGCACCATGGCTCCTCCGTCGCGCCCCCTCCCCAACAGGACTCTCCCCCTCTCTAACGAAGCCCGCGCCATGCTCGACAGCAGCCTTGCGGAGCTCGAGGCCGCTGTTGTCTCGCGTTACGCCCCCGCGCTTGAAGGCCGCGAGCCCGCGTCGCCTATCGGACGCGCTCAAGAGGCTCGCGCCCTCATTGCTCGTTTGCGCAGAGACCTTCAGGCGTAAACCAGAGAGATTGTAGAACAAGTGGCGCGGTTTCGGCTGCCGTGTGATGAACCCAGCAGAGTGATCAACTGCTGTGGGAGAATCTGCGTGACTGCTCCGCTGAGGAGGACTAATTATCGGGCGGGATGCTAATATTCCTAATATCAGTGAGATAGCTGTCCACTCAAGAAATCTGACCGCGCTATCTGCCGGCTATATCCTCTATAGGTTCTCTATCTTCCTTTCAATCGAATCGAAGGCCAGGCGACGGACATATAGATATAGATCTCTTTCTCTCTGGGGTTTCACGGTGCGACATACTATATGCCCTTGACGAGGGCTTTTCCCAATCCTACGCTCCTTAACGAGGAGTTCTCTCTTTCCTGGGTTTTATGCGCGGATAATGAGCATCTAGAGCTGGGGATGTACGTACTTCAGTCGGGGGCCCAATACACGTTTGTCGCATATTGCGACGAGGGCCTTTTTTTTTTCTTGGGTTTATGCATAGACCTGTAATTATCTATAGATGGAGTAGGATACCGGAACGGGCCAGCGACGATGGAGACGCGGTGGAACATGGAGTCGAGACAGGTGGAGACATCAGCGGGATGGGGCTAAGCCCCACGCGAGTCTCTTTTCTATATCGCCATGAGCATACTAACGAGTACTACCAAGCTAGGACACGTCAGCGGTAAGCGCGGCTTTGTGGCCGTTCTCGCCTAGCTGACGTGCGCTGGCTTCCTTTAGAATTTTACCGTAACGGTAAATAAGGTCTACGAGCGACGTTCAAAACATGAAACTTTTGCTAGAGCATGCATGTCGACGTCGCCGCGCGGCGCACCCTAGTGAACCATGAATCGTGCCATGAAAGCTAAAGATTAGCAAAGCTAAGCGTCGCATTTGAAGATCTCTTGAAACCTAAGGGCTTGGGCACTCATCGTGATTGAGTGACAGCGCAGAATAAGTGCGATAATGCGAACATTAGCGTCTCTGCAGTGTTCGCCAGCAGAAATGCTGCAAGGTGAAAAATGGTGCAGCCATAACCGCAGCAAGATAAAGGGAACGACACGGAAAGAGGGTGGCAAAGGGAGGCCCAAGGTGTGTTTATGATCTTCGTCGTGAGGTCTTGAGCATGAAGAACCAAGAGCTCGAGCATAGTGGCTGTTGGGTGAATATGGTACGAAGACATGTAATTTGGCCTTCCATCCCTAGCAAGGAGGTGCCTGCAGCGTGAGGATGTCCGAAGACGGCAAGCAGGCGCAAAAAGGATAACTCAACAATACCTAGCTAGGTAGAGTGGGGTTTGCGGCGGCAGGTCATAAACCAACCTTCGTCAGCGTGCTAGGTGGTCTTAAAACCAGAGAAAATACATCTCTTGGTAATTTAAGCTGGATATCGCAGCGGCATGGCAGTCGTACAGATCTCGAGCTGAGGATGCACATTGCAAGTAGATGCAAGAGAGGTGTAGAGTTGAACCTGGAGACGAGCCGATCCACGTGACGGGAAGAACTGTACAGTACCAAGACCGGCATCGTCCCGGCACTTCTCTATCAGATACACCAAACTTCAAATTACACCACCGTGACTCTGAGCTGACACAAACCTCTTTTTCTCCTTTCTCGTCTTGTATATGCATCGCCATATATATCCATATTCGTAGGGCTGAGCAAAGACTTGGTTTTATCTAGCCTATCCACTCTGGAGCGCTTTCGACGCCTAGCGCTTATTGAGGACAGCGCTGGCTCTACAGTATAGTTCCGACTGCCGCGGCACCTAGCGACACGGTACCGCAGCGTCAAGGAAGCATCTAGATTAATCAGTGATCTGAAGGTGAGTCAATTTTTATCGAAATCAGCGCAAAGAGGTATTTCACCAAGGGAGAGAAGGACCTCGAAGGACCACAATGCGTAGAGGATTCGAGCATCGCAACCAAAGCCAGGCACGCAGGCAGTGGCACTCTGGCTACAACGGCTCTAGTGAAACCTTGTGACGTTGTACGCTCTTGGGCTCTTGCGCGTCACTACAGAACTTTCTGGCAACTTACTTTGTAGTATCAGTGGCTTACGCGTCTAGCGCGGGCAATAATAGCACCGCAGCGCCTTGTGCTCAGATGGTGCTAGCGCAGCGAGCTATTCCTTGCGCTTCTTCGATGGCAGTCCGTGCGGAGAAGCTGAGGATAACAACCTACTGGTTTGCGACTGGATTAGTCTCGGATTGGGCATTAAAGTCTAGCTTCTATCGTTTCAAAATCGTCGACCTTCAAGGCCAAACCTGCGGGGCTCTTATGTCTATGTTGGACCCACAATGTGATCTTTCACAGTGATGTCTGGTATGCCCATACGAACGATGTATCGCATATGAAGGCTATCTGCATGTTCCCCCTTCTGCTGGGCTGCCGCGGGTTTTGACAATGGAATTTTCGAAACAGGGGCTCCACGCCCATTGTCTGCCAAAAGCGGGACCCCGAGGGCTCAAGTTCAACACTCGTTTCTAGGTGCTAAGTATATGAATGGCCAGATCCCTCAATTGAGCGCTAAGCTTGCAGAACTTCGGGCTTGCTGTGAGCCCTCACACCATCCACATACCTCATGTCGAGCGTTTTGGGGGAGCCTCGGCCGGAAGGAACATTGCGAGTCACTGGATCTCAGGTCAACTATTGAGGCATGGCCTCGCTGGGAAGTGGTGTTAATATCAGTAGTCAGCTGTCGTCGGAAATATACAAGCACTTGGGCCCGATGACGCGGGTTTCGGATCAATCGTATGTGCTACTGAGCACACGCACACCGTGCACGCCGCGAACGCTCGAAGACCATCCCGCTTGAGGTCGTGGATGTCGCTCACACGGAGAACCGAACATCGCCTTGGATCTGACTGTGAATACTCTGCACGTAAAAACGAACGTGAGCTTGTAGGTGTGTGAAAAGATAAGGATGCCGAAAGGGGCTAGGTGCACAACAGACGCAAACACGACATAAAGGAGTCGAGATGTCGAGTCAACAGACTGGTTGTCATCAGTGGATGGAGTCACCTGCGCCCATCCACCACCAGCTCTGAATCTGCACCACCACCGCGACCACCCAGCAAACGTATACCCCATCGCCGTAGACACCGTCGAGCACCGAGCAGCCATCTCTGAGAGCAACGCTATATATATTCTGCATATTACACCCCAGCACTTTCCTTCGCCCTCCTGGTGCAGCTCGTTATCTTATGCAGGCGCATGCAGCCCATTCGCAAGCTGAACAAGTGGGCGATCGCCCTCCGTCGCAATCCGCAATGGGCCATACGAGTCACCCATCGCTCCCGAGGTTCGTCCCCTTTTGGTCCGTCTGCCGTCGCCTACTCATGCTGTGCCTCACGTGCAGGGAGCCGACGACTCTCGAAGCCATAACTTCGCGGATAAATTCGTCCCCATTTCACCTTCGTTCCTTCCCTTCCGGCTGGGCCACTTCTTCTATGGCGGCCGACCCAGCTCCTGCTACCGTACACCGCGCATCTGCTTACACTGTCCGAAACACGGACATGTCTGAGGACTACACGTACTCTGCTGGGACATATGGTGGCGCGCACATCACCTCACTGCCACCCCCGCCCTTTCCTCGCCAGCAGCAGCTCAACCAGGTCATCGAAGAGGACAAAATCGTCTGGTCCGCCTGGGACGTTCTTGCCTCTCGCACTGTATTGTTGCTGGGATATGCCCAGGGCGGCCTCCAGATATGGGACGTTCATGAGCTGGAAGGTATCAAAGAAGTCCTCAACCTCCGCGCAGACTCCTCGGAGATCGGTGTCGTCAGGCGTGCTGCCGTCCTAAAGGAGCATAGCGGCAGCCAAATCGGAGGGCGTGCGACCCTTGATAACGACGCGTTGGATGAGTTCATTAGACATGAGCCACTCTTGGCTATCCTTTCGTCTACGCCGAGCTCGGACGAGCGGCCCAATGCCATCGGTAACGAAGAGCCACGCGCCGATCTTGCCAGCCTCGTCATTTACTCCCTTGCAACTCATGAAGTACTCAAGCGCGTCCCTTTTAATAATGCTATTACGTTCCAGGCTCACGAATCATTTCTTGTCATTGTGAGTCCAACATACTTTACCTTTGATCGCAATAATCCAACTCTTTTTTGCCAGTCCACCATTCATCCACCAACACTACACATTCTTTCAGCATCGACTTTTAATATCTTACACACCATTTCACACAATATTTCATTCTCGGAACCTGTCTTCTCACTCTCGCGTCGTTTTCTTGCATATGCCACCCTCCCACCCTCTGAGCGTCACGCAAAAATATCCATCCGCAACCAACAGCAGCATCAGCCCGCGTCAACCCCTGCGCAGCGTCAGCTGGAAATCGCCACGACCGCGCGACGGGTGGGTGAAGGGGTCTGGGGCGGCATGCGCGCGCTAGGCGGGATCGCTCTCCGTGCAGGTGTCAATGCCGTTGCCGGAGTCGCTGCCAGCGCCGCACCTGGTATCGAGGGGGATGTGCATATCGATAATCGGGCCAACCATGGCCCGGTGTTCTCAAGGAGCGCACCGGCCGCACCGGGCGGCGAGCACGCGCAGGATCACGTGTGGACCGGTCATCGGGCCGTAGGCAGAGATCCCCGCGCACCCACACACTCGCACTCGCATTCTATATCTGGGATTTCTCCGGCTGACCGAGCTACGCCCAAACATAATGCACCCTCTGCCTCTCAGTCTCCGCACTGGATTACCGTTCTCGATCTCGGGCCGCTTCTTCGTCCGCAACCGTCTACGTCTGGATCGGGCACAAATCCATCGAAAGTTGCGTACTTTCCGCACCACTCCGGCGCTCATACGCCTCTTGCCATGCTTGCATTCAATGGATCCGGCACGCAGCTCGCGTCTTGTGACACGGAGGGGAGCGTCATCAAAGTGTGGGCAATACGACCCCTACCTCGTACGATAGCCTCCAAAGCTGGGAGTCCAAAGAGCGAACATGTATCCATGCATCCTCGCTCCCCGCCTGTCTCTCCGCGCGTGACGTCTCCGCCACTCAGTCCTATCGAGAGCATAGGGGGCCTCCGCCCCGCTGACCAAAGCGTTCGATCCCTCGATAAATCTGCTACCCAGCCTCAGCGTACATCCAACTCCAGCGGCAAAGAGGATCGGGGTGATGGTATTGGTACTGCGTGGCACATGTATGATCTTATCCGCGGAGTGACTAGAGCTCATGTAGAGAGCCTCTGCTGGAGCACTGATGGACGATGGCTTGGAGTTGGGTCCGCCAAGGGCACGCTGCGTAAGCGAGCTGTTCTATGACCGGTTTCGCCTTATGCTAACCCACAAATGTCACTAGATTTGTTTGCGATTAATCCTTACGGCGGGAAACCCGATCGGGATTCCCATCTTGAAGGAAGGGTCCGGAATGTCCTTGAAATGGTCTGTTACTCTCACTACATCCTCCAGTCACATACTAATTAGTTATCTTTGGGAAATGTAGCAACCTCTTTCTACATCTGTCTCAGCCATCACTCGCTTTAAACCCCTCAAATCCACTGCCGGCGCCCGCGCTGCGCACCGGTCTCCACTTTCTTTTACATTCCCATCGCTCTCTGCTACCAGCCATTCGGTTCTCCTTCGCCCTACCCCGCCGGAACCGCGCACCTCGCACCCGCGTACAACTACCACGCCACCGAGCCCACCATCTTCATCTACCAAGCCTTTCATGGCTTATCAAGATCTCCTCATTTTTAATCCCACCGACCGCCAGCTCTCGCTCCGCCGCTGTACTGTGCGCCCAGTGGCCGACTCGAGCACACACTCGAGTCCGATGAAGCGGTCCCTGGCTTTGCCCGGCCCTGCCGCTGCCGCGGTGGGAGGCACCATGTCTGGGATCACGAGTATGATGCGCGGAGTGGCAGGTGCCGCTGAAGGCGATGGGCTTGCAGGGAATGATAGTTTGGTTGCCATCTGGGATATCGGAAGGGAAAGGGATTGGCCTGAAGTGAAGGAGGTCCTTGAATCTGATATCACAGTGTCCGATCGGAAGAGCTTGAATAAGGCCGAGTATGTGGTTCTTCTCTTCGCTCTTCTTCGGTGTCGCCTAACAATAGCTCTACTCTTTCGAACAGTTGGATCGCTCAGGCCGAGCTCTCAACAAGCTCTCGCTCGAACAAGATGTTACCTGGGCCCTTGTATCTCTCACACCAGTTCAGCTTCTACTCGTTCCGCAAAGACTGGCACGCGCTCGTCCGACAGATCCGATTCGACCTGCCCACGGAGAAGCTCGAGGTCCGAAAGGAGGTCGAGGCCAACCAGTATTATGGCGATGGGGACCATGCCGACGACACGTTTATGCAGAGCCCGCCGTCGGCCCGCCACGGGTTCGGCTCGTTTGACGAGCCTCTTGCGTCCGCGATTCGCGCTTCGCTTGAGACGAAGGCCTCTCCGCCCGTGCTTCCCATGTTCCCCAATGCGTACAAAGCAGGCAGCAGCTGGCGTGATGCGCTGCCTATCCGCTACGCCGCGGGGGTGAGCGATGGGCTGGGCCGATTGGGCCGTGGGATGGCCGTCAAGGTCAACAACGCGCGTACTTCGCCACGACCGCGCCATGCCGATCCGACAACGAGCCCCACGCCGCTCCGCTTCGACGAGGACGACGAGGTGCTGGCAGATGAGGCGAGCGAGTACCCGAAGCACCACGAGGGTGATTTCGACGAGGAATCCCAGGAGTCGCAGTCTCATTCGGGGGCGTCCGAGTCGGTGCCTTCGACTACGAATATCGACAGCATAGAGGACGACCAGTGGATACCGTGGGCCGGCGACGAGGGCGATCATATGCACGATACTGTTCCCGAAGAGTTCACGTATGATGACATTGGAGCCGTCGGACGTATGGACGAAGAGGTTATTAGGTTCACCACACCGGTTGCGAAACACCAGAAGAATAATATCTTCCAATGAAGAGCATCCTTGACGATGACTAGGCTTCCCTTCGTGGCGCGTTCAACACCGCGCATCTTTGCACTCCTTTCTTGACGACGTTTTCACCTCTTGCGATATGGATACTACACCTGCTTTAATCCGCGGCGATTTATTCGTGAAGGAATTAAGGATTACTACACATTTTTACTTAGATGGGCGCGCGAGTGCGCCTACTTTCATTCTGTACTCTTTCTCATTCGCCTCAGCTCATCGCCCTGTACACTTGTATTCTTACGTCTAACCTTACACACAAATAACAAGTAACGAGTTTAAATATATCACAATGCGTTGACTGGCCTGTGGACAAGAAACGTAGAGAGGAGAGTGTAAACATGGAAGGTAGCTAAGAAACTTTAGCTCAAAAGCAGCGAGCAATAATATCAACATCACGTTGTAGAGTGACATGTACTGGGTGCCCCAGCATATGTCACTTCTCGGACCAGGGTGGTGGGCGCCCGAAGGGCGAGAGGCGAGCACTAACGTCGCTATCCAGCAACAAGTGAGGCTGGAAGGCGGTAATTGCGTGCATCGCATCTCGGAGTTCGGGGCAGCGGCTGAAGTTCAGTTTCTGGCCCTGACGAGAGGTTGCGATGATAGGGAGAATGATGTCCGGTCATGTCGATTCGTCGCGCCTAGCCTCGATCAGTTCTCGCCCGTAGCTAAGAGGGCGAGGCAAGAGACGTCAGTTTAACTTGGTGTACAATTGTGTTTAGCCAGAACTGCGAATGCGATAGTGATGGCGTCGACGTCGATGTTGGGGTCGTCGACGGAATCGAAGCCAGCTTTGCACTTCAGATACGGAAAGCGCATCCGACTCGCCGCGGAACCACCATCATCTGACACAGCCTCCTTGCTCGTCAGAACCTTCCCTCCTCTTTTTCTCCAGCATCTGCTGCCATCCAGGCTTAGGCCACATCCCGTTGTAATCCCAGAGATCCCCTCGTTCGATCGACGCCTGGTTCGCCCTCATCGCCCGAGATCTCACTCCATCATGTCAAAATCAACGTCCTCACCATCCTCATCATCCACAACCCTCGCCACCCCTTTCAACATCCAACTCTCCCATCCTCGTTTTCTCATCGAGAAAGAAATAGCCGCGGTCAACAGTCGCCTCCTTTACATCAGCGAAGGAGTGAAGCACTTTGAAACAACCAAGGCATCTTTCATGGAGAAAGCAGTTCGTCGCAACATCATCGATTTACGCAAGCGCCTTTGCCTCCCAATGATCCCGCAATCCTGCGAATTCGATAGTCTTGTCAAGGTTAACTCTGAGACTACCATGGACTTCCTCATTCGCTCAACCTTCTTCGTCAGCAAAGAGACAGCCGGATTCGACTTCGTTCCAAAAGACCATCCTTACCGCATCCCCACACCAGAACAACTTGCCCCATCTGCGCCAAACCTACCACCACCACCTGTTTCAACCAGGGGTCCCAGCCCAGAGCGAGCCACTCCTTTGCCGGCTCCGACTCCAATACGCCCAATACGCCCAATCGCACTACGCCCAATCACACCACCCCATATCACACCGACTCCGAGGTCTCCGCCGCCTAAAGCGAAGAGTCCTTCTCTCCCATTGTCGCCTTCTATTCCATCATCATCATCACCATCACCATCACCATCACCATTACCACCATCGCCAACGCCATCTACCGGCTCCTCCATGAGCATTGCATCCACCATCATCATCGATGGTTCCATGCCTTACTCGGCTCCCGCCCCAAACCCAATCCCAACCGCATCATCTCCTACATACGCTCAAATCGCCTCCAAACCATCCCGTCCTCTCCGCATCACCCAGAGACGCTTGAAGGAGTCTTCAGAAATGGAGACTATCCGAGCGTCTTTCAACAATCATCCATTGGCGCGCAGGCCTCTGCCTCATGCCCCACCTCCCACCCCCACTTCTGAAAGCGTCCGCAAGGAAGCTTTCAAAAACCACAATAAATCCGTCAACAAATCCCTCGCCCAGATCAAGGAAGCCATCCGCAGCAATAGGGCAGCCGCTGAAAAGCATAAGTCTGCTCCTGTCGTAGCTGATCCTTCTCCTCCTATCGCTACTCCACCACCTCAAATCCCCAATCCCTCAAACATCCAGGGGTTCTTCAGCCCGCCAACTGGCACCAAAGGCTATGCTCCCCTTCTCATCCCCTTCTCCACGCTCGCTCTGCTATTCGCTTCCCTTGACAAGGAGGCGTAGGAGCTATCAACCCTAGGGTCCATTTCTTTTCTTTGGTTGTGCGATTTGGACGCTCTGATAAGCTTATACGCTTACAGCCATTAGTTTAGGAATAGCAATTAGGCGTCATTTATCCTATCCATCACTAGCGTTTAACGCCTTTTCATTACTCTCCCCTCCAATCCGCTACATACCTCATCCGCTACATACCTCACCATTATCATCGCCAAACCTCCTCCATATTATCTCCTACCTTCAATCCTCCTATCATCGTACACCCACTCAGCTTCGTCGATTACTCTCCTATTTCATCCACTCTCCGCTTGACCTTAATTGGTCCTTTTCATGATTTTTCACGTCTTTTACTTCAGTTTCACACTGTATTTATACTGGGTGGAGCAGCCCTCGGGTTCCCTGTCTGGCTGTATAGCTAAGGGATTAAATGCTTACTCAATAAAGATTTCAAAAAAAAAAAAGATACGGAAAGCACCGCAGCATCCCTTTCCTCCAAATAGGAGAGTCGACGCTGCAGTTCAATAGGTAGAGCTCATCCCTCGATAAGAATTCCTCCCAAGGGCATCTATCGAGGTCCGGGGCATGCTGACCCCATCCCATGTCTTCCAGCCAGCCCGAGATCGTGCCGAGGCGATAAACGACGGCATCGGTCTCTGGCACGACGTTGCGCGTATGGGAGCACGTACCCAGCGGGACCGGATTACTTATGACTGAGTATCACATAGTGAGAAAAGGGAAAAGGCAGAGAGGCGCTGAGGCTTTATGCATGGCTGAAAATGTTGTGAGAGCGCACCAGTTCGTATGGGCCTTGGTCCAGCGGCTATCTCTTCGGGTCCGGGCGGGCAACGAAGCCTGGGTGGCCCGTTGATTGGCGCTGCTGGATCGCCGAGATCGGAGCGGTGATGCGGGAGAGGACGACCAGACGTCGGTACCTGTCTGGCTAGAGTCAGCAGTCGCAGGGAAAACCAGATTTCGACAAGTTAACCAGGTTCAATCAAGCAAACTCCAGGAGTGAGCTCGAGTCGAGGGAGGGTTGCAGCAATGGGCAGCTATTGAGCTGTGAATCCCCGTCGAGTCAACTATCGACATTCCAGGATTTGGTCACCTTTGCCCCGTGTCGGGGCCCGGGGCCAGTATGTGTACGTTTGCAGGGCAGGATAATGTTCAGGCAGCCTCCCCCAGCCCCCCCTCCCGAATGTAGCACGGATCAATCAAGGCCGATTTAGGAAGCACATACGCCCCAGAAGGTTAAAGGGAGCGACCACGATAAGCAGCCCCGTTCGAGTCTCGGAGTCGCATATGTATATAGATCAGGTCCAAAGCTTAGCGGCTCAACTTCGACAAAGGCAAGCTCTCTGCCAAGTCCAACACGCGCGGGCTATAAGGTGCCTTCCGCGCTCGCAAGGTCTTCGGTGAGTGACGTTGGGCGTCAAGCGGGAGCGAGCGGTATCTGCATGTCACATGTGCATGAATTTTGAATTTTCAGAGAATCAAAAATTGTAGGGGCCCGTGAAAATCGGGGGAAACGATGGCTTACTCTACGCAGATATCCTGTGAACCACATGTTCTTGGCGCAGGCGAATATGTGGAAGGATGTTCCGCTCTGTTTCCGCTGCGCGCGGGACTGAAACTGACGTGCGAGCAGACTGAAGCTAGGAATCGGGATAAATGGAGTCAGGCACAATAGATTGATTTTTCATAGAGCGTCCTTTTTAGAGCGAGAGCATTTAAGAGCTTCTACTGGTTGATTCTGCTACACCTGGCGACGAGCGAACTCGATGAGGGCGCTGTGGGGACGACAGTGGGCGTCAGCGTGCTGTTTAACAACACTGGTCAGACGTGATGGGGATATGAGGCGTACCGGTCTTTTTCTGCCATGTCCTTGGCGTCTGAGTGGGTCCCTAGGGCCTTGATCTTGCAAGAGGGTCAAGAGGAGGTATATATATGTTCTAATGGGGAACTCACCTCCAGGAGGAGGTAAAGTGACTTCTCAATCAAGAGAAATGGTCGCGAGACAGAGACTGGCAGTGAACGCACCGGCAATAATTATATCAAGATGTGGGAACTCCTCACCGCTCTTCTTGCTCTCGACTCTGTCGACGATTGACTCTCAATTCAGGGTTTCACGTTCAGGGCAGGCTTTGATGTAAAGAGTCGGAGAGGGCGAATTTGCGTTGACGGTCTTTATGGATTATGGACGTATAGCAGGGATAGAGAGAGGAGAACGATTAAGAAAGGACATCGAGATCAGGCCGGTGACAGAGAGAAGGGCTGGATTCGACAGCAGTTGTCTAAATTAGTCATCATACAAAGACGGCAGGCGCGCGAAGGGTAGGCTGGCACTGGGGTCGAAATCCAGCAGCAAGCGAGGCTGGAAAGTGGCGATTACGTGAACCGCATCGCGGAGCTCAGAGCGACGACCAATGGTCCTTTGCTGAGCTTGGCGAGAGGTTGTGATGATGGGGGGGATGATGTCTGGCCATGTGGACTCGTCGCGTCTAACCTCCATCAGCTGTCGTCCGTATCTAAGTAGAGCAAAGCAAGAGATGTCAGAAAGAAGTGTATAATCGTGTCTCGAGATTACGAACGCGATGGTAATGGCGTTGACGTCGATTTTCGGGTCGTCGCTGGAGTCGAAGCCGGCTTTATATCTTAGATAAGGAAAGCACCGCAGCATTCCTCGCCTCGTAGCGGGAGAATCGACACCACGCCCCCCAAGCGAGACCTCATCCCTCGACAAGAAGTGTTCCCAAGGCCCACTATCGAGGTCCACCGAGTGTTTCCCCCATCCCATTTCATCGAGCCAATCTGAGATCGTACCAAGGCGGTACACAAGCTCGTCGGTCTCCTTCACAGGATTGCACGTACTCGACGGGGCTGGGTCGCCTAGGAGTGAACGGAACATAAGAAAACAGAAGGGTAGACGAGTGAGGAAGCTAGGAGTATGGCCGAAACGATCATGACAACGCACCAGTTGGCCTCGGTTGGGCATTTGCCTCGCCGGGTCCGGGCGGGTGACGACGCCTGAACGGCCGTCTGATCGGCGCGGCTGGAACGTCGAGATACGGGAGGCGACCGCCAGACATTGGTATCTAGGTATATGGCTCGAGTCAGCGGAGGCAAGAGTCGGATCTCGGAGCTGACGAACGGACTGGATGCTGGGTACGATTTGGACGTAGGTGTCTGGAGTTTGAGGGCCCAGAGGGATTGAGCGAGGGCCGCAGCTATAAATCCTCGTTGGGTCGATAAAGGTCGACAGCTGACTTCAACACCCCAATATTTTGCCGTACTTCGCCTTGTGTTGGTTTGGTCCGGCGTAAGTATACGCAAACATGATGCTCTGGCAGCTGCCCGGCGACCCGAGACAGATTGAAATGCAGACGTGCAGATCTCTGCAAATTCAAGAAGTACCTAGGAAGCATGCTACTCGGGACGAGAGCCGCTCCGAGAGGTTAATAAGAAGATCGATGACTCCGCGGCAAGCAACTCCATTCACGCCAGACGAGTGCGAACATAATACTTGTCCACAATAAGGCTGCTCAAGCCACTCACAGCTGGCCTTATGGTTATGCAGGCTTTCCAGCAATCGTCGATGTTGGGCGCCAAGCGTTGATATGCATGTGCGATGCGTAGAATTTGAATGTCGATTCGAGTCTTTAGAGCGCCGGAGAAGGTCAGTAATTGATGAAAAATAGATGATATCTAAGCGGTGATCTGGGGTAAACAGACCCACCGCGACTCACATGTTCCCATGAAAAGCTTGAATCGAATATATAGCAAAGGTAAGGAGCACGTTTGTCTGCGGGTGCTCGAAACGCGTGTATTTTTCCCAAAGTTTGTCGTTGAGCGAGCACACGTATTGATAAATACCCTTGCGCCTTTACAGTTGATTCAATGATATTGCATAGTATGTGCTTATTGTTACAGTGACATTCAAGAGCTTTGGCCAGCTAGTTTTTTTCCGCCAGACGACGAGCGAACTCAATAAGGGCGCTGTAAAGACAGTGGTGTGTGTCAGGATACTGAGGCATCGATTGGAGATAGGGGATGCAAGGCGTACCGGACGGGCCTTCCTGTCATGCCCTTGGTCTGGTAGGCGTCTGGGCGAGTCGCCTTAATTCAAAAAAGGGTGTTAAGCAAAAGCATGGTTATGTTTGAATGGGGATCTCACCTCCATAGTACCTAGTTTATAATGAGACGAGACACGGAGTTGAGATGAGCTATTTGATCGTGAAAAATGGAAGACAGAAATGGCACGCACCGGCGATGTCGAGATGGGCCCATCTCACACGGGGCTCCTCGCCGTTCTCACCTTTAACCCCGTCGACGAATTCCTAATCGACGAGCTCGCTTTTAAAGCAGGCCCCGCGGTGAAGGATCGAGGGCGCGCTTACCTTGAGGAAGATCGCGGCGGTGCAGCTACCAGCAGGCCGACCTCCGGTCTGTGCCAAGGCGAATCCCATACATCAACATAAAGTTAGATCTCGTCAAAAGAGATGGTGGGGACATACGTTGCAAAGATCGGCGTTGCTGCCCGAGATCTGCTTCATGTAGGCCTCGTCGAGCGGCATGCGCCAGAACCTTTATACCACACGTTCAGACCTCGTCTGAGTAGATATTGGGATGAGGTCTTCTTACCTGTCAAATTCAGATTCGCCTGCGGCGTACAATTCCTCCCACAGAGAATCCGAGTTCTACAAGGGGAAAGGTCAAAGCGTGCAGAGATGGGAGACGCATGAAGCGAGATTGTACACTGAAGACACCGCTAAATTCACCACCCAAGGCAATAACCATCGCACTAGGGAGGGAGCCCGTTTAGATGATTGTGAGAGAGGCATGTGTGTACGGAGCGTACCCGGTCAAAGTGGCAGCATCAATGACAGTATGCGGCTTGAAAGTGGAGCTGGCGTAGTACAAGGCATCTGTGCGCAGAATCAACAAGGGTATTTCCCTCGGCGTATAAGGCTGACTTGCCGGCGAGGATCAGCCGTCCTTCAGCGTCGGTATTGTCAATCTAATCAAGTCTCCAATCAGCCAAGGTCTCGATTCGTAGTGACTAACAAAGAAAATCTTACCTCGATAGTCTTTCCGTTCATAGCGTAGATCCTAAATCCGCGCAAGTGGGGTGAGAACACCCAAAAGTAAATAATGGGAGGAATATTTACACATCTCCTGGCTTGTTGGCAGATGGACCGGGAAGATTCTCGCATAATGGGGTCACGACGACCAGGTTGATGCTGACACAAGGGAGTGAGATCAAGGTACGTTGAAACGAGTGATGGTTGTGGTGCGCTTACGGGACGCGAAGCTTGGCGATAGCAAGGGCTGCCGAGGCGACTGCAGCAGCTCCACCTAAATGCGAAGGTGTAATTAAATGCTTGCATTTGGCCCAAGTGAAGTATGATGGATGTACCCATATCTGCTCGCATCAGCTTCATGTCCTGGAAATACCAGTGTCAGAGGGCAAGGAGAGAGCGGACGTGGTTGCACATACCGTGGCCGGCTTGAGGGAGATACCACCGGAGTCAAAGGTGATACCTTTGCCAACGAACGCGAGCGGGGCAGCGTCCTTTTGCGGAGCACCGCGATAGTGACTACAAAAGAAGATATTAATGGGGTCATTTCTCATGAGGTGGATGATGGGAAGGCACATTTCGAGGAATTTAGGCGGCTCCGAGGAGCCTTTTGTGACGGAGAGGAAGGTACGCTATTAGGAAGAATACGCGGTTGTTTGAATGGTGGATTATCATGATGTATATGTTGCGTACCATTCCCTTTTCTTCGGCCCAGGCCTTGTCACGGATGTGGAGCTCGACATTGTCGACGCCCTGGAACTCTTTTTCGATCCTCTCGCAAAAAGACTGCCCGTGACGCGTTAATGGAAGCAAAATGTGCGCATCAATGAGATTTAGTACGCACGGTCGGGGTGAGCATGTTGGCGGGAAGCTCTTTGAGCTAAAAGTAGGCGTGAGCAGTATGTTACCGAGATGGGAAACCCTGCACGAACCTCGCGAGCGAGATTTTGCGCGCCAGCATAGAGCAAGCCGGTATCCCATTCGCGCTGAGCAGGCTCAGATGGAGAGCCTAGGGGTTTGATCTGAATATCCTTCTTCGCGTTGGCCTTGTCGGTCTTCAGGGTAAACTCAAACAAGGCCAGAGCGGTGCCTTCGGCGGCAGCGCGTGGGCTGCGGCTGGCGTCGACACCGATGTGCTTGGCCCCAGCATCCTTGAGGTTCTTTGCGCCGATGCCAGCAGCCTTCCTGACGGCCTCGTCCTTGAGCTTGTCGGGCTGGGAGGAGACCTTGGGGCCTAGAGAGACGAGGGCAGCGAGGGCGCCCTTCTGGTCGGCGTTGTAGAAGAGGCGGGCTTCGCCAGCCTTGTCCTTGGGCCGGGCGGATTCCCAGAGGACTGCGGGGTTGAGGCCGCCCGGACCGACGGACGAGGGCGGGTTCTGGGGGTCGAGGGGGACGAGGTACGCGTCGGGAGCGGAGGACATGGCGGCGGCGAGGACGAGGGGAGCACGGCGCGCGGTGGTGGCAGCAATCAGATTGTGCAGAGGCCTGATCCGAGACAGCATCATCGATCTTGCTCCTTCTCGCGACCGTGACAGTCAAGAGCGCGTGACTCCCCAACAAGGTCCGTGTGACTTTATATCACGCTCTGACCCTGTTCAGGATCAACATTACATGCAGTAGCCAAAGCGGCCCAAACATCTGGCGTATAAGATCCTGTGGCGCTCACCACCGCTCTCTTTCTCCCATCCACCACCACCACCACCGCAGGTAGCTATACAAGTCCCCGTCGTGGGCCGGGGTGGACCAGTGCTCGACCGTCGCAACTGTGCGACCCCCCTCTTTCGTACGGGGCTGTCTTGGCTGTGCGCCTGGAGTTATGCTTCGGCCACATCTCGAGCAGCGCCCGCTGTGCCTCGGCGCTGCGAAGGCTAGGGATGTAGTGCTCAGCCTGGGGCCATCCCGTCCCCTTGCCTCTTCATTCGTCGCGGCTGACACTTTCAGATCCCGAGTACGAGACGACGCGGTCGGAGATGAGGGTCACGGATTGTGGAAAGCATGCACATGGTCAGTTTCTTTCGTCTTTTCCCTCAGTAGCTAGTTACTTACCTTTGTCTTTCCTTCCAGATGCAATATGCATACTCTGATCCTAGAATCATAATTTTTCCCTCCCCATCTCTCTTCGCGAGAGGCTTTTTCCCTTTCCACCCTGGTCGTGTGCTATGGTGCGACACTTGCGCCACCTGTCTTCTCTGTAGCTCGCGTATCGTTCGCGTGCTTGTATATTTTCCTGTGTAACATTGAATGAATACTGCCTCTATAAACTCGTATCCATAAAATGAGCGACACTAAGCGTCAACGCTGTGAACGTCAATTCATCGAACACTGACCACTAGTATTTGCGTCTTCACTTGTGTTATCTGGGGGCCTTCGTACGCGTGCGGCATGCCCTTGGAGATCGACGTGTCAACAGTAGCGTGTTGCGATATTGGCCGCGGTCAACTGCGGCCTGCCGTCCTCTGCCTCAGCTCAGCGCATTATTTAATGCTGGTATCGTCCGGTCGTGGTCTCTAGCTTATTCTTATTATCAATGCGTGCTTTGCCCGTCCATGCTCGACTCCCAATACTCTGTGTCTTCCCTACTTAGCCCGGCCGGCATGATAGGTGCCTGCATCTACTAGGACGATGGAGCGTGTTCAAGAGTTCGTGTGCAATCATGGCGAGTGTCTTCCACACTCCTAGACTTCTATCAATAGACAGAAAGCACTAATCACTCGGGAGTAGGCGTCTGCTCCCCCATGACGCCAAGATCTACCTCGCCATTCGCAAGCTCCATCAAGGCATACGCAAGAGCAAAATGACCGTTCTAGTTGCAGTCATTATGCGCACCTCCAGACTGTCGAGGAAAGTGGCAGACACATTTCTTAGGTACTTGAAGCTCGCTGTGTAGCATGTGCGCGAACGCTGACCTCCACTCATCGTTTTGCAGTGAAGAGTCTGAGTTTCACTCTCGTTCGAGAATAGATTCGACTCCCCGCGAGCACCCACGCCCCGCCCCGAGAACCATACGTAGGGTGATGCTTATTGAAATGCGCACTTGGGGTGGGTATGTGGTACGACTTTCGATTTGGAATCAACGTGTTCGGTATGCACTAGTATTCCGTGCCAACTCCATGTAGCCAAGTGGAATTCAATATTCGGCCTTTGATCATTTTTATCTCAGCAAGTCTCCCTCTCACGGGACATCTCCGGACGGCAAGGCCCGAGCTGCGAGCATCTCATCTTTTGCACTCTGCCTCTCGAAGGTCGACTACGACATCACGCCCCAAGCTATTCCTGCGAGAGCGAAAGGGGGACCATCAGTCTTTGACCGCAAATTTGTGAGCTTCAAGACCCCTATGCCGCTTTGTTAAACTGATTTATAACGCCATCCTGCGTGATCTCAATTCCTCCTTTCCGAATGTCGCTGCTGGGGGCGACGGGGGCGCCATCTTCCATTCGCCTATGATGATGCGTATTGAATACTGAATCCTTGCGCGTGCGGCTGAGAATCTCACGTTCCACGCTCCAATTAGATCTGGCTGTGCGCTCATCCTGGGAGCGGGTCTCAATATTACCGCTCGAGTACTAGCGTCGAGGCGGGCCCGCTTGGTCTGTCTGGATTTTGACGCCCTCAATTCGGAAAACACTGGCACTCATCATTCTTTCAGAGCATTGGCGTGTTTGCCTATATCGCGTCTCAGGCTCTCAGGTTTGATTGGATCGCGCGCGCTGTAGCTCGCAGGTTTTTTCGCTATCTTTTGTATGTTTCTCATAGCATTTACTTTCTCTGTGTGCATGTTTCTTAGGCTTACTTAAGCGCCTCAGGCGGAACAGACTCAGACTCAGATTCGGAATTTAGAGACCCAGGAGCCGCTTGACGTCTTGAGGCGTACTGAGACAGTGAGAGCATAACCCAAGACCAGACCGGAACGAGTGTGAAACCAAGTCGCCAGCCTGTGAAAAGAGCGTTAGTCAGTGCTCCCCGCCCCCGTCCCCGCCCTTGCGCCGCCGCGCCTCCCCAGTATATTATTATGCAGGCATTATATGTACATAGATGAGATGAGATGAAACGGAGGAGGAGAAACTGACCTCTAGTCGTCGTCGTCCGACGTCGCGGCGGCTAGAAGGAGAGACTCGAGCTTGGTCAGCTTTTTGAAACGCACCGGCTCGCTGCGCACTCGAGGGGCCTGAGGCACACGCAAGAGGTGGTGGTACGGCGCGCACTTCTTTTCTGCGGGGATGATCGGGAAGTTGTGAATAACGGGGGGAGAGTCAGCGCGCGCACCGCAAAGAGTCTCCAGCTCGGGCATGCGCGGGAGGGCAGCCAAGTCGGGGCAGAACGGCGCGACCCGGAGGGAGTAGGGGGCGCGGGGGGTGGTGAACATCGTGGGGGAGAGACGAGTATCGGGTGGGAAGGCAAAAGGCAGGGGAAGGTCTCAAGCTCGATGATGGTTCGAGGTTAAGATGGGGGAGCGTCTTTTTTGCCCCCTGGCGGGTTTATATACCCCTGGACGTGGCCCGTGCGTCATACCCAAATAAAAGCTGACTCTTGAGGAGAGGTGACGCGTTGTGCGGCGGAATGAGACACGGTCGAGTCTTGGATCGTGAGCAAGTGAAACCTGAGACGTCATTGGTAACCTCGGAGTCCGTCGGCTTTGCGTCGACGGGCAGGGAATATAAATTATATAACTGGAGATATGTGATATACAGCCAGTACTGGTAGGAATTATAGCGCAGCTAAAGCTGTAACTCTGAATATTCTGAGAATGTAGGCGCCGAATTTGTCGCAAGCTTGAGCTTCAAGCTCCGCTCCAATGCACCAAAACACCTCCGACCCCGAGGGGGTTCCAATCCATAGTGGGCACAAATATGGAAGGAAGAGTGCTACGAGGAAGTGTATTCCTATGGGTAATGGACAGACAAAAGCTTACTCGAGCGTACCTTTGCATGATGTGTAATCAGCTCAAATTCATCTCCAATCCCCCCCAGTGTCCTCCGACCCACATCCCCAACGACTGTCGATGAGCCAATGAGGCACTCTTACTGAATTCCTCACGAGCGCAGACAATGCTCATGCATACAAACAAATCAAAGGCGGTGAACGCTTGAGCAGTACTACTGGTATACACTGCTCTCGCAAGCGATAGAAGACTAGTCAACTTCCTTTCCTTTCTTATCTTCCTTGTGTTTCTTTTTCTCCTCTTTCTCCCTCTTCTTTTCCTCTTTCCCTCGCTCTTTGTCCGCGTCCCTGTCCTTGTCCTTTTTCTTGTCTTTCTTGTCTTCCTTTCCCTCCCCGTCATGCTTCTTGTCCTTCTTCTCTTTTTTATCCTTCTTCTCTTCGGTCTCCTCGTCTTCATCGTCCTCATCGTGCTTATCCTTCTTCTTATCTTTCTTATCTTTCTTTTCCTTCTTTTCGGATCCTTCCTCGTCTACATCCTTATCCTTCTTCCTCGCTTTCTCTTCCTTCTTCGCTTTCTTTTCCTCATCTTTTGCACCCTTATCTTTCTTTTCCTTTTTCTCATCCTTTTTCTTTTTCTCCTTCTGCTCCTCGATACCCAGTTTCTTCATGGCGTCACCAACGATGGGAACCTTGTGCAGGTACGCCTGCAGATCGTGCTGAGCCTGAGTGCCAGCGTCGTGGCCGGCGCCGCCAACGTATGCAGCCGAGCCGCTCTGACCGATTCGGACGTTCTTGTGGTTCCGCACGCTGTCCTTTGTCAGGCGGCCAAGGATCTCGCGCTTGTCGGACGAGCTCTGGCCATCGATCCACGCCTGCATGTACTGCATCATCTCGCGCTGGACTTTGGAAGAAGGGTCGTGGAAGTCAGGATGGAATCTTGTTGTGGTTATTGGGAATATACGCGTGAGGATATGCGAAAAAAAATCGAAGTGCGAATATCACACTGACAGGCATTGGAGGATATCCAGCGTGACTGAATTGGGGTGGATGCTCAGATCGTTCCATGCCCTGGTAACGAGCGTCACGCTGTGTGCCTTACGTTTGTGAAGAGTTAAGTGAGTCGAAGGCACAAAGCTTTCCGGCACGAACAACTGTACCGACCACAATGATCTTGGCGAGATTTCCGGCAGGCTCGTTTAGAATTAGCCCCTGTAGATATCCAACAACTGAGTTGGTAGGGTAAGTGCAAGTCTCGAGGGCGACGTACGAAATGATCCTTGCTAGAAAATCGTGTGATCAGAATCCAGCAGTTAGATGGCAATGGTGTTGACCCGCTCACCTGAGGAAAGAGTGTGTCGGGTCGGACTATAGCAAAAGTCTCTATTCATCATTGTTGACGATCTAGCCTTTGAGAAATATACTTACGGCAGTCGGAATATTGAATACCTAAGGTAAAATAGCAGAATGGCCGTGAGCAGAGCGAATGAAATTATTTACACCACAACTAATACGTACCTCATATTGGTCGTGTGAGTTAATGACTTCGGCGGAGCTCTCTCGCAGAGCTGAGGTGGCGGATTGGATTAGCGGTTTGAGGAAAGGCTACCGGGCAATATTGAGTTTAGATATCGGCAAGCAGTCTGCAGCCAGAACACGGACTTCAAGGGTCGTGTAAATGAACACTATAGAATTATGACAATGGTCAGAAGAGCGACATTCAAGCCAAATGAGATGCGTGCATTCAGACCTTGAACGTTTTGAGTGAGGCGATCGACTAGCTCCGACAGTCCTGGAACCTGCTCGATCTAAATGCGAAACAGTCCTGATTGGCGCTACTCCTTGACGTAAAAATATGTGAGCTCACGGTCATTGCAATCTTCATCATAACTGGCAGCCATTGGGAGTAAGCTAAGCACGCGAATATGGCCATTCGACGCGCACGACTGAGCACTTACTCTCATCCCGGAATTTCAATATCTCCCACAAAGCGTAGTGCAGTTCCTGGGGACTCATATCTTCAGGCCGTTTTCCTCCCGCGCTTCCGCTGGCTCCAGGCTGGCTCTGATCGCGCAGTTGCTCGACTTTGTCCATATCGCTAGAAATCTGCGACGTCCCTCCCAGTCCTGGAGAATAAATATGCCTAAGATGCGAGTCAAGGTTGCAGCATACCGATCGTAGTAACGGTACCTGGGAGTTGTTTGATGAGCTGACGCAGTATGGAGGGATTCCCTTTATCAGACTTATGGGCTTTGTCCATTTCGTGGGTAAGATCGGAAACTGAAGCCTCGCTCTAATAAAGGATCGTTTCGAATAGAGACCTCGCAGTGAAAGTGTTTAAAATCGCTTACAAGATGATCTCCCGCCTCTATACGATTGAGGTGGTTCGTAAGTCGTACAAGTAAAGTATTGTGGAATCTCCTTACCCCCAAGTAAACTGTGCATGAAGTCATTTCCACCGAACGTGCCTACACGTTAATGAAATATGTAGCAGAATCTCGTGTCAAGGCACCGGATAACGAACCTGTAACCAAAGGCGCAACTTGTTTTCCATTGCTCGCAGTGATACGCACATTATCTCCCATATGAGTGAATACCTGAGTGTGTCCGAGGGAAACGAGTGCAAGCTCGCAGAAGTTGGAGTGCGCGGGAAAGTCTTCCAGCGTATGGAGCTGCAGAGTAATGGGTCAAGCGTAACTAGCAAGGATAATCTTTCCGATGAAAGACATACCGCCTGGCCTAAGAGGCGGAAGGCCTCGTATTCGAGCTCTTTCTGTCCGGAGGCGCGAAATTGACGACCCAAATCGATACAGTGCTCCAAGGTGCGCCGGACGAGCGCCTTGGAGGTGTCCCACGTCCCATCCTCTGTTTGAAACCTTTGGAATCAGCCGCGGGGCGCCTCGATACATTATCATCTGTGTGCACCATTTGCGATGTAATTTTTCATGCCCGTGCGCGGGTCTACCTCAAGTTCTCGCGGATCCACAGGGCCACGGAGCCTGGGATTATACGCTCGCGCGTCTTCACCTTCAGCGTACCCTTTGGGGTTGTCTATGTGCTCAGTCTAGGAAAGACGGCCCGGGATGAGTCGATGCGTGTCATGGATGATAGGTGGAACGGTACGTGCAGGCAGATAAGCACCGATGCGCTCCGGCGTCACTTCAAATTCCCCTGTGGCATAACCATTTGCCTAAAAAGTATGCACCCATCAATTTTTATGAGAGGGTAAGCAGAATCCAGCCTGGCCACGCACGAGGAAACCGAGGACCATGATAAGGTTCATAATTGTCTGAAGAATAATTTGTTAAACTACGCTGTAGCAGAGTGTACAATGAGGCTAGTAACCTGGAGGGGCATCTTCTTCAAGGTTGCAACGTCGATTGCTTGACTGTAGTCGCGAAGCCAGTTTCTGCAAGCGTGTTGGCCATGACGGGAGGTTGATCGCCTCTTAAATTGCACAACGACTTACCCAAAGTACACACGTTTGATATCGAGGCTTCCAAATTTACTGCCACGAGAAAGAAGACCCGTACCAGCAACCTTGAGCAGATCAGCCAGAACATCCTCCTATTCGATTCAGGCGTGAGTCCACGGTCAGCGTGTGCTACCCCGATTTGTTAGGAGCGAGGGGAGCTTGCAATGTCTCCATGACGGAATGCCTTTCCTTCCAAATACGAGAAACTGAAACGACGATCAGCGCGAGGTCATAT
Organism: Botryobasidium botryosum FD-172 SS1; assembly: GCA_000697705.1. Classification (NCBI taxonomy): domain Eukaryota; kingdom Fungi; phylum Basidiomycota; class Agaricomycetes; order Cantharellales; family Botryobasidiaceae; genus Botryobasidium; species Botryobasidium botryosum. The sequence continues at coordinate 148,443 of KL198083.1, forward strand.
GCGTGAACAAGTTTGACCTAACACCCACGATGGAATATTTCCTGCGCCAAAAGCTGCAACCTCGTGACCTGGAAGAATGAGACAGAGGATTACAATGAGGATAAGAATGGTTGGAAAGCATCGTGCGGATGGCGTTCGAGTCGACATCTTAATCCAGATGGTGCAAGTAGTCCAGAGACAGAATCGATTAGCAGCTGCGTGTGAACAGATTACGGATATGACTTCGTAGTCCGAAGGGATGGATTCGGGAAGTCGATCGATGTGGTTCCAAATTGGACTGCGGTGTTACACTCGCAAGCTAGGAAAGGTAACAGCAGCCCAAGTTGTTCCAACGAAGCTTCCCATGAACATCGAGCGACGACGAACAGCCTCGAACAGCCCCTTGAACTAAAACTGCATGTTATCCGAGTGGTTGCCTGGTATGCTTGGCTTTAGCTCAAAAGAATTTGGGATTGGAGTCTTGGACTTGATGGGTGGTACATAGCAAACCGTGACGCGTCGCGACCTGTCACGACGCGTGCACACGCGTTGCGCGCGCCATCTTACTTACACTAAGCCCTATTTTCAAGGTCTTTTAAGGCCGCACATTTAAAGCTGGATACTGGCTTTATTACAGGAAAACGCGTATATGTGGTTATAACGGTCGTCAGCTGGGCGATCCCAGGAGAACCAGCCAAGATTGGTTGTTTCATAAAGGAGTGGTGAGATGTATGTACGTATCTAGCGGACGCAGTGGTTCATATATCAACATTTCCCGGCTGTGGAGGCATCGACTCCACGAGCCTTAAGGCTCAGGAGCTTGGGCCCGCTCTGCAGGTGAGGAAATAGCCCTGAGCTTAGGAAAGTGTCCAAGCTGGGGACCGCGAAGGGCAGATATATCTCTGTCTTTTGGTAAGAATGTTAACAGGTGCAGCATTTGATGCCGAGCTTATTCACGTACCTCGCGTTCACACTATTTCTTGGCACATTTCTTTGATTTCATCGACCACAAGGCCTATCAGTTGAACGCCCTCGTCCGAAAGGACGTCAGTGTGCCAGAGCACCTGGGGAGCGGTATCGTTCACACGAATTGGGTCGCGAGGGATAGCAATGGGCTTGATGATGGTACTTTCGGCGTCGTATTGGTAAAATGCGAGCCGGGTGCCTAAAGCGCTCACGCCGTGTAATATGGGGATCTGCAGCGCCTCGACGAACTCCCGAAAAGAGTCTCTCATCTGCCCGTCAGCAGCCTCACGAGAGCTCAGCTCGTCAAAGTGGAACGGGGGCTTTATCTCGAGAAAGAAGATAGGTGTCTGAATCTGGACTTGGTAGACAATAAATATGGCGGTGCAGTCCGCAGACGAGCCGGCGCGCGGGGTGCGGTACTTGGGAACGACCATGAAGTGCTCCTGAGGAGGAAACAGGTGATGAAGGAGCGTGTTATACGGCCCATAGAAGAGCGATTCGTGCGCAGCGGCGCGTGTGCCACCCGGGATAGTGATGAACTTTTCGAGGATCCAGTTCGGCCAACGCATCTGATTTGAACTCTATGTGCCGTTAGTGCCAGTGCTCGCGCTTCTGAAGCAGCTTTTGGGGATAAGCGCACTTCAAAAACAGCCGGTTCGTGCGTCCTTTGTCGCCCAGAGGGGATTAATATCGATCTAGTCGACGGCCGATTGGGGTATATTCGTCGACGAGAGCGGAAGCCGCGACGCAGCCGGAGCCGACGCGCCGGAGTCAGCAGCCACCGCTTACATCAGCCGGAGCGATGGCGCGCTGTGACTGGCTGGTCGCCCAAGTAATTCTCACGTGACTCACAAACACGTGTACACACCGCGCGTATTGCGCCGCCGAGTGTGCGCACCACATCGCGGGATAAGCGGCCGACTCCTTTTCGAGGACGACGACCACCATCCGAGCGAAGAAAGGAAGGTCTATGCGCAAGCCCCCGCCTTTTGCCACCGCCATCTCTCGGTTCCGTCGTGTGGGTCTGGGCGCGCGTGTGTTCTGATCAAAAGTAGAAATTGCATGAGTCCTTCCCTCTCCGCTCATCTTATAAAAAGCCACGAAGAAAGCGCCACTTCGCTATTTGCCACCACCTCTCCGACCACCACCATGCAGTCCCCCGACGTCTCGTACAGCGCCAACATGTCCTACAACCCCACCATGCACGGTGCCCAGCCTGCTTTCCAATCCACCCCCGCGTTCGGTAACTACAGCATGACCGGAGACATCTCGCAAGAAACAGCACTAAAGATCGCTGAATTACAAGTAAAGCTAGACAGGAAGTTGGGCCCAGAGTTCATCAGTCAGAGACCAGGACCAGGAGGTGGTACGTGGCGTCCCTTGCTCAACATTGTCGATGACCTGACCATCGTAATATGTAGGTCCGAAATTGACTTATGCCGAGGGATGGAAAATTATCAATCTTGCAAACGAGGTTTTCGGGTTCAATGGCTGGTCATCTTCCATCGTCAGCCTCACTGTCGACTATGTGCGCGATTTCGCCTCGAATCCTGCGCTTTGCTAACTCGTTTCCGGCGTAGATGGATTTCAACGAACAATCCCAAAGGTGCAATGTTGGGGTAACAGCTATAGTGCGCGTCACCCTTCGCGACGGTGTATCCCACGAAGATATTGGCTACGGATCGATAGAGAACACAAGAAGCAAAGGCATGGCCCTCGACAAGGTTGGTAGCTTGTACGCCATACGCGGTGGCAATATATTCAGCTGATTCTATTTCTTTTAGTGCAAGAAAGAGGCGGTCACCGATGGACTAAAACGTGCACTGCGCAACTTTGGCAACTTGCTGGGAAATTGTCTATACGACAAAAGCTACACTGCCGAGGTCGTCAAGATGAAAGTCCCCGCTGTGAGTTTATTTGCGTATCGTGCCTCTGGTCCCGAGACTCACCCCGGGAGCATCGTAGCCTAAATTCGATAGATCTGCCCTCCATCGCCGTCCCGAGTTTGACGAAAGCATGTCTGCGCCTCCACCACCGGCAGCGGCAGCAGGCGCTTCCACTTCCGCCCCTGTCGCAGGCCCATCCAATCTCCGTCAGAAAGCACAGCCTGAAACACCCACCCACGCACAAACCAAGCCGTTCTCCAACATTCCACCTCACTTTCGACCCGCGTTTTCTGCTGGACCGGTAACATCGACGCCTGTTGTTCAGCGTCAGTCTGGGCCTACCACTACCAACCAGCCCCAGCCTCAGCTCCGCACTCCACTACAGACGCCCGCCCAGAAAGTGCATGAAACCACTCGGGCGCAGAGTGCGCGCCCTAATCAGCCATTGTTCCAACCTCCCGCCCCAGCCACCGTCGTTGAAACTGCTCCCACCGATCCTCCTCCTCGCCCGCCTCCCCAAGCGGAGCGAGCAGATGCGATCCAAGAAGATGAGGAGCCATCGTGCACATCGTATTTTGGATCTGAGGACGACAACTTCCTTGCGGAGATGGATTTGGGCATCGGGGGTCCGATCGACTTTGATGAAGGTTTAGACGGCGTAGAGATCGAGAGCATAGGCAGCGCCGGAAGTGCAGAGGAAAAGAGGGAAAGGGAGAGGCAGCCTCCGCAGCAACCCGAGAAGGAGAAGGACAAGGGCCGTTCGATTGCGAGGAGTATAAGAGCTGCGGTGGCGGAGGCTCTGGGAGAAGTTGATCCGGCCACTGGCGCGGAAGAAAAAAGCGGCGAGAGTGGGGGTGATGCAGCCGAACAAACGGGAATGCGACAGCCCTTCAGAGAGCCGCAGGGGAGGCTGGTGCCGATTATCGACGCCAAGTCAACAGGGAGCTTTAGCTATCCCAAGGTATGCAGCGCTTCCTTTCATGTTTGGTCCCGCAGCTCACGAGTATTGGTGCGTACAGCTACAGGGGCTGAACACCGGGACGAAGCGAGGTGCAGAGAGCATGGGTGAATCATCCAGGTATGTTTTCTTCCCAAGTCGTCGGTACGGTACGAATCAATATCTCATTTCTCAGCGTTCTCGGACGTCGATCCGGACAGGCGGCGCCGTTAGGGATGATGGGTCCGGCATCACACGCAAGGCGGAGCAGCGGAGGGGCACCGCGGTACCCGCTCGGAGAACTGAGCGTCGATACAACGGGGGACGTGAAGCGCGCCAGAAGATAACTTTTTTCGGCTTGTCGATGGTTTGTCATATACCCCATGCACATGACTCTCTCGTTTGTATCGTGCTTCCCTCCACTGTACTGTACTCTTACACTTTCTTTTCAACCGGGAATCTCTGCACATCGGTGATATTACAGCGCTTGCAATAGCCCGACCTCCGCTCCTGTTCGCCGAGAAAGCTGCGACATTCATTTGCAAAGAAAGGGGACATATGTCATTTGTATCCGAATCGAGATCCCATTTATCGATCCTGGACTCCCAAGTACTGCAGTCATCGCTGAAAGCAGTAGGCGACCGCAGCAAGAAAAGGGCGAGTACATCGCCTTCGAAGACGAACAGCAATCCCCAATCTCGAACTACAGCTTGCTCCCACCGATCTTCCATCAAAGCCGCGACCATGAGCGCGTCGCACCATCTCACTCTGCTTCTACTCGTCCTCGTCATCCTCTGTATCTGTCTCCCTGGAAATGAGGTGGCTGCTTTTGGCGCAGGGAACATCCCATCGTAGGCGCATCAGTACTTCCTGCCTGCCTCGGCTAACCTTTTCCGTTTCAGCTTTGCGTACCTCGAAGGAAAGGCCTTTAGACATGGCGATATCGTCTGTCTTTTGATCGAAACTGCTTCAACATTCAGTAAAGGAATTTGACCTCTCTTTCTGGTGTCTCATAGGAAGATGTTCTCACCGAGCTGGCCAAGAAAGTTGGATCTGGACTCCTGAACAGGGGAGCCAAGTTCAAGGGCCTTGACATCAAACGCGTATACTTTGGGTATTCAGATCTGAGTTCTATCCTGATCGCGGCGGCGCTGACTTTGTTCGCTCCTTCCAAAGGAACTGGCTAAGAGACTACAGTCAGGCAGTTGACGTAGCAGCATTGCAGAAGATGCCCCTCCAGGTCTGTGTTAAGAGCCTTATCGTGTCTGCACTTCGTTGAACTTGAAGCGTTTCCAGTCCATCATGAATCTCGTCATGGCTCTCGGATTCCTTGTGCGTGATTTCCCTAGTGATAAAGTACACCTCTCATACCCATCCTGGACACAGGCCAATGGTTATGCTACTGGAGAGTTTGAGGTCACCGAAGAGCGCCTTGGTGTCTATCTTCCGGTCAATCCCTCCTTAAATCGAGGGGCGACTTAGTCTGATGTTTTTGTTCTAGACGGAACACATCGATAACCCCAAGGGATACGCAGATAACAAAGATGCACGTCAATATCACCCCAAGCTTCGTCCACCGGTCGATCCTCGAGAGCTTGAAGTTGACCTGCAGACAGGCATGAAAAATTACATTGCGAACGGCAAGCTCAGCTATTAGTAACGGGCTGCAATAGTTTACTGACTCGCGTATAGAGCGCGGGCATTGGGATACGTCGCGTGCGCTTGTCCGCCGAACTCTCGAGCGGTGTATCCAAATCGGGCGCCAGGCTCGCTCGTCAGGGCGGAAGGAAGATGAATACGAAGCCTTCCGGCTCCTTGGCCAAGCAGTAAGTCACTTCGGCTCGTTTGTCGATCACATTCAACCAACATACATCATTATCCGCAGCTTCATACACTGGAAGACTTCTCTGCGCATTCCAACTTCTGCGAGCTTGCACTTGTATCCCTTGGGTACCAGAGTGTTTTTACCCATGTAGGCGACCACGTTCGCATTCATGCCCCGAATGGCAAGATGGTTTCTCCCCTTGTAACGGGTACGACACGTCGCGGCGTCTCGAAGTATGGTCCTTTGGCTAACATATCTGCCTCTAGGTACTTTTGGTGGCAACGACTTTATGCATAGTTTACTCGGAGGTTAGAGCAAAGCTTTAAAAACGCTCCCGTAGGAGACCTCAGCTGACGATTCTTGTATGGCCTAAACATACAGAGGCTACCGATCACATCGTGAGTGATCTGGTCCAGTGGGCGATTTTGCTTTTGGGTGCTAACAAGAAGCTTATATAGAGTGAAGCGTCGGTCTCTGACCTGAATAAAGAATTCGAAAAGGCGCGTGCCAAGTCAAACCAAGGAACTGGCTCGGGACTGCGCGAGATCATGACACAAGTTCCCGGTCTGTCATCTTTATTCCGCTACTTTCATGCTCCTTCTGATAATTGAAAAGGTCTCAATAATTCGGAACTGTCTCGCGAAATGGAGAATGTTGAACAAATCAGAGCCCGTGGACAAGGTCAAACGTCGCGCGGCCCGGGCGGTTACGGCGGGGCTCCTGGGGGAGGCAAAAGGCCAGAGGATATGAGTCCGCAAGAGCTTCATGCTACTCTGTGGCAGATTTTGAAATTCAGAGATGGAGGTGCGTAAAACACGTTTACTAGTTGAGGAACGCCGACTCATCTGTGCCTCCCTCTAGTGATGATGAAGATCGAAACTATTGTGCGGGGATTTTTGCAAACATGGTTCACTCCTAGGCTAATCAACTTTGCTGTAGATCGAGAGCATTCCTGGTCTCGCCGCAATAGTTGATAAATTAACCGAGTCCATCCAAGGTGGGTACCGTAGGTACATTTTATTGTCTACATTTGTTGACTCCCTTCGGCTCGAAACGTAGTTTTTATCTATACTACAATCGAGGTTTGCGCATGTCCCTCCCTCTTTACCCTCTTCTCGGACTGACAACATCAAATTCATAGCCATACATCAAACCCCTACTCCAATCTGTTACAGGAGTTTTGCAGGCGCAATCAGCCGAGGTTATCAATTCGCACGATCAATACGAAGTGCGTTCGCCTAGCGTAGCGATGTTCCTTTGCATAAACGCTGATTTGCACATTGACATGGTCCAGGTATTCAACGACCCGAGAGCGGTGAGTTCTCATTTTCTCGCCCAAGAAGCTGAAGCGCGGAGTCATTAAATAAATCTATTTCGGTAGTCCGACCCTACCCACTCCTTCCTTAGGTGAGACTTTGACTGAACTGATTGTCGGGGAATCTGCCAATGACGCCTTTACATTTTTTCCGCAATGCAGCAAGGACCATTTTGTCAGTAAAGATATCACGGTTTCATAAATGGGGCTTGATGGAAATTGATTGAACTCAATAGGGCCTCATCCTCAATGAGCCAGCCGGACACCTTGCAATGATCGTAGTGGTATGGACACAGCGTTGTCGCCCAGCGTTTGCAGTTCGATTGACAACAATATCTGCGCAGAGGCATAGCGTTCAACTTATCGCGCAAGCTTGGGGTGACAACAGCCACCCGGGGGCCATTATAGAAGACATTCTCCAATGCTTGTACGTTTACTCATTTGGCCACACGCTATTGCGCCCCACCTATTGACTGCTGCACATAGGTTCCATCCCGACTTCCACAATCCCAACTCCAAGGTTCAGCGCGAGATGATGCAGTACATGCAAGCTTGGATCAAGGGAACCGGAAAAGACCAGCACGAGATCATTAATCGGCTTGGTAAGGAAAGTGTCCGAAATCACAGAAATATGCGAATCGGCCACGAAGGGCCATCAGCACACAGTGGCGGAGCTGGCTACAACGCTGGCGTACAGGCGCAAGGCAAGCTCCAAAATTTCATCGGAGGCGTCCCTATCATCGGACAAGCACAGTCGGCTTTCGGCTCGTTCCAAGGTGCCGGCATGAGTCGCGAGGGCCCAGATGGCGCAGGTGCTTACCATATGGGAAGCTCTCCCAATTTCTACCCCGGAGGTATCCCTGGAGACAATTTGACCACTGGCACTCCTTCGTTCCCCGGTGGCCCTCCCTCATCGGGTGGCGGTCACAGTCACGGGTACGGCCCACCTCCCAGCGCACCAGCTGGTTTCCCCGGTGCGGCGACCGCGCCGCCATTCAGCTCCCCTGGATACGGGCCCCCGCCCAGAAATCCATCGCCTTCCTTCCCGGGTGCTCACTCTAGCGGGTACCCCGAAGCTCAGCAATCGTATAATTATAGTGGCGGGTATCCGGGAGCGGCGTCGAGCCCTCCTCCATCATTCCCCGGCGCATCTCCCCCTGCATTCCCCGGCGCGGCCCCTCAGTTCCCAGGAGCGCCCCCTCCCTTCCCCGGTGCGCCTCCCCAGTTCCCCGATTACAACGCACCGCCCCCTGGAGGCCCGCCTGCCTTCCCTGGTGCCCCTGGGTATGGTCAGCAACCCCCGTATGGAGGCGCGTATACCGGCGGACCGCCCGCAGGCGGAGGCTGGTGAGGCAGGGAGCCCTTCAAGCTATCGTCCTCTTCATAATGTAGTTTTAGAGAATAGTTAAGAGATCCCATGTGAATATTGTTTCATGATCGGACGCCTCATTCCATGCAACTATCTAGGCCACGTCCGAACCCCAACGGATGCTACGACCCCCCCAGCAACCTGTAAGTGAGAATGAAGAAGAGAGCACTAAGGGGAAGACAATCAGTTAGAGAGACTCCAGCTGCCACCGGCATAAGTTTTTCGTACGACGATAGTCACGTGACTTGTTTAGGGCCGGGCGGATGCACGGATCATGCAAGTGCGTCACCGAGTTCAACTCGACGCCCTGAGCTTCCACCACCAACCACCACCTTCCTCTCCACAAAAACGGGCTTTCCCTTTTTTTCACCCCCCGACATTCTTCGTGTATCTGCGTAGATTTCATCCTTTGCATCTGTGGGTCTTTTTTTCTCCGGAAAAACAAATCCCGTACCATTACTTTCGCGCTTGCTAATTTTCAAATTCTTTTTCGTCGCCACCGATCGATATCTATAGCCATACCCTTCATCTGCTGTGAGCATAGCCTTTTTATATAACGCTCTTGAGCTCGTTGTGGTTCACTGACCTTGTTTCTGCGTAGGTCCTACCATAATGACGACCACAAACCCAAACCAGTCCGGCGCTCCCTCGGCCACTCCGACCAAAGTGGTGCCCTCCGAGGTCGGCTGGCAATTCGTGCCCCAGTACTACACATTCGTTAACAAGCAACCGCATCGCCTTCACTGCTTTTACACTAAAAATTCGACCTTCATCCACGGCACCGAGGGCGAAGATGGCAAGCCATGCTATGGGCAGCAGGTTCGATTACCCGTACGAGGTCCGCTCCGCAAATTTCTGACGCGACCATCCCGTAGGAAATCCACAACAAAATTCTTTCCATTGGTTTCCAAGACTGCAAGGTCTTCATCCACTCGGTGGATGCGCAGTCGTCTGCCAATGGTGGCATTATCATCCAGGTCATTGGTGAAATGTCCAATAACGGGGATCCCTGGCGCAAGTTCGCGCAGACGTTTTTCCTTGCCGAACAGCCCAATGGCTATTTCGTTCTCAACGACATTTTCCGGTTCCTGAAGGAAGAAACTGCGGGCGATGAGGAGAGTGTTGAGGAAGGTGCCGAAGAACCTGCGCAGCAAGATACTTCGCACCCCCCTAATGCCTCCACTTACGCGGAGACCTTGGTGACGCCCGAAGCTCAGCCTGCACCTCCCGCTGCCCCGGTTGAGCCCGCGCCCGCTGCTGAGCCCACGCCAGAACCGCCGGCAGTGACCCTCGCTCCTGAACCGGCTCCTCCCGCTGCCGCTCTCTCGAATGGGGTTCATGCCGAACCTGAAGAGCCCCCGGCAGTTGATTCAGCTGCCGAGCCCGAGGTAGAACAGGTCTCTACTCCCGCCCCAGCACCAGTTGCGCTGTCGAGCCGACCAGCAACTCCTCCCCCGGCCGAAGCTCCCGAAGCCCCAGAACCTGCACCTGTTCCTGCACCTGCCCCGATATCTGTCTCCTCGCCTGCGCCGCCGGCTCCAGTACAGGTCCCAGCCCCAACCCCAGCCCCAGCTCCTCGACCCCCGCAGCCCAAAACTTGGGCGAACCTTGCGGCATCCAATTCCAACAAATGGGGCGCGCAGGTTGCTCAAGACGCGAAGGGTGTAAGCGCGGCTCCACCAGCTCCCCCTTCCCCAGCTCCTATTCCTCCGAAGTCTGGCAGCCCAGCCCCACGTGATGGACAGCATCCAGCTGCTGCTGCCGCATTTGCGATTACTACCCCGCAATGCTTTGTCAAGGTTCGTATCCTGCAACCCTCTCTTGCGAGCCAGACAACCCCATATAACCGTTCCTATTTTTAGAATGTTCTGGAGAGTGTGGCGACAAACGCGCTCCGAGACACCTTGACCAATCGATTCGGACCAGTTAAAGAGCTTGACGTGGTTCGCAGCAAAGCTTGCGCTTTCCTCGAATTCAATACTGTTGAAGCGGCCCGACGTGCGATCCTCGCGTCCTTGCCGCTTGCTCAAGGCGGCGAGGGTGGTATAAAGGTTGGGGAGGAGGGTGTCCGAATCACAGTGGAGCTTCGGAAGGAGAGAGGTGATAGGCCCCCGTCCCGCCCCAGGAACGTGCCCCCTCCGAATGGTGAGATGAGAGGCGGCTACCGCGGTGGACGCGGTGCCGGCGGCGGCGGTCGTGGTCGGGGTATCCCCAAGTAAAGCCCCGGCTCCTGGTGGTGGCTGGGGGGCTCTTGTTGGGTATATTCTTGATGCAAATTCCTTCTCTCATTCCTTTTCTTCTTTTCTTTCTTTCTTTGCCTACGTGATAGGGCAGATGCGTCCTATCCATCATGGTCCTTTTTTCCCTTCTCGCAAGTGCTTTGTGTCACGTCTGTTATGTGAGATGTGCTTTTGATCGGTGCGCATGCGTGGAGGCTGTCATTTGTGAGGCTTTTCTTTTGCTCTTTCTCCTTTTTTTCAGTGACGACACTGGGTTTTTATCGGGGATGGTTGCCCCCTGTCCCCTCCTTCAACTTCGCACTACCACCGACCTTCACAGTCACTTCTCTCCACGACGACCTGTTCATGTACTTAGCTGACCTTGCACTGTGCACACACCGCTTCCTGTTCCATCACGAACACGTTTTCGCTGCCACCTGCAGCTCTCGATCTTGAAGCCAGGCAGAGCAGAAGCTGAAAACCGAAGTGGGACAATAAGCCGGTAATCACTTGGCGTGGCTTTAAATGGTGTGTTTGTATTCGTGGGAAATTGCGCTTTTTTTCGTGCGCGTGCGTGCGCTGATCGCTCTGCCCACCTTTCTCTTTATCCGCCATCATCGTCCCCCTCTAACGTCCCATCCTCCGCGGCCCTCGCTCTCGTCGAACGGCCAACGACACGATTTCTTCACGAAAGACCCCTCCTGCTCATCCAACGATACCACATCCAAGGGGCCACTCTACAGTGCATCCAGAACATACCACTCGGATACCGTCTAGATCGACGTTTGGAAAAGTTTTCTGTTCGACCTTCTCTAATAGTGACAACATGGATTCTGTCTACGCATCATCTCCCTATCCTATGTCCCCCGCGCAGCAGGGACCACTTCCCCACCCTTACTTAGTCGAGCCCCTTCTCTATGTAACCGGTCTCGCTCCAGAGGTTAGCGATGCTGATCTCGCGAGGGCTCTAGAGTACTGCACGCCATTCCGGCCTAATATCTTGCGCGATGGCTCGGGCGCACCTGTGAATGGTGCGTTCCGTTCCGTTCGCTCTGCCGCACCACTATAACATGCTGACCTGCACACGACCTTTGCTGCAAAGGCACGATCGAATTCAAGACGCTCGAGAGTGGTATGGATCCCTTGCTTCAAGTAGCTCATAGTTTCCTCATCACTCTCTGCATCTCTCCGACAGCCGAGAAGGCTCTTGCGACCTTGCATGGCCGTCTGCTTCTGCCACCCTCGCCGCCTGCAGTTCTTTACCTTTCACCGTTTGCTCCAACCAATCCACCTACCCCTATGCCCCCGCCCTTGGCGCTTCCTCGGTTGGTTAAGCACCTCCCAGAAGGTAACGTACACTCCCTTACAATACCCCTTGGTGCGGCTCGCGTGCTGAGGTCGTCCATTGTTGTCGTCGCCTCGATCGGTTCTCCCACTCCTTAATCTCCATCGCACCTCTTGCTTGTGACGAACCCTTCACCGTCGTTCTTAAGTTTTTACGGATTCGGCATTGTATGAGCTTTTTCGACCCTTTGGTCCCTTGGCCTCCGTTCGCAACCAAGCAGGGTTTGGAAAGGGTGTGGGTGTAGTCGAATTTTGGCGCGAGGACGACGCGAGGCAAGCTGAATCAGCGATGGCAAGTCTTTCTTCCCTGATGTTTTCTTATTTCGGAGGCAAAAAAGTTCCTTTCTATACTCCTAATCGGTTGCTATTAACCCTGATTACTGATTTGGGATATGTCGTTTTCTCTGTAATACAGCACTGCGCTGAAGTGGGCGAGCAGAATATTGCGGTACAAATTTATCAGCCTCGTCGCGCACCTGGAAATGCAGACTTCAACACATCTGCGCCTCCGTTCGTCCCCAGCGGTGCTATGATTATGAATCCTTATTCGCCTCCTCATTCACCTCACTCTCCACCACTTGGTCCAACGCATATGCACGCACTTGGACGCGGTCCCCCGCCTCCTCATAATGTATGTCTGATCAGTCTACTGGTCCATCATTTCTGTTTGTAACCCGTGCCCGTGAAATGGCACCAGTACTCTCCTCCACGCAGTAATTATGGACCCCCCAGTCGCTCGCCGTCGCAGAATTCATCGTTTGTCCATGGTCCAGGACAACAAGTCCAATATGCGCCTGCGTCAGGTCCGGGGTCTGGTAGCCATAGCGGTCTCATCGATCCTTGCAACCTATTTTGCAAGGTTTGTTCATCATTTATGGTTGTCTCCGTGCTCTTTGGCTCACCATGCCTTTCTCCACTGTGTCGGTCAGAATCTCGATCCAGCCATTGATTCGAATGACCTCTTCACGCACTTCCGGCCTGTAAGTTTGATCTGAATGTATAGGCGCACCTTTTTAGTGCTGACAGGGTATTTTCTAATGTTGCGAAATAGTTTGGGCAGATCGTCAGGTAATAATAATATCTCTACTGAAAGGTAAACGAGTCTGTTGAGCTGTTTAAATCTATAGCGCGCGGGTCATGCGTACAGAATCAGGGCAGAGCCGTGGCTTTGGATTTGTCTCCTACCAAACCCCAGATCAAGGTATGCTTGAGCTGCCTATTCTGATCGGGCGTGTCCTAATCTTGCTGCTTTCATAAAGCTGCACACGCCATGCACTCCATGAATGGTACGCTGCTGGGCACGAAACATGTCGTGGTTCGCTTGCATGAGCCCAAGGTCCTACGCCAAGAAAAGCTCGCGCATAGGTTTTCAAGCGGAGGGTGAGCTTGCTCGCTGCGCAACATGGCTTGTCCCGAACTCATATCTTTGCAAATTCTAGCCGATCGAACCATCCCCGAAGCGCGAGCGGCGCCACTAGCCCCTCGCCGAGTGAAGCAGGTGATAGCCCCAGTAGCTGGGGACCTGATAGGACTCGAAGAAGCTCTGGCAGCTATTTCAATGTAAGCTTGTGCCCTATGTTTTGTGAAGCCGCCTGTATTAAACACTCGCTGTGACTTCGTGCCTAGGCTGCACTTTCTGGTAATCTTAATCTCCCGATGAAGTATGAAGATTTATCTGCGCTCTCCCCTGTCGTCCGGAAAGAGGTTTTGACCGGCGAGCTAAGCCGGCGCTTGAAAGCCTTGGGTTCAGTGCCATCGACTGAGGTCGACTCCATCGTCGAGTCACTTGTGGGCTTGAATCTTTCGGAGGTCATTGATGGGATTCACAATCCTCAGAAGTTGGAAGAACAAGTACAAAGCCTTCGAGAGTCATCCGTTGAAGCGCAACCCCAGCCTGTGTCAGCGTCGCCATCGGGGCTATTGGATCCCAAGAGCTTAGGTGTCCCAGCACCAGCGTCCAATCCAGAGCACCCCTCGACGCCGCTCTCTGTTTCAGAGTCCATCTCTACCCCGCCACGTACGTCGTCGCCATCGGGCTCCCTCGTCACCGGTTCCGAGCGCGATCGCCTTACCGCCGCCGCCACTCGCTTGGAACCCAATTCCCGCAAGGTATCCGACATTGTTGACCTGCTCTTCACTCTCTCCAAAAAGGAGCGTGCCTTGTGCCTGTTCAATCCCGAATACCTAAAAGGAAAGATGGCAGAAGCAAAGGAGGTACTCGACGCCGACGATGGGGAGCCAAGCGACGTGTCGCCTCCCTCCAACTCCAAGGCTGCATCCGCACCTTCGGTTTCGGAGCTGAAACAGGAAGTGGTTGTCGCGACGCCAGAGAGAAAGAAGCAAGTTGTTGATATGATCGCCTCCCCTCAGACGCCTGAGCTCAGCTCTGGCGGACCGTCTGCTGCGCCATCGCCTTCGATCCCCGAGAAGCCGTCTCTCGCTGCACTCGGTGTCGCCCCACACACCCTTTCCTCGCTCGCTCGTCTGCCGGCGACGGAGATTGTGAAGCTTGCAAACTCCTCATCGGTCACGGGGCTCCCCCTTCCCAAGGCCGACCCGGTTGTCGTGAAAGCCACCGATGACTTTATTGATGGCCTCCAGGGTAAACCCAAGCAACAGCAGAAGCAGCAGCTGGGTGAAAAACTGTACGTGCCCTGCGGTTTCCTAACAGTAGCACCACATTCTGACATCTCTTTCACTTGCTAGGTTCCGCGTCGTCAAGGTTCGCAGGTTTTTTGGCTCGAGATTTAGGTAGCATGCTCACTCCCTTTTTTTGTTCGCACGTTATCAGGCCTTTGGCATCAAGAATTCTGTATGTCTTCTCACATTCCTATTCGTCCTCCATCGGCTGATTTCTATTGCACTGACAATAGCCCAAGGTCACCATCTCGCTCCTCGATAGCGAGGACCTGCGTGCGCTGGCCCACCTAATGAACAGCTATCCATCGGTACTCAAGGAAAAGGTCCTCTCGCAAGGCGTCCCCGTCAAGTAATACCCTAATGAGCATGTCCCTATGTCATCGTTCTCCCTCCCGTCACCGTGTTTCCTCGCTTTTCCCCCCTCTTAATCTTCATCCCACGCCCATCCTCTTGTTTCACTTTGCACGTTTACGACGCCCTAATGACTTCTGTTTTCCCTTCTTTCGATTGTGTGTTCGCCATCCTCTACCCACTTTCCATCCACACCTCTCGTTTGTTTGCCATCCATATTCTCGCCCGTCTCTCTTCCTCTTTTTCTTTCTTTCTGTTTTGAACATTTCTACGCAATGGCCAAATATTCACGGGTGACGCTGGAGTTGCTCGCTGGGTTGCAGCACATGTGTCATGGATTCTGGGATAAATCCATGTGAGGTTGCGGGGTTGAATATGTTTGCAAAAGATCGCCTCACTTTCAAGCAGCCTATGGCTCCCTCGACGCAAGGACCGCCGAGAGGGTCTTCCGCCGTGCCCACCGTTTTTATGCTGGAGAAAAAAATTGAGTGGTCAGTCGTATACATAACTCACTCAAAAGAGACATTGCACATTTCGATTGCATTCGGCCGGACTAGGTTTTACTTCAACTGTTAACTTTCAATAGCACAAACGAGAGTTGACGAACGAAACGAATAAGAAAACAACACATGCTTGCAAAGAGAGAACAAGGATAAGGAACGAGGGGGGGGAGGCGGGGCACACACGAAGATACAATAGGAGAGAAGGTAGGGCGAAAAATGAATGGTGGGAGAGAAAGGAGCGGCGATCCAGGATGGAGTAGTGATTGGGAAGTGGGTGAAACACGAATGAGAAAGAGAGAGAAGGTAGGATTTTAGCTAAAGATGCCGATGTAGACGACGCCGTTTGCATCTCGGCCCTGTCGGCACGGGTTAGACATATGTTGCTGTTCAAGATAGAAACGCAGAGACGGCGCACCATCATAGGTGTGAGATGCAAGACTCCAAACTTGGACGTCGGCTCGTTCCTCCCCTGCACAAGACACAAACTCGATCAACCTCAGAGCTGATAAGGGGAAAAGAGGAGGGGGTGCACGCACGAAATATTTGCTCTTGCCGGGACACCTGGCGCCGCAGACCAAGCTGAGGGACTCGTTGTTCTTGATGGCGAGCTTTATCTGGGCGCGGAGGGCCTTGGTCTCGGCCTTGTCGGTGCCGACGATGTGGTCGAGGACGTCGGCGTGGAGGAGTTTGGAGGAGAGGACGTCGGTCATGGATGCCGTCGGTTGTCCTTTGGGGGGAGAGATAAGCGGGGAGGGGTAGGGGATTGTTAAAAAAAAGTGCGCACCAAAGAAGGCGAGGGCATCGGGCGCGGCGAATATGATCTCTCGCTTGTGCTTTTTGAACAAGAACACCTGGAAGAAACTAGGTAAGAACAATTTACTGATAAAAGGGAGAAAACTTACTCGAGAATAGGTGTCGGGGGACGGCTTCCCGCCCGCGCTTTCCGCGCGTGAATCGAAACTAGGCCCCCTTTTCTCGGACCCAGACCCAGAGCCAGACATGGACGCGGAACCAGAAAACACCTTGCCGAGTCCAAGGACGCTATTGGTGCTGCTGCTGCTGGCCGATTTCGAGATCGAGGGTGGATCGTCGTACTGCGGCTGGGACGGTGACTGGGCCGGCGACTGAGAGTCGGAGGTGGTGACGGAGTCGACGGAGAGCTTGAACTCGCTAAGGGAGGGTGTAGTGGCGACTGTGGTGAAGGAAACGGTCGAGCCGAGCTCGCTCGCCGAGGTCTGGGTTTGGATGGTAGTGCGCTGCGTGTTGTTGCGGTATTCTTGCATCGGTCTGTGACAGCGGGGGTAAGCAAATGCGCGTGGTTTCTTTTGGTAGTCTGCGTACCGAGAGAAGATGGCATCCTTTGCGGCGACGGCGACGGCGTCGGATGATACGCGACCGATGAGGAGCGACATGTTCTTCCTGCGCACGGCGAGAGAAAATGTGAGCCGCGTTGTCAAAAGATTGTTTTCGTAGGTACGCACCGCTCGGAGACGAGGTCGGTGACGTCGGTTTGACCGCCGACGTAGTACATGAGCGAGCCGGCCGCATCGAGCAGGGGAAGCAAGCAGAGCAGCTATCGAGTAAAGCATGTTAGCCTACGGTTAGACGACGGAACAAGTTGACGCTTACGCAGTAGAATGGCTCGCCGTCTTTGCCTAAGTAAAGAGTTAGCAGGGTATTTGAGAGCATGCCAAAAAAAAAAATGGACGCAACGATAGTTGATGAGAAGCTCGGTACACGCTGTACGCAAAAAAGCGGTTAGTTAGGAAAAAATATGTAATACACAAAAGCACACACACCTGAATTTTCACGGATAGCTTGGCGAATGCGCTGGACCGAGTCGCGCGACGTGCCCGGGCCTTGCATGAACCCTAGAAAAGATGCTCAAGAGATGTTCTGAAAGCAGAAATTTCGAAAAGGACGGACTGCAGCTGCGGCCGAGGATCTGGGAGCGAGAATAGCCCGTGAGAGTGGTAAATCCCTCGGAGGAAAAGACGATGGGGTGGTCCTTTGGACGCCAAGTCAGACAAAATACGCTCAGAAAAAAAAAAGAATTCGACATGCCCTGAGGCGAGGATTGGTGAGGCAAAAGGAGTCGCCGAGACCGGGGAGGCCTGCACCGGCGAGGTTGATGCTACCAAGGCGGGCCTTGGCCTGATCCACGATCTTTGCCGTCACGTATCTCTACAAGAAGGTTTAGGAGAGGCTCGAAAAAGAAATGAGAGAAGCGAGGGGACAATTACATGAAAGTGAGTGCGGTAGAGGGAGTCGAGGAGGGAGCTTTGGGCCGAGTCAAAGATGCCGTCGAGGGCGGCGGTGCGGGTGACGGCCTCTGCGACGTCGTTCTGGACGGCAAGGGGGAAGCGGACGCGGTGTGGGGAGCCCTTGTTCAAGTAAATGTCTAGGGAGGTAACCAAAAATTAGGTATGATTATAAGAAAGATAAACGCGACGAACCTGTAATGGCATCGGCGCCGACACGGATCTGATCGAGGGTCTTGATGAAGACGGACATGTCGAGCCACATGTCGAGCTCGGTGGCAGCAGACTCGCCATCCAAAAACTCTCGGAACCTGGAGGGAAAATTGTGAGCGATCGAGCGTTGAACGCGTACAAAAAAAAAAAACGGACCTGAATCTGCCGAGGGGATCGGAGATGAAGCGTTGAAAGAGGGGGAGGTCGAGGCATTTTTTGAGGGCAGCGTCCTTTTCGCGGTGGATAAAGGTGATGGGATAGGCGGTGGGGAGGGTGCTGGAGGCGCCGATGGAGACCCAGTCGGGGAGATGGGGGACGGAGAGAGAGGGGAGGGGCGCGGGGCTGGACTTGGGCTTGGTCTGGGACGGGAGGAGCTTGAGGGAGGCGGGGCCGAGAGAGGCCGAACGAGTGCGGAAGGAGGAAGGAGGGGAAGCGGCGAGGGCGGCAGGGGGGACGAAGGAGCGCGGATGGGTGGAAGTGGGCGGGGGCGTGGCTGGGGTGGCCGCGGTAGAGGGCCTGCGGCGGGAGAGGGCCGCGTGGGCCGCTTGGGCAGGGAGGGGGTCGACGGAGAGGCGAGCGGGGGTGCGCGGGGGCGAGGAGACGGAGGCCGAGGGGCGTCGCCGGGGGCGGTCGACGGGGGACGGGACGGCGGGGGAGGGAAAGTCG
>KL198083.1:176473-229523 GCA_000697705.1 Botryobasidium botryosum FD-172 SS1
TGGTCAGCTTTTTGAAACGCACCGGCTCGCTGCGCACTCGAGGGGCCTGAGGCGCGCGCAAGAGGTGGTCGGTACGGCGCACACTTCTTTTCTGCGGGGATGATCGGGAAGTTGTGAATAACGGGGGGAGACGTCAGCCGCGCGCACCGCAAAGAGTCTCCAGCTCGGGCATGCGCGGGAGGGCAGCCAAGTCGGGGCAGAACGGCGCGACCCGGAGGGAGTATGGGGCGCAGGGGGTGGTGAACATCGTGGGGGAGAGACGAGTATCGGGTGGGAAGGCAAAAGGCAGGGGAAGGTCTCAAGCTCGATGATGGTTCGAGGTTAAGATGGGGGAGCGTCTTTTTTGCCCCCTGGCGGGTTTATATACCACTGGACGTGGCCCGTGCGTCATACCCAAATAAAAGCTGTCTCTTGAAGAGAGATGATGCGTTGGGCAGCGGAATGAGACACGGTCGAGTCTTGGATCGTGAGCAAGTGAAACCTGGGACGTCATTGCCGGAATCCACCGGCTTCATATCGAAAAGTATACCCGCAACTATATAAGATATGCCGGGGAAGACATGGTTGCATGCAAGCATTGGCCTTGGGAAATGAGGGGCTATTCTGTGAGTACTCTCTGAATCGTCGTCGAGCGTTGAACGCGTATCGGCGGACTTTGATCGAAACTCCGCTTCGATTACATACAGCAAAGTACTCATTCAAATCGATGTCCGTTAGCGAAACGTCAATCATCAATGGACGGCTTTCGACTCCTTGGCGGTATATCATCTCTCGCATTGCGCAGAACCGTTAATCGCCCGAGCCAACTAGCTTTTCCAAGCTGCTCTTCCCCGTCTTCGATAATAACACCCCCCCTCTGGCGGCGGAGAAGTTTCTGCTTGAGAAAACTGACCCGCTCATTGCACCCTCATCTCCAAGGTTCTCTTTTTACTGTTGACCGAAATCAGATAGCTCCAGCAAACCAACGATATGAAGATGGAATGGCGAAATCAGCAATGCATATAGTGTGAGATTCGCAATACGTTGGACTCCATAAGCTACGTATCTACTCCGCACCAGCAGTCAGCAGGATAGCTCCGAGATTGATCAAAAGAATAGGTAAGAGCTCGCGACATCCCAGAGCTGGGCAACTATGCCGCTAAGCGCGAGCGCAGCGGCGCCTTTTGCGGGTGGGTTCGGTATCTCATTAGACGGCTTGAACTACTCTGGGGTTAGCACCACTTCACTGCACTTGAGCCGGATTTGAATCGGACTCCGAAATCGAGGGAAGAAAAACAGGAAAAACACCGTTTGAGCTGTTTTCGTGTTTTTGAAGAGAGGCCAGCCTTCGAGCCGCGTCTCTGGGAGCGGCTGTGTCCCTTTTCGTCCTGGGCTTGTGGAACCATCAAAAAAAACAGGCGCGAAAAAAAAACGGAATTGAGGACCACTAGTAATTATTAACCTGGGGTATTAGATTTCTAATGGCGTAATCAAATGCAGCGTATGCAGAGTCGCAGACTACATATCGGAAATGGCTGAAGTAATTGGTCTGTAGTCTGCTCGAGTAAGCAAGGCTTGCGATCAGCGCCCTTTAGATCTGGCCAGCCTTACCGTGGGTGCTCCCAAGAATCTTGATCGCGAGCTCGCGGGAGGTGAATCCGCGGCAAAAGTGTCGGTGCCAAGTCGGTGCCGCCGCGAGTCAGCGCTGTGGCTGACATAAGCCTATTTGCTGTGCACGAGCCAAGGAGCCTTACTCATTCGATTGCTCATCACCTCCACCGCCGACAGCTACAAGAACGCGCGGTGACGACGTCGCGGCCCTCCAACCGTTCCCAGAACCCCCCAGACGTACGTCCCCGCCCTGTTCCGTTGCGCATCCCGCTCGATTGCGTCTCGTAGTTGGTGGATGCGCACGGCGTCCCTCGGATGGAATGGACAGCAGGCTGATGTTGTGTTGGCAGATCCGAGTAGGCTACCATGGGTCGCCGTCCAGCAAGATGCTATCGCTACTGCAAGAACAAGCCCTACCCCAAATCGCGCTATAACCGCGGTGTCCCCGACCCCAAGGTGCGCGGCTTGTCCCACGCATGGGACTCGGCGGCTCATGCTGTATTATCATGGGATAGATCCGCATTTTTGATCTTGGCCGCAAGCGTGCGTCGGTGGACGAGTTCCCGTTCTGCTGCCATCTCGTGTCCGACGAGTATGAGCAACTGTCGTCCGAGGCCCTCGAGGCCGCCCGTATCTGCGCCAACAAGTACGTCACCAAGACGGCGGGCAAGGATGCGTTCCACATGCGTGTCCGCGTCCATCCCTACCACGTCCTCCGTATCAACAAGATGTTGAGTTGTGCCGGAGCCGATAGGTATGCGTTGTGGGAAATCTTTTCAGCTGTCTGCGCTTTATTGATGTGTGACGGACAGGCTCCAGACGGGTATGCGCGGTGCGTGGGGCAAGCCGTACGGCACCGCCGCTCGTGTGAACATTGGGCAAATCATCCTCTCGATCCGCTGCAAAGACGCCAACGCGCCCGTGATCCAGGAGGCCCTCCGGCGCGCGCGCTACAAGTTCCCCGGGAGGCAAAAGATCATTGTCTCGCGCAAGTGGGGCTTCACGAACGTCAACCGGGAGGACTACCTCAAGCTCAAGGAGGACAAAAAGGTCGTCCAGTACGTGGTCTATCTATCCCTGCTATTACCGGCGGCGGGCAGACGCTGACGAGCAGCTTGCAGGGATGGCGCGTACGTGCAGTTTATCCGCCCCAGGGGCCCACTGGAGAAAAACCTGCGCGACCAGCTGAGGGCGTGAACAGTACTCACTAGCCTTGTTATATACGCTTCTGCTGTTTCTACTCCACGCACGCATACTACATATCTCTGCCAGAATATCATCACTGGCCCACGAATTAATGCGCCGCGCGCGTGCCGCAGATGTGCCGCTAAGATTATGTAAGCGGGTGGACACAAGATGCCCGTTGAGGAAGCTGCCTGATTGGGTGGAATCCACATGCGGGTGCTATGATGGGCAAGTGGAGCCAAAGAGCAGGATTGCAAACGACGGACCTGCCCCCATCTGCGCCGCCGACGTCGACGATGAACCCCCCCGCGCTCGCCGCCATGGACCGCGAAAGCGCATACATGCACAGCTCCCACCACCAGCCTGTCTCCGCGCCCTTCGCCTTCCCGCCCCCGTCCCCCTCCTCGTCCCAGCCAAGGCACCCCCAGGGCCCCATGTCTCGCACCTCAAACCCCGACGTCGCCCACTCCCCCGCGTCCTACCATGTCCCAGATGTCGTCTTCCAGCTCCCCAGCTTCCTCACCGGACCCGCGCCCGGGGGCGGCATCGACGCCATCCCCAGCTCAGGCTCCGCCTTCATGTACGGGCCCCCGTCGTATGGCATCGGTCCCTGGGAGAATCACGCCGAGTTTTATTCGCCTAAAGTCTTGTCCGCCGCCCAGCACAAGTGCGTCTTTTGTCTTCCCACCCAACTCTTTTTTTGACCGCCCGTGATCGCGGTCTGTAGCAGTAGTCATGCGCTCTACTATCCCTCAAAGTCTTCCGCCCTCGACGGCGCCACGGAACCGCAAAACTCGCAGAACTCGCACCCGGTCCAATGGAACGCTGCCATCGGGTACGAAGAGCTCACCCCGCCGTATCCCTTTTACTCTCCGCCGAGTGAACCCCCGCCCGACACCTCCCGCCGCATGTCCTTGCAATCCACGCCCCTCCCCGCCCCAGATCCGCCCGGCGACCCCCCACCCTTCACTCTACCCGGATCTTCATCTTCGCTCTACCAATCACAATCTCCCCAAGGTCAAGGTTGGCCGGGTGATAGCTCGCCCAATGGCGATGTTCCCGACACGTCTAGCCCAACACACGATGACAGCGACTCGAACCAAGCGCTTGCAGAGCTTGGTTCCATATCCGCTGTCGCTGCTGTCTCTCCGCTGTCCATGGCCGTCCCGCCGACGGTCGTCGCCCCGGCACCCTCCCTACCGTCGCAGTTTCCCCATCCGCCTGTCCCTCCGTCGGCGCCGCGCACTCCGCCCTCGTTTTACTCTGCCACCGGATTCGACATTATTGGCATACTTTCTCGCGTCGCCTCCCGTCCCTCTCCGAAGGTCATGATTGGCCCGGTAGACCTCACCTGCAGCTTTACTGTGGCCGACGCAAAGCGATATGATCAACCGATCATCTATGCTAGCCCAACATTTGTGAGCACATATGGGTCCGATCCCAGACTTTATTTCTCTGATCCCTCTCATTCTCTTTCCAGTCGCAGCTGACAGGGTATGCAATGTCTGAGATAGTAGGCCAAAACTGCGTACGTTTATTCATTGGTTACTTACCAGCGTCGCTTTTACCATCTCTTTTTTTTTTCTTTCCATTTTAGCGCTTTCTCCAGTCGCCTCAAGGACATGTGGAGATGGGTGCATCACGCACCTACACAGACGGTTCTGCGGTCTCTTACATCCGCAAAAACCTTGCGGCTGGTAAGGAGTGTCAGGCGTCCCTGATCAACTATCGCAAGGGCGGTCAGCCTTTCATCAATCTCGTGACCATCATCCCCATCAAATGGGATCCGGACGATGACGAGCCATCGGTCCTCGTTGGGTTCCAAGTGGATCTGGTCGACCAACCAAATGCCATCATCCAGACGCTACGCGACGGAACGCATATCGTGAATTACAGCATGCTCGGCGGCCCCGACATCGAGCGCTCACGATTCGGTTCCATGAGCTCCGGACTACCGGGCTTTGGCTTTGGCAACGACCGCTCGAGAGCACCATTGTCGACCGACCTGAGGGAGATCCTTGCCAGCATCAGAAACAAAAAGGGCGGCGGCGGCAGCATCGAATCCGGCGAGCCTCCCGGGTGGAATGCTGCCGCCTCTTCTGTGACCGGTGCTCCCGCGGTTCGTTTCATCCCAGGAGACAGGCAAGAACGACACGACTTCAATATGATGCTGTTAGAAAAGTCGGACGGTGAGCTACAATTTTAATCGGCGATGTCCAAAACCGGCTGAATGCAATTTCATTGCCAGACTTTATCCACGTCTTGTCACTCAAGGGATGTTTCCTCTACGCTTCTCCCAGCGTGACCAAAATACTTGAGTACGCCCCCGAGGAGCTTATCGGAAAGTCCATCAGCGACTTCACACACCCGTCCGACATAGTCCCCGTCATGCGGGAGCTCAAGGAGTCCTCTTTCCCCCCAATAGATGAGGGGGGCCACCCTTCATCGTCATTCTTTCCCCGTGCACAGAGAGAGGTCCATCTTCTTCTTCGCATCCGTCGCAAGACTAGCGGATACGTTTGGATTGAAAGTTCTGGTCGGCTTCATTGTGAATCAGGAAAGGGGAGGAAAGCTATCATTCTCTCCGGCCGCGTTCGCGAAATGCCACGCATGTCGTGGGCGAATGTGTCTCAGACAGGTGGGCTCGCGGATCGCGAATGCTGGGCACAGATTGCCGTTGCCAGCAGGCTTTTCTTGGTCGTCTCGCAAGGCATATCCGAGATCGGAGGGCAGGCGCAGGACGAGGTCGTGGGCACGTTGATCACAGATCATATTGCCGGTGAGGGCAAAGAAGATGTCATACGAGCGCTCGCGGATGTTGGAGCAAGCACCGGGGGGGATCCGCAATCTGTGCGGTGTACATGGAAACATCGTCAAGGTCTTTCTGTCGACGTCATCGTTTCCTTCTTCCCGCAAGAGCCCACCCCCGAATTGCACCCTGAGACTGCTACTTCGTCTCCTAGCCACCGATCGCTGCCCTCGATTTTGGTGTGCCACATTCGGATGGCGTCTGATTCGGACGGCCATTCCGGTCGCCTCTCACCGAATGCGGCATCCCGCCGCTCCTCGTCATCAAAAATGTCGCTCACAGTTTCGCCGTCGCGCTCACTGTTCCATCAGCCGTCGGCCAACGTTTTCGAAGAGCTTGACACCACTCGCGGAACGAGCTGGCAGTACGAGCTCCAGCAGCTTCGGCTGGCGAATATCCGCATGAGGGAGGAGATTGAAAACCTCTCACAAGAAGAGGCCGCGGGACCCACCGCTTCCCCAGAACCTGATACGAGGCCATCAAAAAGGAGGAGAAGAGTGAGAGACGCTGGCGACGAGTGAATGACGACAGCTTTTCATTTATCGCCCCTGTTATCGCATTTCCCAAGTATTCACTCATTTGGTTGATGGCTTCTCCAGGACGTCATTCTCGCTCATCGTGCGAACGTCTATCTTTTCTTTTCCCTGACGATGATATTTAACACTCCTCTACCTTCTCCCGCTCAAGTAATGGTTTTGCCTGCGCTCCTTGTATTATTGTAGTATGGTCAGGTTTGATTGGAGCTGCACTTTTCCTGACTTCGGCTTTTCATATTGTACGCTTGGTTATCTCGTTGGGCTTACTTACCCTCCCCGTTGTCTATAGACTCTGGTATGATATTGTACTCGGTGACGGTTGGAAGATGGATCTTGAGCTTGTTTTCAACCCTTTCTCGCGGTCTGCCCTTGGCAACCCTTTTCCGTCTCGCACCGTGCGGTGGCACAATGAGATGGCACAAATATATAAGTAGACTATGTAGTCCATATCTATAACCTCTAGTAACGATCCTCTAAAAATACAGTGATACATGCGACGAGTCATGCGGCGAGCGTCCAAGGAGGTCTAAAGGGTCCGATAATGTCCAGAAAGAGCGGGGAGGATCACTGATTGAAAAGGCCCTAGTTAGTATCTGTAACATCGGCATTCGCTTTTCATACTTACAGATAAGTAAACATGGAAACAAAAAAGCAGATTATGTGCACTGCATAGAGTCGCACAAGAGCTTCTCTTGCGTTACTGTATAAGATAGGAGAGGTGTTGGATTGGGTGCGTTCACATTTACTGAGGATGACTGACCTCCGATGGGTGATGCAGCTCCATATGTGACCATTGCTTGCCTTTTGTATTTCGCTTCAGCGCTGTTTCCCGGCGGCAAAACCCAAAAGACCCTACCTGAGCAAGTCTATATCTCGAGCGATGGAGCTTGTGTTCATCCTGTCCTTTTCGAGCTTTTCTTTGAGTCTAACGAGGACAGCACCTGCCAGATACCAGCAAATCTGTGTTGACAGAAGATACTTTTAGCGGGGGTGCATTTGAAATAAACCACAATGAGCCTTACGGTGACAAAAGGATGAAGTCTTTTCAGATCGAAGCGCGCGGTGTGTAGCATGTTATGCGCGACAACGATCGATTGAGCGGCCTGCAAAAGTCTGCGAACAGAGACGCAATTTGCGTCGTAAAAGTCGGCCAGGGGATTGTGCAGTGTGATTGTAGCGCTGGTGGATTTATTGTGTGTAAGCAGGGGGAATAGTACGCGGAAGGGGGAAGATAACTTGCGCATGTGGGATGAGATGAACGAGGTACAGGTCAACGTCAAGCTTCAGTCCGCCGGAGGACGATATGCGCGGAGTTGGGCATGTTCTCATGGACGAGGGCAGAGTGAGGAGGAAATCAGTCAACAACTGATCAATGGCTCGAAAATCTCGGTGAGCGCGCTCCGCCCCGGGGTGCCGTTCTTTGGAAGAGCGATGCAGCCCTCTGCGTACATTGTAGTCGGTAACCCTCCCCAAAAGGAGGCTTGCTTTAACGACGAGTATAAAGGAGTCGGTGTAGCCTGGGATGTGCGTGGTTAAGGCAGAGCCCGTCGACAAGCTTTGAGGGTTTTTGGTGATCGCATTCTAGCGCGAGGTTAGAGTCGGTGCTAGGTTGAACCATGTTGAGCCGCGTACCTGTCTGTCATAGTCTACATTGCATAATGGGAACTCGGTTCCAATAATTTCCTCTCCCATGGAATGGGCCCATTGGCCGACGGAGATGACTCGGTCGAGGATAACGCTCATCCACATCACTCGTCTCCGCATTTCGAGGTCTGTGTTATCTTTAGCAGGAGAGAAATATGGGGCCGACTCCGGCCTGCTTGGGTGCGTCCCGGGGCTGTTCAATCTGCAAACGAATCGATTACACAAATGGCATCAAACGACGTTTAATGTGACGCACCCGAATCCCAGCGAGGTGCGGGTGATTGACCCTACTAGGGACCATGCATCCGACCTAGGAATTGGGCGTGAGCGGGAGTATCGATCTGAGAGGCAGATCTCTTACCATCTTCCTTGGTGGTAGAGCCACCATGCAATAATTATGGAGGCAACGTGAATCTGAAAGTTCATTCGACCAGTAGCATTCATCTCCTCGATATGCGCTCGGGCGCAAGATGCGTGGTACTCTGCAAAGCGACTTTGATGCTGTTGGTCCCAGCCTTGCTCTGCAGGCATCCAGCGAGCGGCCGACGCGGAAATTGCATGAAGCAGTGCAGGGTGCGGGTAGTTCGGGTGTTTGGTCGAGAGTGCTAAATTGGCGGAGAGCGTAGGAGGATGCAACATTCTAGACCCACAAGGGTCGTACTGGAAATAGAGATCGACGCTATTATACCCAATAATGAGCATGCGTCGGCGGCTAGTGCCAAGTTAACGGAGCCACAAACAGATGGAAAAGTGTGTTGTTGTCGGGCAAAGATGCACCGTGAGGCAAGGCGGTATGGCCATGAGATGACAGAT
Organism: Botryobasidium botryosum FD-172 SS1; assembly: GCA_000697705.1. Classification (NCBI taxonomy): domain Eukaryota; kingdom Fungi; phylum Basidiomycota; class Agaricomycetes; order Cantharellales; family Botryobasidiaceae; genus Botryobasidium; species Botryobasidium botryosum. The sequence continues at coordinate 185,051 of KL198083.1, forward strand.
TGCTGTGTGAGCCGTCGGATGTGGAGGACGCAGAATGCGATCTACTACCCCCTCTGGTTGGAGGCAGCAGCTCTGGGAGAGAAAGGAGGCTTGAGCACGCGCCCGATCCTGGGCAGGGAGATGCTGTAAGAACCTTTGTTGTGTCTGTCTTGAGCTTCGAGCAATTGAACCTGCAGCTCGGCTGTTTGATCCGGTGAGTTCTCGGGCGGGTACTGAATGGGTTGTTTAGTCTGACCGGCTTACCTATCTTGTCTTCGAGAAGTCGGGCCCTCTGGTTTGGGTCTGCGACTTGGTCGGGGCTTAGAATTAGGCCCTCTATGGGGTCGTAGGTGCAGATTGGCTCGGGTGGATGGCTGCAATGTTGGGAATAAGACAAAATGGGCGTGGAAAAGCGCTCGGGACATACGTGTATCCGGGGGGGCAGGGGACGGAAACGCGGGCTCGCCAGTGGCGCACGCAGGAGCCGCAGTGAGGCTTTGCAGCGTCGCATTTTTGCTTTCGTCTGCGGCACTCTCTGCAGGCCTGGGAAAGAGGTGAGCGGTGAGCGGCGAGGGGCGGGAAGGGCGGGGCAGGGGGCGCACCTGGTTTCGCTTGAGGAGACGCTTGTTTGCGGAGGACATTGTCGGTGGAGATGGTGACCGTCGGGACGGGGGTCTCATACTTATAGCGCGCCGTTGAGGACGGGATGGTGGTCAGGTCACTGGTTGCAGTGGCAGGCAGTGGCCATGGGCCTAGCGGAGAAAGAGGCAGCTGGGCCCCTGACTAAGGAGTCTCGGGCGTGTCGGGAGCCAGCCTCCCTTGTCTTGATGCGCATCACTCGCCCAGCACCGCGATCACGGAAATAAGCCACTAGTGTTTCTCTAGGGCTATTAAGATTAATAATAATACCATTACTAGTGCCGTGCAGTGCTCCAGCGTCCAATCTTGCGTTCCTGCCGATGCACCGATCAACGGCGTTTGTTCCGATCCAGCCCCGAACGCAAGAAAATAGGCATGCCCGGCGGCGGTGCTGTGCCCGAGTCCGGAACTAAACCACCAGGCGGGGCCGCCGGGCTGTGGCATGTCTTGCTCCTCAGGGCCAACACCGCCCGCCGCCGGGGCAGGGCAAACAAGCGCATTGAATTCGAGCGCCGCGCGGAATCTTGCCAGCACGAATAGCACCTAGGGTTGGCGCGGTTATTGGGTTTACCGCGCCCGTTGCTGCAGCCGCCGTACAGCCATCATATACTGGTCATTTAGACTACTAGTATCATAACCATGGCACGTGCGGACGAGCGACACGTTGAAGCCAACGACCTCTCCTGTGTGTTGGCCTGTATTGCTCGCTATTACGTCAGCATCACGTAAGCTGGCCATCGACTTGATCATCTCAACGCTTGTGCTTGCCGATTCAAAAAAAGCAAAGGCCACGATGCGGTACTACTCACAGAAATACCCAGAGGTCGATGAGCTCGTCATGGTCCAGGTTCGGCAGATTGCCGAGATGGGGGCCTATGTCAAGCTGGTATGTCCTCGATCCCGCCCCATCGGATGCCCGGCTGACTCATAGATTAGCTCGAATATGATAACATCGAGGGCATGATCCTCCTGTCTGAGCTCTCCCGGAGGCGTATCAGGAGCATCCAGAAGCTTATCCGTGTCGGGCGCAACGAAGTCGTCGTTGTGCTGCGAGTCGATAAGGAAAAAGGTAATGCTGCGTTTTTCATTACATTGCCGCATCCTCACCGCAGGCGGCATGTCGTTACTAGGTTATATTGACCTCTCCAAACGTCGCGTCTCTCCCGAGGACATTGCCAAATGCGAAGAAAAATACATGAAGTCAAAAACGGTGGCGTCGATCATGCGTCATGTCTCTTCCAAGCTCCCTGCATCGGGCGAGGCAGCCGCATCTGCGACAGAGCCGATTCCGGCTCCAGAAGACAGCGGCGAGGTAAAAGAAGGGGAGGACGTCGACGAAGACATCCTGCCCAGCTCAGAGACGGAGGAGCAAAGACTCGAACAGCTCTACGAGCAGATTGCGTGGCCTCTTGGGCGCAAATACGAACATCCATACGATGCGTTTAAGCTGGCTCTCACGTACGCATTCGCTACATCTCTGTTTCAGCTGCCTCTGATGATGTGAAATGCCGCGCACAGGGAACCCGATGCCGTGTTCGAGGGTCTGAATGTGCCTCCACAAACACTCAAGACGCTTCTCGCAACCATCGCACGCCGATTGACGCCCCAGCCCATCAAATTGCGAGCGGATATCGAGCTGACTTGCTTCCAGCCGGCGGGTATCGACGCGATCAAAAAGGCGCTGAAAGCTGGGGAGGCCGTCAGCACTCTCAATGTTCCAGTCAAGGCTAAGCTCGTTGCACCGCCGTTCTATGTGCTGGGCACAAACGCGACCGACAAGGTAAGGTGCTCGAACTGCGAGGGCAGGAGCGGCTGTTGACGTCGACCCTCTCTTATCTCTTACTCAGCACGCCGGCGTCGACAAGCTGGAGGCGGCAATTGACGCCATCCGGGCCACGATCCTGTCGGAGGGCGGTGAGTTGAATGTGAGGATGAAGGTGAGTGCTGACGCACCGTCCCCTGTCGTGTCATCATCCCCTGTGTTGCTGATTCCCCTAATAAACCTTGCTTACACATAGCCGAAAGCGGTGTCCGAAACGGAGGACCTGGAGCTGGCGGCGCTGATGGCGCGTGCAGGACAGGAGAACGCAGAGGTGTCTGGGGACGAGGCAGAGACGGACGAGGGGGAGTAGACAGTACTTACCAGTAATAGTTACTGGCTGCTTTCTGTTTCTGGATATCGCTCGGCCGGTAGCCAATCGAAATTTTTGGGACCAAACAAAGCGCCAAACACGTTGCTGCCGCCTGTTGATGCGCCTTTGAGACCGGCTGTACTCGCTGGTACTAGTCCTCCTTTGAGCAGCAGCTGTCCTCGTCCGAGTCTCTCCCCCCCGCCACCGTCCGCACCCCCCTGCTCGCCGCCGCCCACGATGCCCCAGTCCAACGACAAGGACAGCCTGCCCCCGTCCGATGCGGGGCACGACCCGAGGGAGAAAGAGAAAAACGGCGCAAAGAGCGGCAAGGGAGCCAGCAAATGTGACCACGATCCCCTTCATCTTCTTTTCATCTCGTATTCACCGATCCCCCCCTCCAACCAGCCAAGGATCTCTCCCACGTCCCTTGCAAATTCTTTCGCGTCGGCGCCTGCACCGCTGGTCCCGCCTGCCCTTTCTCTCACATCGCCTCCGAGCCAGGCCAGCAGAAACAGGTCTGCAACTGGTTCGTCAAGGGCAGCTGCAAGTTTGGGCACAAATGTGCGCTCGCACACATCCTCCCTGGCCAGCCGATCAGGTGCGCATCTTTCCTACTGCTCCACAAAAATGCGCTCGCTCAGACGACCGACCTCTGTTTTTGAACGCGATTAGCATGGATCGGAAGAACAAGCGGGCTGCCCAGCAGGCGGCAGGCGGCGGCCAAATGTCTGGCAAAAATGACAGATCCTCTCGCCATACCAAAAATTCATTCCCAGCCGGCGGCCAGCCTATCCACGATCCGTCCGAGAATGGCAAGAGCGGAGCATCTCCTCCCGGATTAAAATCCTCGCGCGCACCAATCTCCATATCGAAAGCTCTTCCCACGATCTCCGCACCTGTCGTCGCGCAACCCCTTGGCGACACCGACTTCTCCTTTGGCGTGGCCGATGAGCGCCAGCAGACCGCCCCTGTTCCAGCAAATCCTTCGCAGTCCTCGGCCCCTAGCCCTGCCCCTCCTCCCACAAACCCTGCCTCGCCCGACCCTATTCGAAAACCCTCGCCTCTGCCCTTCTCTCAACCTTCCGAGAAGCGAGCGGTCAGAAGTCCCGCTCCGGCCGAATTTGGCTTTGGCCCCGTTGGATCTCCGCCCCGTGCATCGCACATCAGCGCCGGAATCTCTTCGGCGAGCGCCACTCGAGGACGGAATGGATTTTCGCCTGGGACGTCTCCGGCATCCCACAAATTTGACGCCGGCGCTCCCGGCGGGTTTAGCTCTTCTCCCTTCTCCGCACCCGGTTCCAAATCATTATTTATGTCGTATGGCGTGGAGCGAGAGCCAGCAAAGAACTACATTGGAGGTCATCCGGCTTCTGTTGGCGACCGTCCCGGTCTGAGGAACATGCTGGCGATGTGGGACCCCATGGCTCGTCGAGGCTCGCTCTCGCAAACTGCGCTTGCCGAGGACGCGGCGGGAGACGAGGATTTGGAAGAGTTCCTTCCCTCCAGCTTGAACGAGCTGCTTTCCCCAATAGAACGTGAGCGCAGGATGAGTCGAACAAACGGTCAAAGACCCACCATAGACTCCCGATTCTCCCACTCGGTGCCTGCGCCCAGCATGCTGGAGAATGTGAAGGCCTTGTGGGACGACCCAGCGAAGCGTGGGACGGAGACGGCGACCAATGCGCCGTCAATCGGGGCGGAGTGGCCGCAACACATTGAGGGGCCGTCGCCATCGATGCTCAATCCATCAAATGCCTCGGCGGCCTTTTTGCCTTCGATCCTCCGCCCTGGCCATCCAGCCGCAGGCCACGGGCCCGCCAAGCCCTACGAGAAAACCGGCTTCGCTGCTCCCGGCGATTCCTTGCTGTCCTCTCAACTCGGTCAGATGCCTGCACACCAGAAGGCGCCTCCATCCTCATTCTATGGGCTTCACGCACCTCGTCCCGGCAATCCCACGGTCAACGAACACAGCGCTCTGTCGCCATCCGCGCGCGCGCTGCGAGCCCATGAGCCTGGCCAGAGCCTTCCGCAGGGCCTGGCTGCCGGCCTCAGCCGGCTCCATCTCATTCCCGCCGCGTCCCCTGCGGCCTATCCATCGACCAGCATGGAGTGGTCTGGCATGGCCGGGTCTCTGCAGAGACCCACGGCGCTCGAGCCGATCTCGGCGTCGACGGATGCTGCTGTCGCCCGGGTGATCTCGCCCGGCCACACGGGCTTCAACCTGCTCTCGAGCACGCCCCCGTCGTCCGTCTCCATGACCCAGAGCTCGCTCAAGCGGTCGTGGCTGGCGGCGCCGCTGTCGAGCCCGCTTGCGAAGCCGGTCCACACGAACGATGACGATGACGACGGACTGTTTGCGATGGACGAGGAGGAAGCGAAGTGATACCCTGCTCTCGGTCAACAGCGTACTTTGGATAGACACCTCGCCGCTCGCACCTTTTCTTTCTACTCTACTTTTACTCTCTTTTTTTCTTCTTTCTTTGCTTCCCCTGCCGCTTGCCTTGCTCCGCCTCCGCTGTTCATATGTAGTGTTGCTTGCACATCTGTATTTTAGCAATCGTGATGTCACTGGATTCTGACAGCCAATCGCCCGGCCCGGACCCTGAGGCACGTGACACACATTGGCGGTCACACTCAACGCCCGATGGCTGGCTGCTGCTGCTCGCCTCGCAAGTCGCAACCGTCATGTCGTTCAAGATCACGTCCGAGCTGTGGAACAAGATCCACCACTTTGCGGCCTTTCCTCAGACCAGCGGTACCGTGTCCCCCTGCCAGCAAGTATATCTGCGTCCCCGCTCACCATGACTGCACCCAGTATCGCTGCAGCAGATGGTCCGGTTCGGGCAGAACCCATCCCAGGGGACACTCCTCATGGCCAGCCAATTTCTCCTCGGTACGTCCCACTCGCGAACACCTCGCGTGCGCATCCTCATCGCGCCATCCCACAGAGGAGCTACCCGTCCGCCTTGCACACCGAGTCCGAGAGCTCGAGGCGCTGCCCCATAATCTCAGCGACATGCCTTCCATCCAGAAAGTAAAGAACTGGTATGCCCAATCTTTTGAGGTGAGATATACTTCCCGTGCACCTTCCCCACGCCATAAACTTGACACTACTTCACCTTAGGAACTCGTCACTTTCCCACCCCCCGTACTTCCCACCAACCTTCGACAGGTCCTACAGGAACCCATGCCCCACAACAAATTCAACCACCTGCCGGAAGCCACGCCGAACCAAGCTCTCCTCGAAACCTCGTCTGCAGCCACAAATGGAAATGGAAATAGCCCTTTCGTGGATAAAATGAAGATGAGGATACCCATGGAACGAAGGTGTGTCTTGACCCTTGTTGTCCCAGTTCTAGCGTGCTGATGACGACGCAGGTATTATGCTAATCCTGGGGGCATCGCCTGGCCACCTGAAGTACTAGACTACAATACACGATTTACCCGCGCACTCGAGCAAATCAAGCGCCGGCATGACCCCACGGTAGCCACCGTCGCCCAAGGAGTGCTCGAGTGGAAACGCGGGAAGAAGGAGAAGAATATCGGCATGGATATGCAAGAATGGTTGGACCGCTTTTACATGAGTCGAATTGGGATCCGATTTCTCCTGGGCCAGCGTAAGCGTCCTGTCTCGCGTCCTCTACCGAATTGAAGCACCATCATCCGCTTTCAAGACATCGCTTTAAACACGCTCAAGGCGCACAACGACTACGTCGGGATCATATGCACCAACTCGGTACGTAACGTCGTATGGGCCAAGTGTGAGACGCAAGCCGACAGCCTCTGCGTTCACAGAATGTCCATGATATTGTTCACGAGGCAATCGAGAACGCCCGATTTGTGTGCGAGGAGCACTACGCCATGTTCAAGGGGCCTCCCGTGCAGCTCATCTGCCCCAAAGAGCTCACCTTTGCTTATGTCCCAGGACATTTGTGCGTTCTTAGTAGCTTTTTCCCTATCAAAATCTAAAAGACCCTTCTTAGGTCCCACATTTGCTTCGAACTCCTCAAGAACTCGCTCCGTGCGGTCGTTGAACGCTACGGTCCCGACAACGAAAGTGCCTTGCCTCCTATCAAGGTTGTTGTGGTAGAGGGAAAGGAAGACATCACAATCAAGATCAGCGACGAAGGAGGTGGCATCCCTCGCAGCGCCATTCCCCTCATATGGACGTATATGTATACCACGATGGAGGCCCAGGGAATCGATCAGGATTTCCATGACAGCGATTTCAAGGCCCCAATGGCTGGGTTTGGGTACGGATTACCTCTATCGAGACTGGTGAGAGCCGTTCACTCTATGGATGTCCGCAACGATCTCACGCCCTGCTGCTCACGCAGTATGCGCGGTACTTTGGAGGGGACCTTCGTCTGATATCTATGGAAGGGTATGGTACGGATGTATACATTCATCTGAACAGGCTTTCGAGCAGCCGCGAGCCGCTACAATAGTTTTCCTGCTGCACTCGGTGGATATTCCAAGTATATCTGGTGGCCATGTAATAAGAAGGCTTCCTTCCATCGTTGCCATTTATTTTATCTAGCCTTGCACCCTCAAAGACGGACCCGCAAGGCATAGTACGAAGAATGTTCATGCGTCTGCGAGAGTGGGAACGAAGAGCTCTGCTAGCTCGGGTATTATAGACATCTATGGCCCTCTTAATACCAATGCCCCACAAGGTACATACTCGCTAGTACTGCATGAGAGTTGAATACTTTTTACGGGGGGATGCGCAAAGTCCGGCCCGTCCGGAGCCCGGACCGACGAAGTCACGGATTTTTGGCTATGGCAAGGCTAGTGTGCATGCTCTTTCTGCGCCAACCATGGACATCGTACAGGTCAGAGCTTCGATCCCAAAGCACATTCTGAGAAAACGCAAGCACAAGCCCAGTGTCGCCGATCTCGAGAGCCACAGCAGCGCACCCCCGCCAACGAAGCGATCGAAACATGCACCCGACGCTGCATCTAGTCTGCCGTGGAAAGAGCTCGCTCGCCCGCACACGAGCGGATTTGGGATGGATGCTGAGGGCGGCCTTCTCATGCTTGAGGAACTAGAAGGTGTCCAGGTCCACTACGAAGAGACTGCTGCCGGTGGAAGGGTAGCAAAGTTTTCGGTGGGTTTCGTTCGTGTTGAATTTTGAGACCCAGTTGGTTAATTAGAGATTTTGCTAGCTGGGGGAGACGACTGTTGCTGCTGCTGCCCCCAAGTCGAGAAAATCCCGCGCAGAGCATGCTGCCTCTCCGCCATCTTCGGACGATGACTTTGACGGTTAAATTCACACCGTTCTACTTCCATATGATCCACGCTGAGTTTGCTTTATACCGCAGAGACCCGCCTACCCCATTGGAAGCCACTTTCTTTGATCCCATCCATCAAAAAATCCATCCTCGCGCTAAACTTTTCCACTCCAACGGAAATCCAACGCCAAGCTATACCCCACGCTCTCAAGGGCCACGACGTTGTCGGTGTAGCTGAAACGGTGCGGAACTCCAGTTTTTCTTCACCTAAAGCGCTGCTAAACTGACTGCAGGGATCCGGAAAAACACTTGCATACGGGCTTCCGATTATTCAACACGTTTTATCCAACTACAATCCTTCCACGACGTCGCGGAGAATTCGAGCGCTTATACTCGCACCCACGCGCGAGCTCGCCCTGCAAGTAGTGGATCACCTCAACATGATATTGGACCCGGCGTGTTTGGAGAAGAAAACACAACCTGATCACTCTATTCCAAAAGTGCCCCCCAAAGTTAGCGTAGCTGCTATTGTAGGGGGAATGAGCGCTCAAAAACAAAAAAGGCTGATCGACCGAGGTGTAGACGTAGTTGTTGCCACCCCAGGTCGACTGTGGGACCTAATTGAACAGGTATTAATCTCGGCACTGACTGTCAATGAATTCCTGTTGAGTTGAATCACGTTGCAGGATAGCAGCATTGCTCTCCAAATCAGCGCAATAAGGTTCCTTGTCCTTGACGAGGCGGATCGAATGATAGAAGCTGGGCATTTTCAAGAGCTTGAACATCTACTCAAGCTCACTAATCGAACACCATCCTCGTTCGTCACGTTCTGCGACTCTCTGTGGCACTGCGAGCAAGCCTGACACTTCTCCAGAGAAAACAACGACGTTGACTCTGAACAAGATCCCGTCTTCCTTGCTGCCAACGAAGCCAGTGTCAAAAGCCCCAACGAAACTCTCCAGACTTTTGTGTTTTCGGCGACTCTGAGCAAGGATTTACAGCATAACCTCACGCGCCGACAAGGACACGCAAAGCAAGGGAAGAGACACAATAAGCCCATCACTACGCTAGGTGTGCTTCCTTTCGTATATCCAATTGATACACCTGTTTAGGTCTATCCTCCTAGATGACCTTTTACTTCGTCTCGACTTTCGCGACCCAGACCCTACTATCATCGATCTGAGCCCCGAAGGGGGCCTCGTCTCGACGCTACAAGAGAGCAGAGTGAACTGTGTTGTTGCTGACAAAGTATGTTCATTCTTTGCCACATCAGCTCCCTTGTACTCATACAATCGCACGGACGAAGGAGCTGTATCTGTACTACTTCTTATTACGCTACCCCGGTCGATCTCTGGTGTTTGTCAGCTCTATCGACGGCATCCGTCGGCTCCTTCCGCTCCTTGAAATTCTCAATTTTAAGGCATTTCCTCTACATTCCCAGCTACAACAGAAACAGCGGCTGAAGAACCTCGAACGGTATGCTTCTCTTTTATCTTTCCCTTGGCTTATTTGCCATCCTAACATTTCCCAAGATTCAAAGCCTCTCCGGATGGCGTTCTTGTAGCCACCGACGTTGCAGCTCGCGGTTTGGATATACCATCTGTGGAGCATGTGATTCATTACCAGATTCCGCGCTCCGCCGATGCGTATATTCATCGTAACGGGCGAACTGCTCGGGCCAAAAAGCAGGGCTTTAGCTTACAGCTTTGTGGTCCTGACGAAAGGAGAACTCAGAAGGCATTGCTACAAAAGCTCGGACGATGTCGGTAATCTCTGCCCAGTCGCCTACATATACAAGAACTGACGCCAGAAGTTATAGCTGAGGACGACATTCCTGAGTTAAAGGTTGAGCACGACATGCTTGACAAACTCAAGGAAAGAACGCGAATCGCTCGGCAAATTGATAACGAGCAACATAAACTCTCGAAAGATAATCACGACAAAAATTGGCTCAAAGAGGCAGCGAAAGCCATGGACATCGAGCTTGACCCTGATATAATTGGGTGCTTCAGTATGGTTTTCTGTGCAGTTCTTCTTCTGACCTGATCTCCCCTCAGCAACTTCGAGGACGAAGGCAGCCGGGAAAGCAAAATTCGAAAGTCGAGAGACGCCAAAGTAGCTGCGCTGAAGTCAGAGCTTCGGCACCTATTGGCTCAACCCCTTGTAGCAAGGGGCATTTCCGCAAAATATCTGACATCGGGAAGTAGACGAATTGTGGATGATATGATCGCCTCAAACCGTGCGTGTCTCCGATCGTACAATGCTGTGTTCGCTGCTGAGGACTATGGTAACCTAGATAACCCGGCCATGCTGGGTGTCTCGAAATCCTCTGCGAGGATGGATATCGTGGCCAAGCGCAAAACACCGCTGCAATAGCACTGAGCCCGGCCGGGGCATCAAAGTCCATAACACCCAGACCGGTCTTGTAGTAGAGCAGCTGGCGATAAATGTATATGTTTGCGTGATCTCGAAGAACATATCCAATATCCAACGGCCAATTCGTGTAACGCACAAAGTATCAATTCTACGCCCCGCCAGACTGAATACTTACACTACAATAAGCGCTGGAGATAGCTGCCGGATGCAAGCTGTAGCTCATTAGCAAGTAACCACCACCCTTTGTAGCTACGATCCTTGTCTTGACTACGCATTCGTCCCCGGCCGTCTCTAGATCTCTGTTTCTTCTTCCTGAGCCCAAGTATATTGCTAGCCATGGCAGAAACGTTCAACGTCGGCGAGAACTACCAGATTACCGATCTGATCGGTAAGCGCTTGCTTTCTCGCCTTCCGCTCTCAACTAAAGGGTCTGCTTTGCAGGCGAGGGGGCATACGGGGTGGTCTGGTGTGTGCCCGGCTTGATTGTCTGCTGGCAAACAAGTTTCTCAGATACGGGCTCTGTTCTTAGCTCCGCCGTCCACCTTCCCTCACAACGACGAGTGGCCATCAAGAAGATCATGCCCTTTGATCATAGCATGTTCTGCCTTCGTACACTACGCGAAATCAAGCTCTTGCGGCACTTCAAACATGAAAACATTATTAGCATCTTAGATATACTCAGGCCGCCATCAATAGAACATTTTAGAGAAGTTTACCTGGTGCAGGTGTGTGTTGGCAGCGTTCTATCAAACAACTCGCGCCATGAGACTAATTGTCGCCTATAGGAACTCATGGAAACAGACCTTCATCGCGTAATCAGAAGCCAGGAACTCTCCGACGACCACTGTCAATATTTTATCTATCAGGTGATGCGAATTTTTTACGGTACTGAACCTGTCAAGCTGACACAGCCGCTACGCACCTTCACCTGCCGCAGACACTCCGCGCCCTAAAAGCCCTTCACTCCGCCAACGTACTTCACCGAGATCTTAAACCGTCAAATCTGCTCCTGAACGCGAACTGCGACCTCAAACTCTGCGACTTTGGACTCGCTCGATCTTCACTTCCACCCCCCAATTCGTCTGCTGCTAACGACGCGTCAACATTCATGACAGAATATGTTGCCACTCGGTGGTATCGCGCTCCAGAAGTCATGCTCACCTTCAAGGAGTATACTCGTGCAATTGATATTTGGAGTGTCGGATGCGTACTCGCGGAAATGCTCAGCGGCAAACCTTTGTTTCCCGGGAGGGATTGTGAGCTTCTTATTCACTTCCTGCACATCAAGCCCTTTAACGATCCCTTTGGCACCAAGACCACCATCAGCTATCCATAATCCTGGACATCCTAGGGACTCCCAGTCTGGATGATTTTTATGCCATTAACTCTACCCGCTCGCGAGAATACATTCGTGCACTTCCCTTTCGGAAAAAGAAGAGCTTTGCTTCACTTTTTCCAAATGCGAATCCACTTGCTGTGGATTTGATGGAAAAATGCCTCACTTTTAATCCCAAGCGACGAATTGAAGTAGGAGACGCTCTTGCTCACCCGTACCTTGAGGTACGTTCGAGACATCTTCCTGTGTTTCAACGGCGCAACGACCGATCTTCGATATTATAGCCCTACCATGACCCCCTTGATGAGCCAACAGCCGCTCCTTTGGATCCCTCCTTCTTCGACTTTGACAACGGAAATGAGCTCAGCAAGGAGCAGCTCAAAGGTATTTCTCAAACTTTTTTTTAGCCACCCCAATACTTATCACCGTCCTCGTCAGTGTTAATATTTGAGGAGATCATTCGACCGGCGTGATAGGCCATCCTACTGTTGGCGTACACTGGAATACCATCTACTTTCTCATATCATTCCGTAAATCTAATAATATTACTGTCATCAAGACGCCCACATAATTGTCCTTATCGCATGCTTCATTCGCAGTATCCTCATTGTGTACTCGATTCTGTTGCTTTATTATGTTTTCTCGGCTTCTGTCTTTCCTCTCTTTTACATGGTCTTTGGTCATTCGATCTCAGCACAGGCTCGGTTTTATCTGTGGGACTTCCAACTCAACAGCTCTGGCGTCACAAGACGACCGACAGCATACGTATAGGCCGCCAGGGCAGTGCGCGCGGAAAGCAATTAGAGCCGAGAAACGGCCCACGGGGATTACTACCACCCCAGGTCGAGCCACTGTCCTTATCGGATGCGGCTTTCCTCTAACATGTATATCTGAAAATAGCATGGGGATATCTAATAACCAAAGGGGGTAAAGAATTGCCAAGGTGGTGTCTGTCCGTGCTTAACCTACGCGCGCTCAACGCAATCCTCCAACCCGAGCCCAGAACATGTCTTCTCTCAGCCGGATAAGCTCTCTCCATGCCTTCTCTTCCCATGACACTTCACCAAGGAGCGTAGGTGCAGCAGGATCTATGTGGACGGGTGCTGCAAGGGCATCAAAGCTAGGGCTCTCCTTCGCCGATCCTGGGCCGCCACCAGCGTCATTCAGGGACGCAGGCGAGGCTGTTGTCAAAGGAGGCATGCTTCGAGGCGGAGTGGGCGGAGAAGTAGCTGCTGTTGCCATTTCGGAGCTTGAAGCTGGAATGGCTCTCAGCGTGTCTATGGAATTCCGCTTTGCGGCAGACGCAACCACTGGGTCCGGCACTCCCGCACCCGACGTAATAGCCTCGGTCGTTGTTGCTATAGGAGCGGCACCTGCCTGGACTAATGTCTGATCGGTATCTGGTTCTTTTGGAGGTTTCATCGGAGATGGAGCCGGTCGACGCGCTGCACGACGTGGCAGGGGCGGCGGTATGGCGGCTGGCCCGGCACTCTTATCTTTCGATTCACCATCAGCTTCCCCTTGCTGTTGAGTTAGGATGGTGGAGGTTGGACGCGACGGCGGAAGTGGGCTGGTGATGGAGGGCGAAAGCGGTCGAGCCGACTGGGTCGGATTAGGAAGCTGCGGGTCTGGCTTTTGCTCCTGAGCTCGCTTTTCTTGAAGTTGGGAGAAGGATGGGGTGCGCAAGGCAGGGGACTGACTTTCCGGAGGAGTGGCGAAACTCTCTACACCGGACGTCGGTGTCGGTGGCTGGGGTTCCGAGCTTGAGCCTGAAGCTCGACGGCCATCGCGGTGAGGAACAACGTCTGCATCAGCGTTCGCGGAGCCCTCAGTCGGCGTTGACACGGCTTCCAGCGACGTCCTTTCCACGGTCTCCCCTTTTTCTTCGGAAAGATCATCGGGTGGATTGTTTACCTTTTCGACCTGTATCCCATCATCCCTTTCATTATTATTTGATATATTATTAATCGCAACCGAGCTTCCTCCGGGGGAAGCACCAGTAGGTTGGGCCTTGTTCGTGGCATCATCGACAGAGGCGCCCCTTACCATACCCCATAAACTCGTGCCGAGGCTTCCTACGCGCGAAGCAGTTTTGCGCCGCGGTGGAACAGGAGGTGGAGATGCCGAAGGAGAGGGAGATTCCATGCTTTTGTTTGTGCCGGCAGTTTTTCCCGCCTGTTCAATATTCGAGGCTTGTCGTGGATGAGGAGACGACGATGAAGACGCATCATTGAGCGCAGACGTTTGCACTACCGAGCTAGGATGCTCGTTCCATACAGCTTCAATGAGCCCGCGACGGACAAAAGACCATAGCTCGCATACCGAGCGAAGTCGGGCCAGACACATACTATTCTGACAGAGCGGGTAAGACTTGTGCGAGGCGCTAACCGATGGCGGCATCGGTAAGTCAGCCAGACGAAATATGAATACCGGCTTGGGTGAATGAGGGGGGACAGGGGAGGGCGGCTGTGTCACTTGTGCAGAGGTGGAGATAGTGATTGACAAAGGTGATTTGAGAAAGCGCGAAGGTGACGTCCAAGACGAGGCGGGAACTTGCGCCAGTCGCGAAGTATGGGAGGGCAACCCCGTCAATTCCGAGTTTGTCTGAGGTGGGGAGAAGACATGCTTCCCGCACATAGCACAGGTGATGTCGTAGGGAGATATAGTGACGTGAGGGTTGTTGGGGTCATGCAAGAGACAGGTAGAAAGGACAGGTTCCACGAGAAGCTGACCCAGATGGATTGCAGAAAGAACGGAACGTCGGGAAAGCCAATTCAAAGCGGGTGCGAGATCGAAGCGAAGTGTTGGGTCGCTAAACGGCATGCGTGAGCCCATGCATAATCGACGGAGCGAAGCGTACTCACGAATCCTCCGTCTGGAGCCGAGCAAGGAAAGGCAGATGGAGAAGATTTGTCACGAGGGGGAGGTGCTGCGACGTGGAGCGGAGAGTGCGCATGTGGACAATGAAAGCGAAATACTCGTGGTAAGGTGTGTGCGAGGTGATGAGGCGTGGGCCTAGTGAGACGGTGCTTGGGGGAAGGTCTCTCTCCACCCATTTGCCCTTGCCCATCAATTCCCGTATCGAACTGGTCTCCTTCTCCGATCTCTCCACCTCCGCCTTCATGCCCTGCATCTGAACCTGTAATTCTCCGATCACTTCCTCTGCGCCCCGCAACGCCTTCTCGGCTTCTTTGACTTTCCTCTCGCTAGCGGCTTGGGCCAGCTTTGCTTCGGCAACCATGGTATTCGCCTGGCCAAACAAGCTTGCGCTCAGGTCGTCGAGCTCCTGCTCAATTTCATGGCGCGCGCTCTCGGCCTGACCGCGTTGCGCAGCCTCCTCTGTGGCGCGCTCCATCAGGCGCGTGAGTTCAGAGGTGACATGACTCTTCTCGACGAGCAGCCCGGTGTTGAGTGCCTGAAGGTGCTGAGCGCGCTCGACCTCGAGCTGGGATATTTTGATTTCAGAGGCGCGTGCCGTTGCGGCGGAAACGTGGAGCTCGTCCTCAAGGTCGGAGACGCGTTCGTACGACTTGACAAGCTTGCCGTTGAGCTGAGTGACCTGGCTGAAGAGGTCGTTTATTTGGGTGCGGAGAGACGTGATGACCTGCGCCTGAGGGTCGACGTCGGCGTCTGAGCTGGCAGCCACGTCGTCACGCGACGGAGACGGATCCATGGCTGCTTTGGTCGAAGAGCAGAGGATCTAGCGAGCACCGAGGAGCGGGGCGGGGACGGGGAGGCTTGCAGGAGAGAGTAATTTGGAGTCGAGCAATTGTTGCTGGCAGCCCTGCACAAGAAAGACCATTAGCCATCACGTAAGCAACACGCATGCTTCAAGCAACTTACATCCACGTAAGTACTTACGTGCTTTGATCAAGCTTCAAGGCCGCGATATTATTATTATTATTATTATTGCTCCTGGTCGTGCTGCACGTACGTGCGTAGTCCAAGTACACTTGTACAGCACTGTGCCCGGCATCTTCAACTTGCGGTTGTAACTTGTACATGGGCCAATCCCCATATATTAGATAATCTGGTGGAGGCCGTGCTGACAAGTACTCCAACTTGCAGGCTAAGATCAAGTGGTGCTTGGGAGCAGCCTCGAGGTCATCAACCATGCCCACCCCGACCTCCGCTTCCGTTGTCGCCCCTGTCAGTTCGGCGCTGACGAGGGGGAAGGCATGCAAAATGTGCCGCCAGAGAAAGCGCGTGAGTCTGCTCGCCGGCCCTGCCCCTTGGTGTCACGCGACTGCTTATGTCGAGTCTCCACCCCACAGCGCTGCGACGCGGGCAAGCCGATATGTGCCGCGTGCATAAAAGTCGGTCTTTCGTTCCACTGCGAGTATGATGACGAGCACGCCGCTCGCCCAAAAAAGCAGTCGCATCTCAAAATCCTGGAAGGCAAGATAGGGGAGCTCGAGGGCCACATTCAACTTTTAGAGACTACAAAGCGCGCCGCAGTCGAGGAGCCAGCGCCGATAGGCCTTCCGTCCACCTTCCAGACCCCACGTCCTCGCCCCACTCTGCCGCTGGACGGCGTCGGCGGTAGTAATCGACGCGAGTACACGCCCCCTTACCACCAGAACCAGACTATTTCATACGCTTTTCATTAGGACACCCTTCTATCCCGCCACTAATTCAGGATCCGCACGAGGATGCGTGGGTGCAACAGGGAACAGTACCGCCAAACATCCGGGACGATCTGTACGTGTCCTACTCGCCAAATCCAACCAATAGTGCTAATATTGACATCTCTCTCCTCTAGCATCTCGGTATTTGTTCGGTATCGATGGCAATTTGCTTTCGAGTTTAATGTACCAAGATTCATAAACTCTTTGAAGCTTCCGCCTTCCCATCCCAACGCGCCTCATCCAGCGCTCTTGAATGCCATATTTTTGAACGGGTGTTTCTATTCCCAAACCCGGCTTCGCCGCTACGAAAGCGTATTTTATAGGCGGACATTCAAGGAACTGGCGCGCTCCCTGGCCAACGTAGATAGGTTATTCGACTTTCTTCGAGCCTCTGCGTTGGCGGCATGCTACTTTTTTGGCGCAGGCAGGTAAGTTGAACATCTGGGCACCTTGGGAGCTCATGTTCACTCTGGTCATCTCAGAGTTGTGGAGGGTTACACCTGCCTATCAGGTAAGGACATTCATGCCGAAAATGATTTGATGCTGACCGGACGGTAGCCGCTCTAAGGTTTGCGATCGGTTGCGGGTTTCACACCCTCAGCTCTCTATCCCTAGATACCGGATCACCTTTGATGCCACCATGCACAGACCTGGTAGAGCTGGGGGATAGAATCAACACATTCTGGACGCTGTTCTGCCTCGATCGGGTGGGGTCCCTCGTATCGGGACTGCCTTACACAATAGGAGACGAGGTGAGTCCCCCCTCCAGGTCTCTAGATTTTCTGTTTTCCGTCTCATAAAGATGTGATGTGGGCAGAAAATTACAACCATCTGGCCTTGCCCATGGGATTGCTACAAGGATGTGGGTTCTAGGCCGAGTTTCTCCATGGTGTTCACTAATTCGATCCGAAATATTCTGTAGGGAGCAAAAATGTCCCAGCCTGCCGGCAGTATTATGTCAATGTACGACCCAAGCCTACTGTTACCGCCCTGTCAGTCTGAAAACTATCAGACTCTGCGGGCGAAGAGCGTCGCTTTACTTCACCGCGCGTCTATTCTCTCGGCGCAGGCGAGGACAGGTACGCCCCTGCGACCGGCATTCGAGAGCACTACCTGAACTTTACTCGTTCTAGCGGACTCTGTCGGTGAGCCACTCCGCAGAGAAATCCTTTCCACTTGCAAGGCCACGTCGGTCTTTGCAGGTACGCTTCCGCCATTTTGCGTTCAAGCGGATCACATCGAAGACCCCGACGCTGTTAGATCAATCTTGGCAATTGCCTTTACCGCCGCTCATGCTGCAGTCATCCAAATATATGGCATCTTTGCACAGGATAATCCAGCTGCGCATGATCGTCAACTGAAGTCCGCTCGGGCCGCTATGGTGGTCGTCAAGGAGATGCGTGCAGCCCAGTTCTCGTACATACCCATCTTCCTTGGTGTCCGTCAAACCTTCCTCGTCCTTATTCCCACGCTTCCTGGTGTTCACCCGAATCCGTCTCACAGTGGTCACTGACACCTGTTCACGAGTTTCTCGTGAAGGAGAAACTACGGCACGATGCGTTGGGCGACAAAGAAGGGGCCCGAAGTCTGCAGACAGATATCGACATCCTGCTCCACACATTAAAGAGGGTGGGCGAATTATTTCCTGTAGCTGGTGAGTCATCCCGCACACTATTGCGCGGTCAGCCGCTGAAGATTCCAACGCCAGCTACGGTACAAGCTAGCATACTGGAGAAAAACGTGCTGTCCCTAGAGTCCGCATGAGGTGCTACTTACTTAGAAGGAGTAGATGCGAAGCTGTATTAATAATTAGTCGAAGCCGATGTATCTATAGTATTATCGAAGCACGTGCGTCCTGAGCGTGTCCCTTTACTACGCTTTGCCATCCTCCGTTCCGCTTGCGCGATTGTGGGCGTGGCCACCGGTCATGGGCAAGCTCAGGCCATGGCCACGTCACAAAGCAGCCCCGCCCGGTCGTGGCCAAGTTCCAGCCGCTCAAGTTCCAAGAATCCGAGCGGGGTCACGTTGGCCATCACGCGAGCCCCAATGCCGCACCCATGACCATCTGCACCACGTAAAAGGAGTTCTCCAGCGCAACGGCATAAATAATCCTAGGGTGGCTGTTTGGATTCGCGTCGCGCGAACACGCTCAATCTCCAGCTCAGGTTCGCGCTCGTGATGCACCAAACTCTAAAAAAACGTCACCCCCCTGGAGGGACCTCTAGCCTTCGTATAAAGCGCTGCGAGGCTCGAGGGTGCCCTCCAGTTTTCGCACCATGCCTCCTGTCCGTCTTCCGAACGAGATAATCTCCACTATATTCGGTTTCGTCGACGAAAGCCGCACTCTTGTGACGCTCGCACAATGCTGCACGGTCTTCTTCGCGGAGTCGTACGCATGGCTGTATAGGCATAGCCTACTCCATGACCTGCCCAGCGTCATCAAGTGGTGCGCCGCTATCATCCGGCACCCTTGCGCTGCGAGAGCTGTCCGCTCCCTCTCCATACGCATCTCTACCAGACAGTACATTTACCATAACCCCAGCCTCTCTACATCCTTCTGGCGCGTGGTTGCGCGTTCCATTCGCTTGCTCATCAACCTAGCCACGATGGATGTCTCGTCCCTAGGCCATGGGAAGATGGGGATGCCCGCATGGTTCTTTCATGCCTGCGGTACGAAGGACACGCTTCGTCACATAACTACTCCGAATACACTTTCACCCCACTTCCTCGCTTTCCTCGCCCGCCATCCCTCGATCACGGCGTGGTCACAAGGACCATGGGATATCGCCAAGCCAGCTGCGACTGCCCTTACTCAACTCATCTCTGAACCCAGTACACTTCCGCATCTTGCGTACGTGTCAGGCCCTGACTCTGTCGTATGTAAGATCGTTCCCGGTCGTCCAGTCACGCACGTCTCGGTCTCAACAAGCAACTTGGAGGATTTTGTGCATGGCCAACTTCTTTCCCTCGCACAGTCGTCTGCTGTTGTTAAAAAGCTTGACTTGCAAGCAAAGCACGGCGATTTTACTGCGGAGCATCTAACCGCGATCTCTCGGTACCTTCCCCAGTTAGAAACTCTCAGGGTTCAGTCCCGTGAAGTGAGCCAGTTGTCATATTTTCGATTCCCGACTCTCATGGCTTAATGCTGCTATTCCAGTCCCCTGCCTCGTACCTCACCGAATGGGTATCCTCCTTAGGGTCGTTTACAGCTCTTACCAGGATCCGGGTGGCAGGTTGCTCGGGAGATTCGATCGATGGCGTGCTCCTTGCCCAGGCCATACATGCTCATTGCCGGACGATTAGGATAGTAATTCTCGAAACTACCACCTCTCCTGCTTTTCTTGTACACGAGAAGGCAAGAACCGATCTCAAGACGTTCGCCTGGTCCCCCCAAACATGCCAATGGCTTCCAAGGCTGGCTGTGAGTGGATCTATCATAACATTCTTTTATACCAGCCACTAAAGGCGGATGATATTAATATATCCAGACGGTGACTACTCGCTAATCGCCACTAAATCTATATGAGCGAACCTATTCGGAGTAGTACTCGTACACTTGCGCACACGATGATGGATGCGGAGACGGGCGAATTTGGTGTATTGCGGCGAATGAAATTCTCGTAGAGCAAAATGCTCAGATATTAATGCTCAATATCTTCGTTTTTCCAACCCTAAGTTTACAAAATCATATGTGATACAGCAATTCAAGGGGCGGGGGAAAAGAGCAGCGGAATACCGGTGGCCGAGAGGCGTGGAATTTGTGTAAAAAGTTCGGAAGGTGCGCTCGAGATTAAACGGTGAAAGTGACGACCCGTGGAGAAAGGCAAGCCCGGAAGTCAGAAAATGAGGTGGAAAAACGCAGTAGCGCAAGCGCCCCGTTCTTGGGAGCGAGCGGATTTGCCGGGAGGTCGCAGGGTGTTACTCGCGTCGTCTACTCCCCAAGAAAGAGAGGGGGGAACGAGTCGGAGACAGGGATCTGACCCGTCACAACATTGTCTCGGGTTCATAATCTGGTCGGCGGCGAGTGGTCATGGCAGCGTCAAAGACCGACCTGTCCGCTCCGGCTTCAAGAAGCTTCTGCACAACCACATAGAAGCGATCCATATACCTGCCCCCTGCGAGTCGATGATCAAGCCGAGAAATAATGAACTCTGCCAGCGGGGTATGACCATTGACATTCCGAGCGTCAACCTCGGCACCTGCGTTTAGCAGCGCTGTCACGATGAGCCCGGCATCGCTAAGGTCGTTAACTCGGGCTACCATGTGGAGAGGTGTGTTCCCTTCAACGGTGGTCACATTTACGAGGGCTCCAGCTTCCAACAAAAGGTCGACTGTCCACCAGGCGCCCTGAGATATGGCTCTGTGGAGCGGGGATTCACCAGCAGCGTTCTGAGTATCGAAGTGCGCGCCGGCCTGGAGAAGGTAGCCGATGGTGGTATGAGGGGCATTGGACATGATTGCAAGGTCCAAAGGCGAGAGCCCGCACATATCCCGGGCGTTGACATCTGCATTGGCTTGTAGAAGGGACCGAAGGATAGCGTCAGGGGCCCGACGTCGAATGGCGGTTTCGAGAGGCGATAGTTCGAACGCGGTGCGAGCATTCGGATCGGCGCCGTGTTCGAGTAAGAGCTGCACCGCGGCGACAGCGCGCAACTGAATCTCTTCCTCGTCCAATCCGATGCGCTGTAGGTCGGACTCGGATGCGCGGCAGCAAATGGCAAATGCCAATGGTGTGAACCCCTGCCGATCTTTCGCGTGGATGGATGCACCCGCCTTTAAAAGGAGGTCGATTGTAGGAAGTGAGGCGTGGTGTTGAATAGCGACATGGAGAGGGGAAAGTCCGTTCCCAGAGTGGGAGTTCGCGTCGGCGCCGGCTTGCAGGAGACGTCGAACGAGAGAAGGTTCATGATCCCACGCATGATATCTCAGCCCAACATGCAAGGGACTGTTGCCATCTTTGTCCCGTACATTCACATCGGCCCCCGCATCGATGAGATATTCGATCATCAACGTTGCGCGATGCATGATGGCAAGGTGCAATGGCGCTTTCCCGCTCACTTCTTCTGTTGCCCAACCATCAACGTCTCCACTTGATTTGAGGAATCCTTTTTCGGGCACAACCCAGTCATTCAAGTTGCCGCTAGTGGTGATAATCTTCTCGAGCCAAGAGGCCGGAGACGAAGGGCCAGCATCAGAGGAAGCTGGGCTACGCAACGAGAGGTCTACGGCGACTTTGATTGCTTGCCGGAGGACTTGCCAAGAAGGCTTATCCGAGTCATCAGACAAGGCGGCGTCTGCGCTCTCTCCGGAGCGAGAGGCATGTGGGTGAGTGGGCGAACTCGCCTGAGATGGCGGTCCCGAAGAAGGGTGCGGTGAGCTGGGTGAGCGGGCGGCCCCTTCATTGCGTCGAGATCCAACGGCACTTGGGTCACCTGTCACATTGCTAAAAGTAATTTAATATGGATGGGAAACCAAGTAATGAAGATGTGGCCCCAGTCAAACGTACATGAATATATCGTCCCCGCCACTGCTATTGGACCGAGAGCTGCGAACGCTTCGTTGAACGCCGAAAGTGGTTGGCTTCTGTCTCCGTTTATGCTTGAAGTAGCTCCACTTGTCCAACATATTCTTATACGCACGCTCGCTGAGGGATTGTAATTATTGAGTCGCATGTTGAGACCGTCGCCCGGGAAGGGTACGGACCTGGCTTCAAATCCATGCTCGTCCTTTAGCAGCTTGCGCACCTCTTCGAGAGTCTTGTTCTGGACGATATAATGCTCATGAATAAGCTCTTTATACGTTTCCCAGGGCTTAACCATCTGTGCGATGCATAGGCGTGAATTACTAAGAGAAACGGATACGATTCGAGAGCACTTACCCTTAAAGCGGCTTTCAGTCGCAAGGTCGTTGGCGGGTAGTAGCACACACAAAGAATACGGAAACCCAAGACTTGAGAGAAGAAGGGTAGGACGGAGTGTGATATGCTCTCGAATCCCCTCGTTAAATACGGGCAGAGAGCGCATCGGAGGCTTTTCAGGTTCAACCGACTTGTTTCGCCATAGAGTGTTGCACCAGACGAAGATGCTCCAGGCTTGAATGGTATTTTTCGCCGTAGAAAGAAATGACCACGTAAATATGCTCGTTTTTGCGGAGAAAGATAGAAAGGGCATCGATCATTTTTCCGAGGCTGGGCGGATTTGAGGAGGACGGATGTCTTGCTGAGGGTGCAAGATCGCGCCCTTTGGAGCTGCGAGCGTGCACCTCCCAAGCAGATATACCGAGATGATTGGCAACTGGGCATTTGGGCGGGGCACACGGCGACGAGCAGCCATGGCCAAGGGCACGGCCGGAAGACAGAAACAGACTTATGGGCGACCTTGCGCCGAACAGAAATTCATTTTCCAAAGTGCCACCAAAGCTGCACAAACACCCGCGCATCTTCGTCGGCCTTCATGGACTCACTCGCCGCTTTGTTGAGAAAGAACCCTGCTTACAGCATGGGTCAAACCGAGGATCTCTACCTTGGGGGGTGTATGAAGAAAAATACTCGAGCTGGACACGGAATCATTGACGACCCTTGGCCAACCTCCGCCAGCACCGTGTAAGTACTTGAATTAGAAAACATTACAGAATATTGCGGAGGTGTTCTCCATGGCGGCCCCTCGCCAAAGGTACTCGAATTTACTCGACAGGTACTCGCAAATCGGCCCATGCTCGCCCCGTCTCGACTCGGCGTTGTTCACATCTGCATATTACTCGCAATCGACATTAATTTCGTGGGAAGTCTTCCTGGGTCCGTCACTTCGAGGCCCTCTCCTAAACGCTGGTTTCTGTCTTTGTGCCCGCCCAGTGACGTTCTGGGTACTCAACTCTCGCCCGCATATCCGCCCGCTCCGTTAGAATACTAGAAAGTCATGCGGCGCTTCCAATTCCGCAGGCTTTCCTTGACATCAACGAGGACGCGGGCTCCTCAGAAATCAAGGCAAGCAATATTGTCCCTTGCAGCCTGGCTGATCGGACTTGTTTGACCGCGACACGAGCCTGATTTTTCAGCTCTTTCTATCATCTGTGGGATCGAGCTCGTAAAGTTACACTCCACGGAGAAGCTATAGATAAGAAGAGAACGCTAAAATAGAGCGCATCAGAACGTGTAAAAGCAAGTGAAGCTACATGGCTAGTCTATGTTATTCGGGGATTAGGCTCTACTTGCGCCACATTGCTCGCTACCCCTTCGCCTGCTGCTAGTCTCGTAATTTCGTCCCTCAACCACAAGGTTCGCTGCTTTATGCCACCAGTCTACTTACCTATTTTTTGTGCCATAGCTAATACTGCATCCCCTCTTTCCCTGAGCGACCTTAGTAGTCTCCTCGCCTGCTGCATATGCCCACGGCTTCGACTTCGGCGCACGCACACCGCTTATCGCTGAGCGGAGCAAAAATATGAACGCCGATATTCGGGCAGCGGCAAAGGGGAGAAGTGCTGCGTTACATTTCCTCGGTGTGGTGCTCTGTTTTTCCATACTATGCGCCCGTATAAACTTTGCGCTTCGAATTCATAAAATGTCCAGAGCTGCAGGTTACGGACTCCCATCCTTCTCTTCGCCGTGGGACAGCAAGCTCTGGGTCTGGACTTGAGAGCCTAAGAATAGCAGTACGTCGGTCGTTGAAGATGTATATAGCACGGTGCTGTGGCCTGGTACTATCCCCACCGAGGGCATACCCTTTGAGCGCTGAGCCATCGCCCTCCCTCGGATATAGGGAAATTCGTATTCCTAAAATAATCTTACAATAGTATAGATATACATGAGGGATCAGATGGCTTAAATTTTTTGAAAGTGCTTATTACACGGACAGACCTTGCTCATGATCATGCGTGCGTCATACCCTGGGTCTGTACCACCTACTACTGAATGAGACAGACCTAGTAGAGTCCAAGCCACATCCGCATCCAAGTATCATTTTGATGTGCTCGCTTCATTCAGGTTATATCTGCATACGTATTTGAAGCTAACCGGTGTTAGAGGACGGGATGGCAAAGCCAGACGTAGGCGATTGATACATGTAACAAGTCGCGTAATGTCAAACGAGAGGATACCATGCCGAAATCATACGAATACCGCTGGTCGTCAGTTAGAATTCAGGTATAGGAATGACTAGTCGCTGGCTATCGTCGCCGTGAGAAGTCCCTAGCTCATACGCGGTGTCAAGGCAGCTATCCAAGTCGCGCAGCTCTGATATTAGTCAAAGCTGGAGCCAGTTGAGCCATTCTTGCAGCTGAAAATCCCGAGAATCATTTTCAGTACATGGGCGGATTTAGAGGACGGTGCCTGATGCCGTTCTTGCCATTGACTACATCATCGTTCGAGGTTTATGTAGGCCGATCGTCTGGTAGCAGCCGAGCCTGCGGTGCGGCTAATCAGTCGAGAATGGAGGCCAGATCATGGCTGGACAGTCTTGAGCTGTCGTTGGCCGTCGAGCGACTGTGGGTGAGACCGTAGACGCGGTACTTGGGGGTACACAGGTACTTGGCAAATGGGGTCCTATTAGTATGGGGTCCCACGTGAACGGCGAGATTACCTAATGCGATTCGTTTCGCGGACTCACCGCAAACTCGGTACTCAGTTACATTATATAATGGCAAAGCCGAAAAAATCACGGCAGAGGCAAACGCCTGTCAGAGAGGTCCTTTTCGATGAGGAAGCAAGGCGGTATGTAGAACTTTGATACCCTGGTCGTCGGCTCTGACTCGCCCTTGTACAGCGAATACCTGACGGGGTTTCACAAACGAAAGCTTGCGAGGCAGGAGGCTGGGCGCGCGCGCGATCTGGAGAAACGACGGCTGGAGCACCTGCAAACCCGGAGAGAGGTGCTTCGTTTTCTCTTGCTCGTTATTCTACCGTTTTCCCAACATTCCTTCAGCACCGGCGAGCGCTCGCACAGCGGGCGGCAGAGAATGCTAAGAAGATCGAAAAAGCATATGGGCGAACTGACTCTGGCAAGTCACATTCTCGCTACCTCGATTCCAGTTTATCAACTGTTGAATGAGATAGACTCAGAGTGGGGAGGCTCTGAAGATATGCAACCCAAGCCAGCAGAGGAGTTGGAGTTTGAAGACGGAGAAAAGCTGGCGACAGTCACCGTCGTAGAAGATTTCGATATAGGAGATATCAACGACTCATCTCCCTCGCACGAACATCGCCCAGGGGGAGCCCAGGTACCACCAAGACCCCGACCTGCGAAAAGCAAGAATCGCTGGCGGGTCCGTGCAGCATAGCTTGTGTATGTCGCGCCTTCATCACATGTGCCACTTGCATCCTCTAGCCACGCTAATTCCCTCTGCATCAGATATCGTATCCCTGTTGGCGCATATCAAACTGCACGCATACTTCTACTCTACGCGACCCCTGCGGTTGCAAATCAGTCACAGGCCTTTCACCACTACCACAGTATGCGGCAGTAATACGATTGACGCTCTGATAAATGTTTTGATGGGAACCATAGTGTGATTCCCCGCTCACTATCTGGCTGTCTGTGCGCACTAGCGCGGCCATTCGGGCATTTGAGCAGGCCCTTTTGGGACACGTGATCTCTATCCCGCAAGTAAATACAAGGTTTGCGTTTATTTTGCGTATAGAAGGATTGTACACGGTGCTATCAGCAAGTCTCCGCCGGCGCACAAAGTATGGGCTAGAAGGACGATCTCGATCCAAGATTGCAGAACAAAAGTTACTGAAACAGACAAAAGAAATGATGTTGAAACGTTGGTTTTCACAGCGTGGGTCATCGACTTCCGGAGTAGGGCTTGCCGATAGATGAGTCTAAGGGCTATAAGCTGCAACGCCAAAGTATGAGTGGTCTAACATATAAGTTTGAACGGGGCAAACATACGCGGCAATGACTGGATCATATCGTGGGTGTGAAAGACATGATTTCTTCATATAGCAATTCTTTCAGCTGGTCTCGGCTGATGTCGTCTTTGTGGACTGTTAAGATGGCATTGATTAGTGCGGCGGCAAAGGTGTCACGGGATAATAGGACACGTACGATCAAACTCGAAAAAATCAGGATCGAGGGGAGGCGCAACGGGTTCATCATCTGGGTCGTGCTAGGGACGAGATTGGGGCATCAGAACAGACGCATCGCATGAAGGGGTTAAAAGTACTTGCGTATGCCTCGAGATAAGGATGGCACAGGGCCATCTCAACTGTAATTCGCTTCTTTGGGTCGAACGTCTGCCGCAGGGACCACCACCACCTCATCAGAGCGAATCACACACTGGAGGTTTACTTTAATTACCAGTGTCTTTGTCAGGAAATCTATGGCGAGTGGGGTTGCGTTGGGGAAAAGTTGGGAGAAGGGTCGCTTCTTGCGGAACGGCAAGGCGCGGATATAGTCGCGCGACCGGCGGGTTGTAATAGCGTAGAATTCATCGAGTGTGGGTGTTCCTTAAACGGGTGGGATTGATTGGAGATTAAGTTTGTCTGATGGGTTTGGGGCGGTTTGGGGACATACCAAGGACGTCGAGAATTAGTGTGAGCTGATGGTGATAATCGCGCCCGGGGAAAAGCGGTTTACCGCTCAACATCTCAGCGAGGATGCAGCCTACGGACCAAACGTCGATAGCCTTTGTGTATTGTTTAAATGTAAGCATGATCTCGGGGGCGCGATACCATCGCGTCGCGACGTATTCCTAGAAGTGACAAGTCTAGGACAGCAACTTCAGAGCAGCCTAGAGATAAGACGAACGGTCATGAATCCCGTCTCCGTTCCACTCGGCTCGGCGGTCTTTACGCTCCGTGCCAAACCAAAATCGCACACCTTTCGGCCGGCGTAAGCGTGTTGTTTCTCAGCTATCCGGACCAGATGATTGAGTACAAACTTTGAGATCGCAGTTTGCATTCAGGAGAAGGTTAGAGGGCTTTAGATCCCTATGAATGACATCGGCGGAATGAAGGGCTTTGAGTGCACGCAGAGTCTGGTAGACAAAGTATTGGGCGTGGTCATCTGAGAGATCTTGGGTGCGGATGACGCGATGCATGTCGGTTTCCATGAGTTCTTGGATGACTAGTTGGGGAGGAAAGCGATTAGGACTGAGAACGGAGGGATGCTTGATAGAAGACACACGGTATACTTCCTTGAACGCCTCGAGTGACGGTGGCTTGACGATGTCTAAAATAGAGATTATCTATCCATTGCGACCCGGAGTTAGCCTCGCGATAGCCGTGATGCAGAGAATGGGGAAGGGGTCACATTCTCGCAGACGCCAGACTCGGAGAGGAACTTGAGAAGCTTGAGCTCTCGGAGGGTTCGTAGGCAGAACATGGAGTGGTCAAACGGGGCGATCTTCTTGATCGCGACCTTGCGACCCGAGGGACGATGAACGGCCGAACAAACGATGCCGTATGCGCCCTCGCCAACGACATCCAACACCTGGTATTGCGTGCCTGGATCGACAGTTGGGGCGTGTAGACGGAGGAGGGGAGCGCAGGATGGGACATACCGACGTTGAAACGGACCTTTCGCGGAGCGGGCTGGCCTTGGGACGCGGCGTGCGAGTGCTTTGACTTGGAGCTGGTCGTCTGGTCCTTGGTGGCCATGGTGGATGTGCAGATGGGAGTTGAGTGGGCCTTCGAAGCAAGCCGCGAGGGACGGAAAGCGGAGAGGGATGATAAAGGGAGGCGGAAGCGCGGCTGCAGCGTGTGTGCGGGCGACTGCAGCTACTTGAAGCGACTCCGAGCCGCTTGCTTCACTCCCCCTCCCTCGTCCCCCTGGCAATCGTCGCCCACGGTCGCCGTCTTCAATTTCTGTGTCGCGCTGCCCACCCTGTCTCCAGCACCTTGCAATCTGCTCAATGCTTCTTCCACTTTTACTTCTCGATATCATTTGCTACGCCAACGTCCTGCAAACCCTTTGTAAAATATTGCACAGCTCATCTGGTTCTTTCTTGGTTTGCTTACGAGGTAAGTAGCTGCGTGAGCTTGCACGCTCGACAAATAGGACTGTTATCCCCTCGCTTTTTGAAATTGAGCTGCATCCACCCTGTCTCAGTAGTGCACGACAAGCTGGCTACAGCAGAATATCGCTTGGCAAGCGAACTGTGCTTTGTTTATAGGCACTTTCCTATGAATATCTTTTGTCCTCGTTGCTAGAACTGGTGCAGGTCCACAAGCACTGTGTTTAAAGGCACATTACACCACACCAGTGCACATCCTTACTGCAGGAGTCATGCCCTGATCAACCTCCTCAGGCATACATAACAGACTGGACCTTGTTTCAAGACAGTGGCTCTGAACATGATGCAGCTATCAGCTACAGCATGGGTGTAAGTGTAAGGGCCTGCACTGTTTCTCAATCTGTGAAGTAACCTCCAAAGAGTTGTAAGGGCTACTACCAGATCAGAAATTGGGTCCATCCGGCATACCCACAGATGCCAGATCTGGATTGTGATCCTTGTGAAATCCATGGATTCAATCTGTTGGATTTTTAGATGCTCACAGATAGATTACCATGTGTAACACATGTGGTGGGGTAGCACCAAAGCCTAAGGCTTGTGTGCACAACCAGGCCTGAGATGTAGTTTACATGACTGAGGATGAAAGAGAAGATGAGGGGGGAAGGGTCAACAGTAGGTCAGAGAAATGGATTCATGCAATCTCAGGAGATTGACCAGGAGCTAATGCTGATAGCACCTGAATTGTTGAAGCAGATGTTAAGACAGCACTGGCATGCAGCCAGGAGCACTCAGAAAAGATACTAGGACCTAGACTCTGAGATGAGTGTCTAAAGAAAAAGACACTAGCCAGACTTGAACTAGTGGCCTCTCGAAGAGAAAGCCACAACTGTACAGTACATGAGACTAGTCATTCTATGGCCACTAGTTAGTCATTGACCAATTGTGGTTTGCATCTGAGACCTGCCTTGCATCCTCCATGACAAAGACTCAAATCAGCATAACTCGTTGCCTGATTGTCCAGTTACCATGAAATTTGTGTATCCCTATACCCATGGGCCTGCTCTATCCAACTGTACCACAATCACCAAGCAATCTCACAAAAATTGTGTTGTATATTTGGAAAAACTGCAATTTTAGCTGCCCTCCAGTCCACTTTTTCTGAGACTGTGCTGGTAATTTGCTGGTCGCAGTTTCTCATCTATGAGTTTAACAGATGCACCAGGCTGTGTGATATTCTTGCAGGACCCCTGAAAGCCCCAATATATGTCTGATCCAAAAATGGAAAAAATCAGCACCAAATAAAGCCAAATTTGGCTCAGGGACACATAACATTAGCTAATTTTCTAAACTTAGTCCTCAGACATTGTCAATTTTTTGTGCAAATTTTTGGAGTTTTGGGATCAGACATTGCTCCAGACTACCCTTTTTTGTTTTTTGGGATTTTTTCCCCCATTTCCAAGCATTTTAGACTTTCTGGCATAAGACATGGACTGTATTTGGCCATATTAGTCCTCATATCTCTGCCCAAAAATGAAGCACTCGGCCACAGGCCGAGTGCTTTGACTTGGTGGTGGTGCGCTTACTAAGCCTGCAGTTGAGTCTGTGCCACGCATTGCTCTGTTACAGCGCGCTACCACTATCTACCTGCCGCGCTCGCCCCTCGCGCTCTCTTCCCCACCCACCCACCCCGCACAGGTCAGGCCACGATCCCGCCCTCCCAGCGCGTCCTTGTAGCCACCCAGCCCTTCCGGCTGCCCCCACACCCTTTTGACCTGTGTGGGGTTTTTTGTGGGTTTTCTTATGTCCGTCTCCCTCTCTCTCTTCCTCTCTCTCTTCCCCTCTCTCCCTTTTCTTCCCCACTCCTGTAGATAGTTGCGACCTCCCCCAGAATTCCACTGTGCGCCAGCTGCACCAAGTTTGCACCATTTTTAGACTTTCCAGCATATAACATCCAGAATTTTTTCCCAAAATTAGTAGATCTGGCATATAAGATTTCCTAGGGCTTTCCGGGGTCCTATTCTCACCCACTTGAAATCCATAAAAGCAGCCTCAATCTTTGCTTCTTACTCATGGCTTGCACATCAAATCCCCCCCACACAAAACTTTCCACAATCAAGCCAAATCCAGCTTGTGACACTATGTGGAAACACAAGCAGCCCCTCTCCAGCTCTACCCAAAACATCATTCTCACACCTTGTGCCTGGGTTGTATCATATGGTGTCATCATGAAGCAGGAGGGGTACCTAAGTCCACTGTCATCTCAACATGCCAACATTTCAAAGAGACAGGTGATGTAGACCCCCTGAGCAGCCAGGATGTCCACTAAAGGCCTCCCTCCCCCCATAATCTTCACATTGTCAAACAAGTTGTGGACAAGCTCCACTTTTCTACTCTTGAAGAAATCCAGCTCACTCTTCAGCATGATTACCACTTAAAATATTCGCTCAGCACACTTCACCACTACATTCATTTGATGGGCCTGGGTAGTTATGTTATTGCTCTCAAGCCTCTCTTAACCACTGTGAACAGAAAATGGTGCTTGCTTTGGTGCCAAGCGTGGAAATTCTGGACCATGGCAAAATGGCAGAAAGAGGACCCCTGAAAGCCCTAATATATGTCCGATCCAAAAGTGGAAAAAATCGGCATCAAATAAAGCCAAATTTCGGCTCAGGAGCATATAACATTAGCCAATTTTTGAAAATTAGTCCTCAGACATTGTCAATTTTTTGTCCAAATTTTCAGAGTTTTGGGATCGGACATTGCTCCAGACTACCCTTTTTTTGTTTTTTTGGGATTTTTTCCCCCATTTCCAAGCATTTTAGACTTTCTGGCATAAAACATGGGCCATTTTTGCCATTTTAGTCCTTGGACCTCTGCCCAAAGTTGCACCATTTTTAGACTTTCCAGCATGAGACATCTGAATTTTTCCCCTAAAATTAGGAGATCTAGTATATAACATTTCCTAGGGCTTTCTGGGGTCCTGCAGAAGGTCATGTGGACTGATGAGTCAATCTTCACTGTCCTCGCCAAGCACAAACAAAGGGTTTGGTGGGTGAAGGGTGATAACTACTGCCCCAACAGCACAAGGATCAGGTGGAAAGGTCATGGTGTGAGGATGCATCACTTCAGAAGGTGTTGGACCACTTGTCTGGGTGACCAGCAATCTCAATTAATTCTCCTATCTCCATGGCATGGAAAACACAATTGCCCCCTTTTTCCATGCATTCAAGAAGCACCACCCTGGTGCTCTCCTCCAGCAAGATGTTGGAGGAGGTGCCCTAGGCATCCCTGACACTCACCATATTTTCCCTAGATTTTCTATTATTTTTCCTGATTTTATATGGACACCTCTGTCCTGAGCTACTCATACTTAGCTAGTTTGTTTCCGCTTCCTTGATTACATAATTGGTTGCTTAGAGCGAAGCCAGAGGCCTCTACTCCTCTTCAGGAGTCTTACCACTACTGGCCCTCTGGCTTCAGTCTGATTTAACACCCCCCTCCTCTATTTCCCCCCCCCTCCCCCAAGAATTTATTCTCAACTCTGGAGCTCCCTCCAGAGCTATTTCCTGATGCACATAACAGAACAGCCCAAAGCAAAATTTATCCACATGTGAATGCACATTCACATTTATGAATGCAAATATTCATGAATATTTTGAGGGTGAATAGTGAATATACATTCTAAGGATCTGGCAGTAATCTTGTTGTGTCTCTCTCTTGCTGCCCTGATTCAAACCCCCTCAACATGTGCTAATGCCAAGATAAAGTAAAAGAAATGCTTACTCCTGAATCATCCGGAGAGTAAATGGAAGGGCAAATAAGTTTGCATCATAGAGCTCTTGTATAATGGCAAGCTCATCACTATCCATGGGGTCTGAGATGCTGCCCTCAATTGACAAAGATGAAGTGCCTGCTGCTGTGAGCTCCCTGCCCTGACCACGCACAGGGCATACAACTTGGCCTTCACTGTTGTGGACAGTTGCAAGAGCTGATACAGCTGTAAAATCGATATCACTGGATAAAGTGCCTAGGGCTTGCCGGGAAACCCGAGTGGGGCTGACCACAGCTTCAATAGTGAGAATTTGGATGGAGCTGTTGTCCCCGAGCTGCAGCTCATGCATTAGGGTGCTAGGCGCGAGGTCCTTGCAATTGGTGTGACCAAGCAGAATGGGGAACTTGGCCTGGGCCTCGTTGGATGGTTTGAGCATGACCTTCTTTCGGCTTTGTGCTGGGAAAACAATCAGGATGGTTCACTCCTGGCTCAACTGAAAGCTTACTGAAAAGGGCCACTGCAGAGCTGTGGGGATTGCACATGCAGTTCCATAGCTTACTGCAGTTGATTGTGATAGTGATCTCACTGAGTTTCACCTCCTGGGGGCCATTGTATTCCCATTTCTTGATGAGTTCCTCAAAATCCATCTGCAGAGTATCAAGCTCTGTGTCACCCTCTCGAATGGTGACGTGAGCTAACACCCTTTGCTTCAAATGCTGAAATTGGCCCATGAGGCCTTCTCTCTGTTTTGCATCCTATCAGCCGTGCATGGAAACAGTCTCCATAACCAGCACTCACTTCAGATATACTGGGGACTGCCTTTGTCACTGCCTTAGACAGGGAGGTTGTGTCAGTCCAGGATAGGTGTACTAGCATGTTGCAAGCCAGTGGGATGATGGTAAAGTCAAACTCATAGTCATGCCGCCACCATGCCATTGATCACACATCTTGAGCCTGCATTAAAGTGGTGCATGGTTTCGCATCCGGCTATAAACCAGCAATACTATACACCGGACCTGACTAACGTCATGCCGGGCTCACATCAGGTACTTACAGTGCGCATTTCTAATAAGATCATAGTGGCATGCACCTGCACCAGTCCCCAATCCCCATGTAAAGATGTGTGCGTGATGAGCATATGAGAAATTGTACAGTGGTTGTGTGTATGCCAGTCCTAACAAACAGGAGTGACAATCACTTCATGTAAAGGAGCTGGTATCTTTGGAGATTAATCAGCTAAACTGCTGAAGTTTCAAGAGCTAATAAGTGGTAAAAAGCACTGCTCCAGGCAGCGCTTTATTTGCAGTGCTCACTGCTGCCCTTTACAAGACACACATGTATGTGCTATGTATGGCTTAGCATCTACAAGAGGGCGCATATGGTCCGTTCGTTCCATGTGTATATATGTATCAATGCCATGTGTGCATATCTCTGTACAAGCAGGCAGGGGTGTGAGTATGTGTATATGAGAGTTGAGTATCATCATCCTTTGCCATCTGCTTCAGGAACTCGGCCAGACATCAGAGGTAGCCATGCCAGCCATGGAACTGGAGCCAGCAATATCCCAGCCTGATGTTCTCCTCAGGCATAGGGAAGAAGATGGGGCACTGGTTCAAGAAAGACAGCTTGGGGCATCCCCTTGCAGCCTCTGTCTGCAGCCCAGAGGTGAGGGGGATGAAGTTGACCTTGGTCATCCTCTGGAACATGTAAGCTGAGCTCCATCTTTCCATAGCCTCCTTGCTTCAGCACTGCCTTCTTCCTGTTTGGGTTTTTTCCCACCTGGTATCCAAGGCTTTTGTAGACACCAAGGAGCCTGTCTTTAAAGGCAAGCTCATCAAGGGGAGAGGTCAGGTTAAGGTCAAGGTTGTGCAGCCCCATGCCAAAGCATGCAGCAACTTCTGGCAGACACAGAATGAAGGAAGTCTGCCTGACATGAGGGGGCACAGGCACCATGTGGCCAATTGTCCACTTGAGGTGAGCATAGAGCCCCAAGAGCACCCCATAGTTGATGGGGTTGATCTTGCAGGTCCTCAATTGGGCAAACTCCAAGGCAGCAGCCCTTTGCATCAGGAAGCCAAACCACAGCTCCAATGGGATGAAGAGGATCCCATTTGACTTGAAACAAGCACAGGCCTGTGAGGCCCCATCAGCCACCGCACACTCAAAGAAAGAAATGTTGAATCAGACTGAAGCCAGAGGGCCAGTAATGGTAAGACTCCTGAATTCTAGAGAGAAAACTATGTACAATACCTGAAGCCAGAGGGCCAGTAATGGTAAGACTCCTGAAGAGGAGTAGAGGCCTCTGGCTTCGCTCTAAGCAACTGATTATGTAATCAAGGAAGCGGAAACAAACTAGCTAAGTATGCCTAGCTCAGGACAGAAGTGTCCATATAAAATCAGGAAAAATGATAGAAAATATAGGAAAAATACTGTGAGTGTCAGGGATGCCTAGGGCACCTCCTCCAACACTCCCACCTAACCAGGCAGCCCTGCAATCACCGTCTCAGCCCAACCAACTCCTGCATCACCACCACCTTGTTCTTCCCAAGGGCCTTGGTCATCAGGTCTGCTGGCATCTCATTGGTGGGCAGGTACTTGGGCTCAAGCAGGCCCTGCTTGACCACATCACGCAGCCAGTAGAACCGCAGGTCCAGGTGCTTCATCCGGCCATGGTGTTCTGGATCACGAGCCACCTGGAGTGCTGACTGGTTGTCTATGAACAGGGTGGATGGCTTGGTGATGGAGTAGCTGAACTCGGTGAGCAGGTTCCGCAGCCACAGCACCTCCTGGCCAGTCTGCACAGCAGCCACATACTCGGCCTCTGTGGTGGACAGAGTCACTATGGACTGGAGCTTGCTTGCCCAGCTGATCGCTCCGGTGCCCATCTTGATGATCATGCCACTGGTGGAGCGCCTGTCATCAATGCTGCCAGCATGGTCAGCATCGGTGTAGGCTGTGAAGAGCTCCGAGGGCGAAGTCCGGGCATCAGGGGCATAGCACAGCTTCATGTCCGCAGTCCCCTTGAGATAGCGGCACAGATGCTTGGCAGCCTTCCAGTGGGATGGGCCAGGATTTGAGCTGAAGCGAGCAAGCACTCCCACTGAATAGGCTATATCTGGCCTGGTCGCAATTGCAAGGTAGAGCAGAGCACCAATGAGCTGGATGTATGGCTTGTCCTTCATGGCAGCAACCTCAGCCGGTGTTTTCGGACACATGTCCTTGCTGAGGTGCAGTCCTGGATCCATGGGAGTGGACACAGGAGCCAGGTCACCAAATCCAAAGCGCTCAAGCACATCATGCACATACTGCTTCTGCGAGAGGGTGAGCAGCCGCTTGGACCTGTCACGCTCAATGTGGACACCAAGCAGGAAGGAGGTGGGGCCAAGATCTCGGAGCTTGAAGTGCTTGGACAGCTCGTCCCGCACCTTCTGGCATGTGTCCAGAGACTTGCCTGCGATGGTCATATCATCCACATACACAGGGACAATCACCCGGATGTCATCCTTCATGTAGGCCCAGATGCTGTGGTCACACTTGACCTGGGTGAAGCCCATGGAGCGCAAGACAGCATCCAGCTTCTTGTGCCACTGGCGGCCAGCTTGCTTCAAGCCATAGAGCGACTTGAGCAGCTTGAGGGCAAAGCCAGGACCATACTGCTCAAATCCTTCAGGCTCCTCCATCAGCACCTCGTGCTCCATCTCGCCATTGAGGAAGGCATTGGAGATGTCCACACTCAGCAGCTCGAGGTCCTCGAGGGCAGCAAGGGCGAGGATGGTGTGCAAGGCAGCCCACTTGGCTGTAGGCGAGAACACCTGGGAGAAGTCGACACCAGGGCGCTGGGAATAGCCCTTGGCAACAACTCGAGCCTTGTAGCGTTCGATAGAGCCGTCTGCCTTGGCCCACTTGGCTGTAGGCGAGAACACCTGGGAGAAGTCAACACCAGGGTGCTGGGAATAGCCTTTGGCAACAACTCGAGCCGTGTAGCGTTCGATAGAGCCGTCTGCCTTGCGCTTGACCTTGAACACCCATCTGCAGCCAATTGGCTTCTGCCCCGGAGTGAGCTTCACAGGAGTAAAGGTGCCATTCTCTACCAGAGCATTGAACTCATCCATGGCTGCCTTGAACCACAGGTCAGCATCAGGACGCTGCATGGCTTCCTTCCAGCTGCGTGGTTCAGGACTAGGCGGCTTGGTGGTGGAGGCAGAGAAGACGGCCTCAAAGGCATTAGACTCCTGGAAGATATACTCGAAGGCCTCGGAGATGGTGAGGTACTGGTCATCCAAGCATGCATTCTCAGCAAAGTCCACCAGGCCTGCAAAGAGGAGAGAGTCCACATAGGACCCTGGAAAGCCCTAGGAAATGTTATATGCTAGATCTCCTAATTTTAGGGAAAAAATTCAGATGTCTCATGCTGGAAAGTCTAAAAATGGTGCAATTTTGGGCAGAGGTCTGAGGACTAAAATGGCAAAAATGGCCCATATCTTATGCCAGAAAGTCTAAAATGCTTGGAAATGGGGGGGAAAATCCCAAAAAATGAAAAAAGGTTAGTCTGGAGCAATGTCCAATCCCAAAACTCTGAAAATTTGGACCAAAAATTGACAATGTCTGAGGACTAATTTTCAAAAATTGGCTAATATATGCCCCTGAGCCGAAATTTGGCTTTATTTGGTGCCGATTTTTTCCATTTTTGGATCGGACATATATTAGGGCTTTCAGGGGTCCTGTCCACATTGTGCCCAGACTCATGTCCCGAGCCAATGATGTCCAGCTCATCCTCATCCGAGTCCTCTGCTCTGCCCTTGCCCTTGTCACCAGCTGGAACATCAGATGAGTCTTCATCTGAGTCTGAGAGAGCCGGGGTGGACTCCCTATACTGGTGCATGTCAGGTGAGGGTTGTGGAGACGAGGGGGCAGAGACAGGGGGTGGAGTGCGCAGCCTGGAGGTGTCCACCTTCCACCATTCACCTGGAGGGCGCCTGCCATCTCGAGGGGGATTCCTTCGGATGCTAGGGCCAGCAGCAGGTGGTGCAGGTGGTGCAGGTGGTGCTGGAGGGCGAGGGGCACGAGCTGGAGCAGCTGGAGGAGCAGCAGGAGCAGGGGCCGGAGGGAGAGCAGGCAGAGGAGCTGGGACAGGTGCAGCTGCTGGAGGTGCAGGCACATCAGGCTCCAAGTCTGGCTCAGGAGGATCAGGGAAGACAACAGCATCCTCGGATGGGGCTGGCAGATTAGCTCCCACCAAAGGTCCGTCATCTCCCACCTGATCTGGCAGGTCTACAGACGAGCCTGGGAACACAGCAGTCTCAGCAGGGGCGACAGACAGGTCAACCCGCTTGGTGTGTGTCCCAGGGAAGACCCGCTCATCAAACTGAGCCGAGTTGCTGATGATCTCCTTCTTAGTCTCCGGGTCCCAAAAGGTCCAGGCCTTGTACTGCGAAGGGTACCCCACAAAGATGCACTTGCGACTGTGGGGCTGCAAGCCAGAGCACTTGTTCTTCTGGATGTGGACATAGGCCGCACACCCAAAAACACGCAGATGGCTCACACCTGGCTTGCACCCATGCCACACCTCGTACGGAGTGGTGTGGGAGAGTGCACTGGTGGGGGACCGGTTGTGCGAATGCACAAATGCAGCCAGAGCACGCAACCAGAAGGAGGGAGGGAGCTTGGCTTCACTCAGGAGGGCTGTGACACCCTCAGACAGTGTGCGATTGGCCCGCTCTGCCACTCCATTCTGGTGTGGCTCGTTGGTGACTGTATGCTGGCGCTGGATACCTCGCTCCATGGAGTGCTGGATCCATTCCTTTGAGATATACTCGCCACCCTTGTCATTACGCTCGGTTTTCACTGAGCAACCTGCTGTGTGGCAGTGGCTTCCTTCTGCGCCCTTTGGAACACATAATAATTTACATTCTGCACACATGCACGTGATGCTCAATATCTGGGCTAACATGTGAAGAAATCCGTATTGTGTATTAATACTATTTTGTTTCCCCTTAAATTCTGCACAAGATGTACGGATATGATTTTTGCATCATGTGTTATCCATGGAGTAATGCATGTTTTTGTGCTTGTGCATTTGCATTCTGCTTACATAATCAAAAAAAATCACAAGGACATCGTGGTGGTCAATTCGTGAGATGAGAGCTTGCATCTGGGTCCTCTGAAACACTTATACAGGTTGTATTTGGATGTGCACAGAGCTGTCTCTGGGCCACTCAGAGTCCAGTACTCGACTGAGAATAAGATTTTAATATGAAACTATAAGCTTTGAAATATATTTTCATAGAAGTCTGAAAAATATTAGACATATTCAGAAATATGCGCTGAAACAGCTCCAAACGGGTTTCAAACCAAAACCAAACCAAACGGAATGGTTTCAATTGGTTCTGGTTCAGCTTCAGTTTGGTTCCAGGAAATCTCTGATGGTTCAGTTCGCAGTTCTGGGAAAAAGGCTGGGGTGGTGGAGGGAGCAGTAGGGGCACTGGGCCCACCCTTGGAGGGGTGGGGGTGCCTGTGTGCTTCTTGTGATATCTCATCAACTCTGCAAGATGAGCATTCCCCATCATTGCAATCAGATGAGGAATCAATAAGATGTGACTGAAAGTCTTGTGAACAATGCCATCCACAGTCCAGCAGCTTTCTTTACAATACCAGCATCACTCCAGGTCACGATATGGGCTGACGTAGCACAGACACAAGTTGGGACACATGTCATAGAGTTTGCACTGGACTCCAGAGAGTTGACAATATGTTTTTCGAGCTCATAGATGGAATCAAAGCTCTGTCTGGGAAATGTATGCGGAAGAAGCTTGTACACATTATCACCAAGGCATTTCTTTGTAAAGAGGCTGAAAACACAAATACTATCCATGGAGTCCTCCTCGCTGAGCTTGCCAATGGCTATCAAAAATCAGTGTTAACATGAGGAAAATGCTGTTGAAGCTGAGAATTGGACTCGCACATGTAGGCTTCCTGCTCAAATGCATCTGCAAGTATATCTTCATCCCTACACCAGCCCTCATGAGCCCCTGGGTCTAAAATGCCCTTGCCAAGACCCAAAAAAACATCATCAAAATGGTCCAGTCTGATTCTTGCAGGTCCACATCTGAGCCAGAATCTGGGATATCTTCCACTGTTGGGCTTCAGTACCCATCACCCCACACAGCATGGAGTATGTGATCAAAGCAGGAGGCATCTGACATCTCCATGCATTCCATATGTGGGATTTCAGAGGGAACAATGCCAGGTGGTGGTGATGGAGCTGCAGTGGGGTGCAAAGGTGTACAAGGCAGGTTTGGGCTGACTGGTGCTCCAAGCAGCTCAGCTTCATCCAAAGAGGCTTGCTGACAGACACCTTTGTTCCCTATACCTTGTCAATGTTGCCGTTCCTGTGTGTGGCTGATGTGTTGGCCACAGCAACTGCAGTAAACAGTGTTGTCACAGCCCATTTTGTGAGATATAAAGTGTTGTAGCAAGGAGAAAAATTTCATTGACTGTGAGGAATGCCAGAGAGTCTGAGGAGAGATTGCACAGTATGGTATAGCTGAGTATACCAACAGCGAGGACTTAGAGAAATTTTCGAGTGATGCTTACTCAGCAGTGAAATCAACCCATGTCTTTAACATGTGATTCTTGCACTGCTGGATGGTGTCACTCAATCCCCATTCCACAGGTATATTGATGCCCATATGGCGAGGGCAATTGGTGTGGCATGTGGCAGTGCGTGAGGAGCAATGACTTCAGTGATCTGATTTGTCATCACATCTCACAGCCACAATCAGTCTTATTGATAGCAACCTACAAGTCAACACTCAAGCTCTTGATGACCATCCCAATGTCCTAGTAACTATTCCAACCAGTCTCCAGCACTCAGCCATCCTCTCATTCTTGGACCTACAGCCAACTCTGGGCTGTATGGGTATGGATGCACACTATCCTTATGCAAAGATCACGCATATGCTTGACTGTGAGCGTGATGCATAGTGTGCTCTGTAACAGACTGGTCCCGATGCCCACCTGCTATCCATTGGCCACACAAACCACCCGTTTACATACAAAACACACGAGAGTCCATATGACTCATTTCTATTTCTATTTGCTTTCCTTTTCTGACTTATCTGATTTTCCATAGCATGTGATTTCAGCTACAGTACATAAAGACCATGATCTCATGTAGATAGGGGACTTTTTCCTTTTGTTCCCCCCTCACAATTGAAGATACAATTGCATGTCATTCTGGTGTGAGCTCAACAACTGAGAAGTCTTTCACAACACCCATAAACATTACACTTTTTTGACACTCTAACCCACCCTATCTTCACTCAGAGTACAATGGCTTGATCACCCAAAGGCTCGCAAAAACTCCCAACACGTGAAATTTTACAGCTCACACTCATATATACAACTGAAAAAATTTTCTATGGCATCTTTCCAGAAGGAAAACAACACTGGTAGCAGTTCACATGACACTGCTCCACTCGATATCCGCAGACACAGATTGTTAGGCACTCGTAGCAGGTCACCAAAACGGTCTTTGTATGGCACCAACTCAGGGAGCCAAGGTATGGCAGCTTTCTTCAAAGAATATGAAGCAAGTAGATGTACCAGAAATAGAGTGGAGGGTGTGTTGATGGGCAGCCCAAGTACTGATACCAACACTCACCAAAAGACGTTGGATGATGCTAATAAGCTGGTGGAGGGAGAAATCCCAGGAGCCCATGAGATGGAGGGTGCACGCCCGAGAGTCGATCCAGGTGAATGAAAAAACCACGTTTGAGGCTGAGAAAGCTGCTGAAAACGACAATGATGGGGACCACAAAGAACATGATGTTGATGAAGGTCATGAGAATGACGGCATCGGCGATAATGTCAACAACGTCAAATCTGAAAATGAGTCTATCATTAGTATTAGTGATAACAGAGGTAATAAGGCCATACTTGGGCCAGCACAGATGAGGCAAAGTGCGGAATTCATCTGCACACTCATGCAAGAAAATCCCAGACTATATGATCTGGTATTCCCAAATGGAACAGGGCCATCTCAGGCTAAAGAAAAAGAGCGCGAAGAAATGCTTAAGGATAAAATTCACAAAGAAAAACCTACAAAAGGGAAAGAAAAAGCACCTAGCCCATGTATGACAGTCACGATTGAGGATATTAGCGAAGAGGATGAAGAGGTCAAACGTACCCGATTCATCACCACTAACGCTTCAAAACCGAGATTCTCATCTAAAACACCCAGCCCTGGTTCCCAGCCAGCTTGCGAGAGCGTCCACACATCATCGCAAGTAACCGGCAGATATACGTTCAACACCATGCATGGCACGGACAATAAAGATAAAAGACGTACCAAGTACAGAGACTCGGATGACCCAAGCAGCGACCCGAGTGATAGTAGCTCAAGTGATGATTCTCCTGCATCACCCGGAGGATTTGATGGGGATTTGTCTGATAATAGCACTAAGTCGGATTCCTTAGCAGCGAACATA
Source organism: Botryobasidium botryosum FD-172 SS1 (assembly GCA_000697705.1). NCBI lineage: Eukaryota > Fungi > Basidiomycota > Agaricomycetes > Cantharellales > Botryobasidiaceae > Botryobasidium > Botryobasidium botryosum. The sequence continues at coordinate 226,588 of KL198083.1, forward strand.
GCTAGAAACAAAGAATCTAGATGTAAGCATAGACACAAAGAGAAGTGTGAGAACACAAAAGATAGTAAGGCATTTGATAGAGCACTTGCTCGTGTCAAAGTCCTTGAGAAAGAGAAAAAGAAGCGTGGTGCTTATGGATTGAAAATCCAAGCACCACCCAAGTACGATGGGACAGTGAATTTCAATCAGTTTGAACGCTGGACCTTCAACATTGACAGTTATTTTACCTTGACTGGTGTTGAGGAAGAAAATATGTGTGTATTGCATATCATGACATTCCTGACGGGTAAAGCAGCCGATTGGTATTTGGATTACGTATTGCCAAACGTTCAACAATATGATATAAAAAGAATCTATAGAGACCTGTTTGATTACTGCTTCAGCCCAGAATTCAGAGTAGAAATGAGACATAAGTTCAAAAAATCCAAGCAAGGGCAGCGATCAGTTAAAGACTACATACACGATTTGAGGAACCTTGCTAAGAGGCTTCCTGATAAAACCGAACGCAATATTACCATCCAATTCTGGGATGGTGTGGTACCATACCTTTGCACAAAGCTGGCTGAAGGTGGCTACAATGCTGAATTGACATCCTTAGATGAAATGCTGGAGGCTGCTGAGTGATATGAACTTGCTGAAAATATACGTCTTGTTGACGCAAAGTGTACACAGGCGAAAGAACGCTTTAGAAACAATGGAGATAAACACTGATTTGACTCGAAAGAGCCAAACTCACACAGGTCTCACCATTCCTCTACCTGTGCTAACAACCGCGAATGCGAGTGTAATTGTGAGAATGGCTGTGATCGTGATAGACAGCGTGGAGGTCATAATAATGGGAATGGAACAAGCAAGTGTTTGTCTACAGAAGAGCAAAATGAACTGTGTGCAGCCAACAAATGTTTTGAATGCAAAGAGATTGGACATACCAGGAAAGATTGTCCCAAAAGGAATATTGCGTGTGCTCCAAACCTCTGCACGGTGAACACAAAATTCGATTTGATTGATAAGTTGTCGACTGAGGCGATACTTCTTGGTGTGAACACAGTGACGATCGAAGACATAGAGGATGAGGATACTGACCATGAAGACGCGATGGGCAGGTGTTGTCCAGATGCATTCTGGGAAAGCGCAGGCCTAATACCTGAGATTGCTGAGCTAAGCATTGCTGCAGCATCCGCAGCCTCAACTCCACCGTCACGATACTCACGCCCAGTGAAAACCACGAAGGATTGGAATGGTTAATATACGCTCCCAAGGGTTTGAGCAGGTTTTGGCACGAGGTGTAGGCCCATTGATCGGTTTCCAGGAGAATGTATCGCGTCACGCTGCTGTCCACCTCGATCGCCAGCACAGCCGCCCGTCCTTCTGACGCCTCGCCTACCTACATAACTCTGTAAACTATCTTTATATTATCTTTTATCAAACTTTTGCTTGTTTGCCGCATACAAGGTCCTTTCTCAACGTCCATAGTAATCAAAAGTCTTCTCTGTCCACATCTTCTCGCTGTCCACCGTGTTCAAAAGCCTTCTCCGCGCGATAGCTCGCTGTACTCGGATCCCAGCTCCAAAGCCAGATAAGTGGTGTACTTGCCGTCGAAAATGCAAAGGCCGGCCTAAGCTGCTGCCCAGCACAACTTACTATCGCCACCAGAAGCAGGAAGAGGAGCACAGCGGTCGTTTGTGCACGCCCTCGCGCTCAGAGGTGCACCGCGCGCTCGGCGAGACACTCGGTGACGATCATGACGAGCTTTACGATTACGATTACCTCCCCAGGGACAATGGCGATGAAGATGACAATGAAGATGGCGATGATGATCGCCAGGATAGCTATGAGCACGAGTACGACAACGGTGGTGACGGCGATATGCAACGGAGATGAAGTCGAGGACAAGGCCGAAGTGGTAAGTCCATGTATACTTGGTTCTCATTTTGACAGCGTTTGGCTCAATCGTGTACCCAGGTCGATCCTGGCAGTGTCGTGGCCGCGTCTGCAGCGGAGGGGGATCACGATGATCTTGAAGATGGCGTGGGAGACGACAACGACCAGCTAGAACGCCCCAGTGATGCAGACGCTGGCCCGCCAGGCGAAGTACTCATGGATGAACATTGGATCGCCAACGCTTACATTCAAGCGCTGCGAAACGCATCCCTCAACAATGAAGATCTTCCTCCCGGTGTACTTCGTCGTCTACGGCACCCTGAAGCGCCACCCAAATTAGACGACCCCGACCTCATCCTCTCGCTTCGGCTCTACTTATCCTCTCTTTCTTTTGATCAGGTCAAGAAAAAGCTTGCAGAGATCACAGGCGTCGTCTCTCTCCCCGCGGACATGTGTATCAAATCATGCCATGCGTACACAGGGCCTATATTCGGACCCCTCACTCATTGCTACTACAGTGGGGAGCCCCGCTATGACCCACACGTTCTCGAAGCCACTGGCGGCAAGGTCAAGCGGCCTCAGCAAGTTTTTCACACAATGCCTCTGGGACCTCAGCTACAAGCGCAACGGAGCACCCTCGAGGGTGCGCAAGATATGCTATACCTCAAGGATACCACAGAGAGTATCTTTGTTGAACTCAAACGAAAAAAGAGGATTGAGATCTACAAGGATACGCTCTATGGCACCAAGCACCGGGACGCGGTCAAAGCGGGTGATATTGGTGAAGACGATCCAGTCCTTGTGCTTTCCGTTGATGGTGCCCAGCTTTATCGGGACAAGAAATCGGATTGCTGGATTTACATATGGATTCTGCTCAATCTCTCGCCGCGAAAACGATACAAAAAACGCTACATTTTCCCAGGTGGGATTATCATACTGGATTTCTGTATAGGTGGGTTTAGAGTTGCATTTTCATCCGATTTCAACTGCCCCACCCACCCATCCACCCCCTCTGTCACCCACCCCCCCCACCCATTGCGCTTTGTTTGGTACTG
>KL198084.1:0-188817 GCA_000697705.1 Botryobasidium botryosum FD-172 SS1
AGACATCCTTATAATATCGACTGCTGTGCTTCATACGTCGGCGCAATCGAGGATGACTGCACGAGGCGCGGAACTCGCTCGCTCCCCAAGACCAAGAGGTGCGTCAAACTCGCTCACTTGTACGAAATTCATGCTAAGTTGATTGTTGCGGCAGGGATATGAACGACGTAGCAAAGCCCATCGCAAAAGTAAAGGCAGGCGAGCCTTAGGCGTAGATGTTTGCAGAGGAGTTCCGGGGCGGGGCATGTGGCGGGGTTTCATGTGGATTCGAGGGGATTGGGGGGGATTACGAGGCGGCGCTTTCGAATGCTTTTCGTGATGTTTTGTACCATCAAAAAGAATCCTATCTAATCCTTTCCAATCCCCTGCGATCCTTTTGAAAAAACCGATGGAAACAGGTGGTATCCCCATTTTTCGGTTTAAATCGTATTCAGTGGGATTTAGGCGCCGAAATCCTGTTTAAACCAAAACAAACTACTTGAATCCTCCGGGGTTTTCACTGGGGTTGAGGCTCGATGTAAGAGGCGCGGGCCGAGCCTCGGGCGAAGCCCGAGGAACGGCCCAAAGCCGTCTTCCATAGTTAGTTTAGTTCTGTTTGTCTTTAGTTAGTTTCTGTTTCTGTTTACGCATGTACGTCACTGCAAAGCGCACGGGCCTTTGGCTTGTCCTTTGTAGTGACTTCCTTTGTCTATGTTTGTATTTAGTCCGACGCTCCAGGGCTTGGAGCGTCAGAATTCCCCCCACTCGGAAATACTATCCCTAGAACGGTCAACAGCCCGATTCGACCCCTCGACACTAACCCCTCCCGAGCTGAGTTCAACCCTGTCGGAGACTAGGCCTTGCCGAACTCCTACACTCGAGGCTCGAAGTGAGGTATTTCGTGCTTATGTAACACTCATCAATCCCAATATGGCAGGAATCCGTCGCAGCGCTCAGCTCGCGATTTTCCCTAAGGCTTTTGACACAGCGCACTTTCTATGATTTTTTTTGCGGGAGTTTACTCTGGTAGTGTGCTCCCATCACCTCCCTCAGAGACCCCACCTTTTCCTAGTGTTCTTAAATTTCGCCCATCAGTGCGCAGGCATTATTTTAATCGGGCATGCAAGGAAGGTGCACGTTTCTGAGCGAGAGAATTATTTCACTGTACCTCTACAACTTTCTCTTATGTAGCTCAGCGTTATAAGTGCGTGCTGAAAATCCTTAGGCGAAATACCGCTTTTCACGCACGATTGGGACAGGGCGGATGCATCTCCGGAAGCAAAAACGGCGCACAAGTTTTACCGTGGATTGCCCATCCTCAGTGATTGCGAATCCCGGTGCATGCAGAACGGGCCCCAAGTAACAGCACGTGCATCGTATAGAGCTCGAGCTCGAGCTCAAAAGTTGTAAGTGCATCATATACTCACCGGCTCTTGCATGCGATCGCCTCTTGGTCGCAAAATATTAATTCTGGCTGGACGGTGACACGACACGTAGCCTATAGCTATGCGTGGGCCAATAGAAATCAGAGTAATCTCAATCGGCGGAACGCCGAAGCACCCGCGCGGCGCACGCCTCATGCAGCCATGCAGTGAAATCTCCAGCCCAGCCAGAGTACATAACTTATAGCGACCACCAAGTACCCAGAGCGNAACCCCCCCCCCCCCCCGACTGGCACTCTCAAGCTCGCGACATGGCCCGCCAGCTGGCATGCCATTCATAAACCAGCTTCCAGACGAAACGCTGGGAGACATATTTCTCCTCGCCGCCAGCGAGACATTTCTCAGCCTCGCGCGCGCGGCCAGCGAGAACGCCTACCGCGTACCCCCTCGCATCGTTGCCGTGTGCAGGCGCTGGCGGGAAGTGGCCCTCGCGCACCCTCTCCTGTGGGGAAACATCCCAGAGCAGCCAGAGCTCCGGCAGATATTCCTCGCGAGGTCTCGCGACGTACCCATCTCCCTCACGAGCCTCTCCGTCAACCGAAGCTCAACCATGGAATATGGGGTTCGCCGGGTTAGCTTGACCATGGATCTCGCCTGCACCCACCGACTTCGTCTTCGGAGCCTAAAGGTGGATCTGCACTCACACAGCACCTACCCCGTCTTAAGACTGTTTGAAGGAAGCGTGCTCCCCTGCCTGCGCACCTTGAAATGCAAGGTAACATGGCAAGGCATTCAGCACTGCGAGGCGCTCGATCTCTCAAACGCACCACACCTCTGCGACGTGTATCTCAGCGGCCCTATACTCCCCACCAACTCCCAGTGCACCACCTTCACCGCCCTTCGGTCTTTGCATATCGGCTGCAATCGGATCGAGGACATCTTCCCCTTCTGTCCAGCGCTGGAAGAACTCACGCTCGAAAGTGTGTGGCACGCACCTCGCCGCTCGACGCCCACGCATCTCCCCCACCTTCGCAAAGTCGCCCTGCGAAGCTGCGATGAGGGCCCCATCACCTTCGTCCTCGACAACCTCATACCCCACCCGGACGTATCCCTGGACCTCTTCGAATCGCTTTCCGTCCGCTTCCCCAAAGCCATTCCCAGCATCTGGGTGGACAGCGCAGGTGCCTTGGAGGTCGCGCTGGTCACGCACGAGGTGTGCTGGCAGGACAGTACCACGGGCACCTGCCGGATCGAAATCCGCTCCCCGCACCGCGTGTTCGTAGCCAGCGGACGCACGATCCCGGAGCCTCCGGACAGGTCCCGCGCCGAAGCGTTCTACTCGTACTACCTCTCCCTCCTCGCTCTCCCGCGTGTCACCACTCTGCGCATCGTCGACGAATGGCGCACGGTGAACGGGGACCTGGCGCCGCTCAAGTTTTCGCCCGGTAGCGCGATCCTGGGGTGTTTGTCGGACGAGGGACGGCAGCGCTTCTTGCCGGGCCTCCGCCGTCTGGAGGTCACCGGGGCTCGAGTTAGTACTCGGAGCTTGGAAAACCTGATTCGCCGCAGGCACGATGGTGTTCAAGCTATGGAGTACGTCTCTCTCGTCCGGACGCCTGTACAAGTATTGGACTGTGTGAGGCTGCGGGCGTTATATCCTGGCCTCGTCATAGCAATAAACGACTCCTTGAAAGTCGATGAGAGGTGTGTCTATACTACCCCTAATATCTGTGCAAGTCAACGTCCCTGCTGACGCCCCCCTTGTCCCCAGCGCTCCTAGTAGAATCACCGCACCACCGACCTTCACTGAGAACGCTCTGGCCACTATTCGCAACTTAGCTTCGAGATGGACATGACCCAGTCTTATGCCACGCGAAGGAATTAAATATCGAATGAACTTGCATATGCACACAGGCTCCTTCAAGTTACAGTAGCCTATGACTACCTCAGAGAGACTAATATGCACACCGAAATATTAATATCTTGATACTGCTACTTTCTTTTATTCCAACACAACTTTACAGTGTTACAACAACAGAGAACATATAGACAGAGGAGCAATCCGCATCCACGAACGAACAAACAAAATCAAAGCTTTTGCATGGCGGCGACATCAGAGCTCTGGACGTAGTCCTCAAACTGCAAGATGGAACAAACATAAGCATAAGACAAACAGGGTGGTAGTATCTTGACGAACCTCGGCGATCTTCTCCTGCAGCTCGTCCAAGCTGACGAGTTCATCCTCGATGACGAGGGTGATCTGCAGCTTCTTGATACCGTAACCAACAGCGACGAGCTTGCTGGAACCCCAGACGAGACCCTCTTGTTCGATGGAGCGAACGGAAGCTTCGAGGGCGGCCATGTCGGTCTCGTCGTCCCAAGGCTTCACTTCGAGGGTTACCACGGACTATGTAACAATATAAGAGTCAGTCTCAGGACGCTGGCTAGTTTGATGGGGATGGAGGGATGACAAACCTTGGCGATGGTCTTGGGCTTGTTGGCCTTCTTGGCCTGATAAGCAGCAACACGCTCAGCCTTGACCCTCTCAGCCTCCTCGTCGTCTTCATCCTAAGAGAATAGAGCCCACAAGATCAGACACGAGTCTCGGATAAGAGAAGGCATGGGTTGGTAAAACACGCACATCAGAACCGAAGAGGTCATCATCTTCTTCCTCAGCGGCGGGGGCAGCACCGCCAGCAGGGGCAGAGGAGCCGGCACCGCCAAAGAGCTTGGCGGAAGCCTCCCTATCGCCAGGGAGGTTCGGGTGCTCGGCTTCCCAGGTGGCGATGTGCGAGTACCAGCGCGCGGCGTGTGGGTACTCGGACGCAGAGGGGGCCTTGCCGAGCGCGGTGAAGACGCCGACGTCGGACTGGGTTGGCTCGTATCTATCGTTTACACCAAGAGGTAATATCGTCAGCCACTGCACTCGAAGCGGGATCTCGAGATTTGAGCAGAATGGAGGAAGAGTTTGGGAGAGTCAGAGGGCTTGGAAAAGTATGGTTGTCTTCAACGTAAAGTGGGGGTCTAATCCCGCTCGGAAACACGGACCAAAGCAAATATTCATCACACGCAAAAGAGAAATCTCGAAAGAAAGAAAGCGCTATTGGGAGCCGAGAAAGGTGAAAAGGCACTGACCCGTCGATGTAGGAGCGAGTAGCGAGGTGCTCTTCGAGTTGCTTGAGGTCGGAGAAAGCCATTGCGTCGAGTGTGAAGGTTTTGGAGGAGGGCGAGAGGAAGAGGTAGAACGAGGAAAGATGAGAGACGTTGAGTCGCGTTTAAATTTTTTTGGACGCGGTGATCCGTGCGCGACGCGATCGGATACAAAGTCACGAATCTTGCCGATCACGATCTATCTAATCCATCCATCCATCCATCTCAACCACATTTCTCATCTTTCGTCGATGCATCACTCTTGATTCGTGCTTGATTCTAGAACTTGCTGGTGCTTTGATCGAAGATTTCCCTTGGAATCCTCTTGGCATCTCCAAGGTTGCAGAAACCGATTCTTAGCTAGTCGGGCTCTCCAAGCTTGAGCTTGAATATGCACGAGCTGCGTTCTTGCGGGGCGCCAGTTGCCACGCAAATTTGTGTCGGTTCAGATGCTTGTCAGCTGATAAAACTCCATCACCGAGTACTTATGATCAAGAGTACCAGTGATGGTTAGGAGACATGGACGTTCTGGGAATTCTACGGCCTCCTAAGTATTTGCGTGCCAATAATCGCGGATAGGGGGCTCTGCTAAACACTGAGCCATGACGTCGTGACCACTAAAATGGTACGACTCGTTACCATGGCCACTACTTACGCTGCTCTTTGTCGCTACCCAAACCTCAGAGAGCCTCCGGTGGTAAATGAACTATAGAAAAGTAAGCGCAAAAGATAGTAGCAATACAGCAGGTGTGGTCAAAACATTCTCGTCAAAGAGTCATGATCGTAAAGGGGCCGTGCGGAATCGTCAATAATCGTTATAAGTACGAAAAAAGAGGAAGAAAGGATAATAAGATGGTTTGAATATATACTATCTGGTAATGGTTCGTGTAAAATCAAGAGTGTTCGCTTGATGAATGGCGTTTTGAGCATAAATGCTCTGTCCGTAAGAGAAGTACTGTTCCCCTTCACCAAGATATAACCGAAGCTAAAACTGCGGCGATGATGGCCAAAAACGCACTCCAAATAGTTCCCCTAGGAAAGGCGTCGCTAGAGCTCGGGAGATGCAACCCCGGTGAGGTGGGATGGATGGGGGTCCAAGTACTGGTAGGCGCCCAGGTAGACGATGTCGCGGTGGTGGTATGGTTCTGCTCCGAAGCGGAGACGTTCCCAAGGATAGCGCTCCCTAGAACACAGATGGAACGCATCCCAGTGACGATGGAGGGGAGGTTCTGCGTCGGGGTGAGGACGCCTGACTGATTAGTTTGTATGAAGCTGTTGGGGCAAGAGATGATTAGGAAGCCCGTCCAACCACGAATGTAGAAGAGGGGAGGATACCAGTCAACGCATTGAGGAAAGACCGATTGAAAGGTATCCGTGCAAGAGCACTCGATGACCGATATGAACGCCTGGGGGTCAAGAAGAATCTTTGACGCCAATGTCAGAGTCTTCATTTTGAGTGTAGAGCAACAAATTTACTTGGGAGGGATCGGTGAACGCATCTGAAGCCTCCGCGCAGTGACTGATACTGGGGTAACTGGCTTGGCAGATGGGGCATGATGGGGGTTGACTGGGAAAGACTGGCTCGGCGGTTCTGGGCAGGTTCAAGGAGGGGGCGGCGACAGCAGTACTGGGGGCGAAAACGAAGGGAAGAAAAGAAAGAAAGACAGCGGTGAACAGGTAGTTTATCACCATCATCGTGAGCGACTCGGAGTCTCGGAGATGGTTGAGAGGAGGAGCATATGATCAGGTCACGTGTACCGGCAATTACGCTCATGTGAGGTGGCTGTACAACCCTATCATGACCGAGTATCCCATCGACGTCCACCATCCGATCGGTCATATTCGCTGTGGGATGGACCTCCACACCGCCCACCCCATCCACGTCGACGTCGTGGGCCATTTTGTATATCTTAAGCAGCAGGAGAGTCGCAGCTAACTAGACCCGTACGAGCTAATTAGACGATCGAACGCTCCAAGACAAAAGAGGTCCTCCGGGCCCTCCTCCACGCCATCCTTTTCCACCGTCTTTTCGGGACGATAAAGCCCACCACCATCGAAATATCCGAAGTCACTTTCGTATGTTCTCCTTTGCGCAAGAATATCAATGGTGCTGATTAAACACGACTTGCCCCAGCCTGCAGTTTCCGATAGCGATATCGAGCGTTTGGTGGTGCAAAAGGTCGACACCTTCTTTAGAGCACTAGAAGATCAGCCGTCGGGTGAGAATGGCATAAAGGGCGGTCAGGTAATACACAAAACTTTTGATGGATTTCCACGAACTAGTATGAACCCTGCGCCCGCAGCTCTTGGTCACTTTTTCAGAACGAAGGCCGAAGAAACACTGGTTCACAATGGGGGAGGTGCGTACATTCTTGGTATATCTTTCTCTTTACTTCGAACTCAAGTATTTGCACGGGGATGATAGGAAGAAGTACCATGGGAAGAATGGTTCAATCCCATCTCTCCAGTCTTGACGCACCAATCACCCTGACCACCCTCTCCCCTCTCCCCCATATCTTTCTTTTTCACCCGTACTCCCCCACACGCGCACATGCCATACATCACGCGATAAAGGGTGATCAACGCCTCCGTCCACGCTCCTAAACACGAGCATGAGCGCCGTGCGATCCAGTCCACCCTCCCAGGCTCTCTCACGCGCATCCTGCGCACCATCCTCGTCCGGGCCTCCTCGGAATCTGGGAGGCAGTGCGTCCCGCCCATCGTCACCGCCGGTGTCGTCAGTCCGTTCCCGCTCCGTATCACCGTCGTCGTAGGAGGCGTGTCTGTTGGCGGAGTAGATTAGACTCCGGACTTTTGGGAGCTTGATTTGATTTGGACGGTGTCGTGGGAATGTTGTACATTCAACAGTGGGTAAGCTGCTCAGCGAGGCGGGAAGGTGTGGATGGATGTAACTAAGTAATACAAATAACATTGTAGCCGCTCTCTTTTTTCTCCAACACAATTAATGCTTGAATTATATATTACTTCTTATTCGCAGTTTCATTGATTGTCTTCACCATCTTTCACGCTGGGTGTACCATATTAATATACACCGAAGGCGGCCAAAGGATAAACGAGTGGGGGTGTATTCCTAGGCACTTGTCAGGTTTTATTGTATCCAAATCAAACGGCCTAAAGCACCACTGAGAGAAATAGAACAAAAAGATAATAAATGAACCGCTATATATGCCTTCTCTCTCAAGCTTCGCTGCTCTCCCTCCTCCTCACACCAGGCCTCACGCCAACACCCTGCTGCCTAATAGCAGCCACCCGCAAGCTCTTCTCCTCCCGCTCCCTCCTCGCCTTCTCCAGCGCCTCCGCCTCCGCGCGCGCGATCTCCTTCTTTGCGTTCTTCTTCACCCCCTTGTACCACTCCAGCCCCGCAACGTATGTGTCGTACACGCCCGGGTTCAGCTTCGGGTCGTTTTGCGTTTTGAGGACCTGCTCCGCGGTAGGGAGGGGCTGGAGGCCGATGTAGGACCGCACAGCGGGGAGGCGCGTGAGCTGGGATTGCACAAGGAGGACGAGACCGTTGCAGCAGAAGTACACGAGGAGGCCCTGTTGGCAATAGTAGAGGAAGTTTCTCTTGTTAGTGTGATTGGGTGTGTGGTGTGGGAGTGAGGGAACGTACGGAAGGGAGGTTCGCGATGACGGGGATCGAAACGAGTGTTATCACGCGGAAGAAGTTGAGCATGTGAGCGCTATTTTCCGTCTGGACGGTCTCCGCCGACACAGCCTAGAGCAAACCCGCGTTTTAGTTTACGTGTGCGACACAGAAAAGGGTGTGTTAAAAGGAAGTGATGAGCTTACACGCATCATAGTGAGCATCGCGCCCGCACTCAGCACAGGCAGCACATAATACGGATCCGGGATCGTCAGATCCGTGAACCACGCCAGCCCGCCCGTTTTCAGACTCTCCAGTGGCAGCGCACACATCCCGCGGATCCCGAAAAAGAACCCGAGCGCGAGGGGGAACTGGACGAGCGGGCCCAGCATGCTCCTCGCCGGATTCGCATCGTTCTCGCGGAGGAGCGTCTGCGCCTTGAGCACCGCCGTCGTCATCGCCACCTGGTCGCCCTTCTCCTTCGCCTCCCTCGCGTTGGCCATGTGCAGCTGCAGCTCCGGGTTGATCTTCGCCAGCCGCCCGTTATTCACCTGCACTTTGAACAGCACGGGGAGGACGGCGGCACGGGTGAGGAGCACGGCGGCGAGGATGGCGCCGGCCCAGGAGAGGGAGAAGGTCACGTGGAGCTGCTCGAGGAGCATCTGGACGAGGCCGGGGGGCGTCCAGCGCGCGAGGCCTGCGGCGGCCATATCGCCGAGGGCGTCGCCTGTGGGAGTGGAGAGCACGGAGACGACATCTGTGAGGGATGTGGGGAGGGTGTCTATTGAGGGCGGGAGAGGCGCTGTAGCGTCAGTGATAGTGGCTAGTGGGTCGGCCGTTGGAGGTGCGGCCGTCGGTGACTCGGGGATTGCTGCGCTTGAGCTTGATGCCGAGACGACTGGCTCAGAGATTGTGGACTGGACTGAATCTGGAGTAGCAGTAGCGGCTGCGGCTGCGGCTGGTTTTGACGACCACCAGTATGAACGCGCGTTTTGCCGGGAAAATGCGAGCGAGGAAGGTCGTGGGATGCGATACTCTGGGGAAGCGCGGTGGGATACGGACACCTAAAATACATTTACTACAATCAGTAGAAATTTTTGACATACGGATATTCTGTATACAGCACATACCAAATTAACCGAAGATAACGAACGGAATTGTATGGGATGAGCTGGTGCTGCTCTCGCAGCTGATAGCAGTCTTTTCAGCGCGGAGAATCATGATTAGATTGGGTAGATAACGAGAACAGTGCAGAAAGTATACCTGGACGCTGTGGTGGAAGACTGAGAGAGACGAAATCCAGCTCTGCCGAGTGCCATGGTGGGTGTGGAGGTGGGGACGCGACGCGCACAGTTTTTGCCGTGGCGGTGAGTCTGTCGGCATCCGCATCGGACCTCGTCGGACCGCGTCAAACCGGGCCGACATGGGCCCAACAGTATTTATTTAGTGCAACTACATAGTACTAAGCAGTGTGGCTGTCAGCTGCTGGCAACGAAGTTCGAACCACCAAGGCCGCGAGAACGGCGCAAATGACAGCAAAGAGCCCGCACGACGCGGAGCATGCCAAGTGCTCGAGCTCAAGCTCAAAATCCCGCTCTTTTCGCCGGGTCAGAAAGCTGGAATTTCTACACTTCAGACTGACGAAGTCGCTCACTCTGGCGATCCATAGGTTCATGCGCCGCGCCGAACACTTCCATATGATGTTCTCTTCAACATAGTCTCGTTCATGCAGTGGGGCTGTTCCAAATCCTTGGTCAACTTGGCCTGCACCTCCCGAAAGATGCGAGACCTCGTTATCCCTCGGTTCCTCTATTCCCACATCACTCCCAGATATAAAGAGGACCTAGAGGGGCTGCTGCAGCTTTTTCGCCGCAACAGCGCCTCGTACTCAGATTCTGTGCGGAGCTTCTTGATAAACACCGTGGTTTCGCCATCCGCGCAACGGTTGCTCATAGAGGCACTACCCAAAATGCGCAACATGCGCGAAATTAGGCTACCGGATGCTTCCAAGTTCACCAAAAAGCAGGCCGTCGCGGCGATCGGCGCTATGAACCATCTACGTTGTCTGCATATTTTGCACTTTACATTCTCCACGTTTGATCGTGCGATGGAGAACTTAACCGAACTTCGCAGCCTTCGTCTCGAAGGAAGCAGATATGACAGTAGGCGCCTATCCCCTCGGTGGGGCGGAAAGGCTATATCCAACTCCCGGGAAACATTAGAGCAGCTATGTCTCGGGTACGTGTCATGGGATCTTCGCATGGGCCCTGTGGGTATCTGGCCTCGCCTTCATACTCTTGACTTGCGAGACGCATATGTACTCGGTATGGAAGCCCTCGACCTTTCCGCATCATTCCCCTCGGTGCGCTCGTTTGGTCCACCCTTCAACGATGCTCGCTCGTGGGCGCCCCTCCCGTGCAATCTCCCTTTTCTGTCGCGTCTCGAGTCATTCCAAGGGGGCTTTGAGGTGCTGGAGATCGCTCGACCCAATTTCGCCGCCTTACGCACCCTGCTCGCGCAGCATTGGGAAGATCAGCCCATAACACGATGTGATCATTTCCTGCCCCCGAGCCTCCAATCGCTGCAGTTAGAACTATACACAGAAGGCACGATTGTGCCCCAAACGTTTGGCGCACTTGCTGACGCCGCCCCTAACCTCACGTCCCTCTCAATTTATTGGCATGTGGCACTTACTCATCATCACGCAGTCGAGATAGCGGTGAGCACCCTTGCTAGAACTGCACACTCGCATACACCTTCTGAACCAGGATATGCAGGAAGCGTTGATTGCATTCCTCCTCCGCCTCCCCCTGGCCTATGTTAAAATCGAGTGCTGCAGCGTTACGTACAGTCCCCAGGACATGGAAGCGGGTCCAGCTCCTTACCCAGAGCTGCACAGCTCTTGGGAGCGCATCGCCGACCTCGCGCTATCTCTCAATGCCATAAAAGCTTTCGACCTGCATATAGGCTATTACTCCCGGCGTCAGAATGTGGAGGGAGACATTGAGCCTGTGGACCGAACACACCTACCTGTTGCTATGCACACTGGCTACATCCCCTGATGGCAATCATCTGTTAGTGATTCAATTCAGAATGACATATGCTTCCCGCTCAAGTAATACTCTCAATACAGTACCTGCGTCTGTTTTCAAATTTATGTCTCAATCTCCCCTTCTCTCACACGAACCGTGGGCTGTGGATGATCTGAACCAAGGCGGCTGTGGTGTTGTTCACATCCGGTTTCTTGTGGCACCAGAGGCTGTAGGGGTAGATGTCTGCGCCTAAATAAAAAGAAAAAGTCTAAAAACATTCCTTCACTAGTGGTTCTTTTTCTGATGGGGGGGATGGAGCTTCGACCCGCGCGATGTAGCATTCCTGGATGGCGCAGCGTGATTTCAATGTTCATACAGTCGGTGATACTTTAGAGATAGGTTTACTTTGTGATATCCCCTACGCAGAGCATTCCACCAGCCTGTAAGATGGGGAAAGAGACTGGGTGTAAAAGATCAGCTGGTGTCGCTCTTGTGGCATAACACCAGAACTCTCAGCAATCATTTTCAAACACACCCTTTCCCAGTTAAAGAGGGAAACAGTAGCACAAAGAGAATATGCTTCAGGATGCGGTGCAAGAAGAAGAGTGGGCAAATCTCAATATCAGACACATAATCGTGCACTCAGATTTCCATGGTGGTGAGTACCTCCGTCGACTCCGATGGCCCTCCGCGTTCTAACTTCGTGTTGTCACATGTCACAGTCCCGCCCACAGCCGGATGCAGATTAGCTCCGACAGCTTAATAATCATGAACACGCAAAGAGATTCGACGGTGCGACGACGTTGTAGCAAACTTGCTCCTGACTGCCATGGCCACTGGCGCATACTGAGCCATACCCTCATCTCAGCCGCGCTAATAGTAACAAAGATCAGACCATTACTCGTGTCATCACGAGCTGCACCTGCATACAGCCCTCTTTGGATTTGCCACATCTGGGAACCCAAATCCAAATTCAACAGACCAATAAAAAGAGGTTAGCCCGTTTTTAATTTTTATCGGCCCATTCTGCACCTCAATTAGAAGCTCATGGGATCGCTCGCACGTAGCCTGCGGCCTCTATGTCGCCCTCGGGGCTTCCATACGATGTCCTCTTCAACATCATCTCGCTCATGAAGAAGAATCGTTCTCGGTCCCTAGTCAATTTTGCCTGCGTATCCCAAAGAATGCGTGGCATCATCATCCCACGCTTCCTCTATGCTCATATTACTATCAGTGAGGAAAACGGCAGCCTAGAGGCCCTGCTACAGATTTTCTATGAAGGCAGAGCCTCATACTCAGATTCTGTACGAAGCCTTTTTATCGACTCCATGATTTCGTCACCTGCAAAGCAGCTGCTTGTGGAGGTACTGCCCACGATGCGCAGCATTCGCGACCTCAGATTATTGGACGCCTCCAAATTTACAGCGACAGAAGCCATCGCAGCGATTGGATCTATGACCCACCTACGCTGTTTGCAGATCTTGCGCTGCACATTCTCCACATTTGATCGTGCAACAGAGAAGTTACCCGAGCTTCGTAACCTCCGTCTTGGAGGGATCAAGTACAGTATGGGCAAAATGAGCCCTCGGTGGAACGGGGAGGTTCTTTCTGCCTCTCGGGAAACATTGGAGCAGCTGTCCCTCCGCCACATATCATGGGACCTTCGCATGGGGCTTGTCGGTGTTTGGCCCCGCCTTCGTACTCTCGATTTGCAACAAGCAGCTGTACTCGGCTTGGAGCTTCTCAACCTTTCGACATCCTTTCCCGCGGTGCGTTCATTTGGCTCACCGCACAACGATCCCTACACATGGGCGCCACTCCCATGTAACATTCCCTTCCTGTCGAATCTCGAGTCGTTCCAAGGGCAATTATGGGTGCTGGAGGTCGTTCGACCCATCTTCTCCGTCTTGCGCTCCCTAGCTGTGCATTATTGGCCTGAGGAGCCCATTACCGAATGCGGCCACTTTGTACCCCCAACCCTACAATCACTGCAGCTTGAAACATACGACAAAGGCGCATTTGTACCTCAGACGTTTGGCGCAATTGCTGAGGCAGCTCCTGACCTGGCGCTTCTTTCTATTCATTGTCCGAGGTCGCTTTCCCACCGCCGCGCACTCGAGATAGCAGTGAGCACTATTGCTAGAGCCGTACACCCGCGCACACCTTCTGACCTAGGACACACAGGAAGCGTTGATTGCATTCCTCCCCCGCCTTCCTCTTGCCTACGTTATTTTCGAGTGCAGCAACGTCACCCACGGTCCCCGGAATCAAACACTTGCCGACTCAAAGCTGCGCGCCCCTTTGGAGCGTGCCGCCAGTCTGGCGTCGTCTCTCGATACCATGAAAGCCGTTCGCCTGCGGATGGGCTCTGTCGAAGTGCGCTGGCGACGGGATGTAATCGAGGAAGACTGCCTATACGAGCAATACCTCGCATTTGACTTTGCCGTGCACTCTGGGCTGCGCGTTGGAGAACCCGTCCCCTGATGGTAATTATCTATTCGTGGCGTGGCGTGGTATAAATATGCTTCTCGCTCAGCTCCTTTTCCAACACAGTACCTTGCGCTGCTTCGTATTTTGTCTCGACCCGTTTTTCTCTCACGTCGCTGAAAACTTGGTAGAGGGGGCTGTAGCATTGGAAATAATGAGAAAGCAAGCAAATTCAGTGGCTGGTGAAGAATCCAGGGGTTTATCGATGCCGATATGAGTACATAGTCGGGATGCGGTCAGCCATCGGAGAGTTCACCCTCAGTATTGAGAAAGACTCGAGCGCTATATTGAGTCATTGATCCGAATAGAATCTGTTTGAGGCATACTCTTCTGTTAACCGGCTTGTTCCAACCAGATACTCTATCGCATATGGTGGAGCCGGGAGTGCGATGGCGCTCTGATTTGGCGGGAAAGCGCAAGCGAGAAAACGTGGGATGGATACCAGGACGAGAATTTAAAGTAGCGACTATCTTCTTGCAAAGCATTATATGAACGCGAACAAAACTTGATGAGTGGCTGGCGCTGCTTTTGCAGGAGAAGCTACAGCCTTTTCAACGCAGGTACCATGTTTAAATTTCTGAGAGAGAAAAAGGGGATGCATGGGGCCTGTATACTGCGAAAGATCAGGCCCAGCTCTGCCGAATGACGCACCCTGGGGCCCGCGGTGGTGAGTCCTGCCTGCGTCCGTGTCGGTCCTCGCCGGACCGGCCCAGCAAACGATGTTGGCCCTATGGCTAGTTGGCCCTTGAAAGCCTTGACAGCAGACCGCCACCATCACCAGCGCACTCTCCGCTTGCGTGCACGAAAAAGCTGGGAATTAGGCTGGCTAGCGTAGTATACGTAAAGGAAAGAGGTTAGCCCCGTCTGTATCGGTTTTCTTTGCACCCTCAGACCTACGCTTGAGGTCGCTCATTTGTAGCCTGTAGACTCTATGTCGCCCCCAACGCTTCCATACGATGTTCTGCTCAGCGTCATCTCGCTCATGGCGTGCACCCGTCCCCGATCTCTAGTAAACATGGCGTGCACATCCCGAAAGATGCGAGACATCATCATCCCTCGATTCCTCTATTCTCATATCACCATCAGCGACGAAAGTAACTGCCTAGAGACGCTGCTACAGGCTTTTTGCACAAGCAGAGCCTCGCACGTAGATTCTGTACGGAGTCTCTCCATAAACTGCGTGATTACACGATCTGCACAGCTGTTGCTCGTAGAGGTACTATCTACAATGCGCAACTTGCGCGAAATCAGGCTATCGAACGCCTCCAAGTTCACCGAGGCGCAAGCCATTGCCGCGATTGGACCCATGACCCACCTACGCTCTCTGCACATTTTACACTTCACGTTCTCCACGTTTGATCGTGCAGCGGAACGCTTGGCCGAGCTTCGTAGCCTTCGTCTTGAGGGGTACACGTACCACCTTACCCAGTTGACCCCTCGGTGGGACGGAAAGGCTATCTCCAACTCCCGGGGAACATTAGAGCAGCTATGTCTTGGGTATGTGTCATGGGACCTTCGCATAGGCCCTGTGGGTATCTGGCCTCGCCTTCAAACTCTTGATTTACGAGACACGTATGTATTCGGCATGGAAGACCTCGATCTTTCGACATCCTTTCCCTTGGTGCGCTCGTTCGGACCACCCCTCAATGATCCTCACACATGGGCGCCCCTCCCGTGCAATCTCCCCTTTCTGTCAAACCTCGAATCATTTCAAGGGAGCGTGAACGTGCTGGAGGTTGCTCGACCCATGCTCTCCAATTTACGCTTCCTGCTTGCGCAGCACTGGGGAGTCCAGGCGATAACCGAATGCGATCGTTTCGTGCCCCCGAGCCTTCAATTATTGCGGCTAGAACTCTGGACAAAGGGCGCGATTGTACCTCAAACCTTCGGCGTTATTGCTGAGGCGGCCCCTAATCTTGCATTCCTTTCAATCTATTGGCATGTGGCACTTACCCATCGTTGCGTACTCGGGATAGCGGTGAGCTCTCGAGCAGAACCGCACACTCGCGCACACGTTTTGATTCAGGATCCACAGGAAGCGCTGATTGCATTTCTCCCCCGCCTCCCTCTGTCCTACGTTAAAATCAATTGCCATAACGTTACCCATGGTCCCCGGGACAAACGACTTGCCGAATCAACGTTGGGCGCTGCTTGGGAGCGCGCCGTCAACCTCGCGTCATCTCTCGATTCCATGAAAGCCTTCGACCTTCAGATTGGCTCTTGTGAGATACACTGGCGTCGGGATGCGATCGAGGAAGACTCCCCATACGAGCAATACCTTGAGTTTGTACACCGAATACATTCTCCTCTTGCCATGGCCATTGGCCCGCACCCCGGAGTGCCCCCATAAATAGCTGTCTGTTAGTAGCTCAACGTAATATGGCACATACTCCCCACTCAACTCTTATTTCCAATGCAGCGCCTGCGCCCGTTTCGTAATTTTTGTCTCAGTACCACCCTGAGCTCTCATATGGGACGCTTGCCGACTGCTGACGATCTGACTGAGGGTGTTTTTGTAACGTTGTCGGAGATGGTGGAGAAATGCATCCAGTGCCTACTAGTCAAGAATTCCAAGCAGGCCTCTATCGACATCAATGTAATCGGGATGCGTTCGAACGCTGGGAGAGCTAAGGTTCAGCTTCTGGTTCGATGAAAGATCTGGACGGCGAACGCGAAGGTAGGCATTGAGTGGTGGCCGCCTTTGCCTTGTACGCAGATTGCCGGGTGGCAGGCCACGTGTACAACTTCGAGTGCGAGCGGGGTCGCCCCCTGGACCTTGAACCTTTCAGACAAAGGACGCTACTACCGAGCGAGCCTCGCGACCGTGGTCTTTGTCTGAAATGGAGATTAAAACGAGCCTCAGTTCAACGGAAAACCGCGCACCAACTTCCAAGTTCCCAGCTGAGGTGGCGCAGACCGGCGCTGCGATAAGTAAGTCGTACAATTCTCTCTCCGGGTTCTCATGTCACCCCCAAGCAGGAGCAATCTTCCATATGATGTCTTGTTTAACATCATCGATACTATGAAGAGCCACCGCTCTCGCTCCCTGCTCAACTTCGCCTGCGCCTCACGGAAAATGCAGGCAATCATCATCCCTCGGTTCCTCTATGCGCACCTCATCATCAGCGACCACAAAATCCTGGAGATGCTTCTTCGGATCTTTCGCGAAGGTGACACGTACGCAGATGCTGCGCGGAGCCTCACCATAGAGTACACCGTTCGATCACCCGAACAACGGTTGCTCGCAGAGGCTCTGTCGAGAATGCGTAATCTTCGCGAAGTCAGTCTGTTGGATGCCGCCAAATGCCGCAAGGACCAAATTACGAAGGCGATCGGATCTCTCGTCCATCTGCGCCACTTGGAAATTTGGGGCCTCAAGTTTTCCACGCTTGATCAGTCAATGGAGAACTTGACCGGGCTCCGTAGTATTACTCTCCAGACGAGTGATTTCGTCGATCATTGTCGGGGCGCCCCACCCCCTGAGAGGGTGATAAAGGTTGTCTACAACTGTCGGTCTACACTGGAGCGACTGTCTATCCTGCATGCGTCATGGGAGCCCCTCAAATGTCTAGAGGACCTGAAGCCCGCGCATCCCGCGTGCGCTGCCGATATTTCAGTCTGGACCCGTCTCCACACTCTCGACTTGCGATATACATCTGTATTTGGCATGGAGACCCTCGATCTGTCGGCAGCCTTCCCCTCCGTGCGCTGCTTTGCCTCGCCCTTGAACACGGGCGCGTCCTGGACAGTGCTCCCTCGCAATTCGCGCTTCTTATCAAACCTCCGGCTTTTTCACGGGTGCCGGAGGACGGTAGAATCCGCTTCGCCCTCCCTCTCTAAAACACGCTGCCTAATTATCACAGGGGATTTGGACGCTCTACAACCTCCCCTGATTAATTGCGTTCAACGCCTCCCTCCGACTGTCCAAGCCCTTGAGTTGGCGTCCGATCGTTTTCCACCTTTATTACTTGACGTGCTGGCTACGTCTGCTCCTCAACTTGCGTTTCTTTTGCTCGACCTTACAGTAGCCACTCATCGTGAGGCACTCAGAGTAGCGGTCAGTACACTCAAACCAACACGCTCGCATGCACGCTCTGACTTTGGGTACACAGGAGGAACTAGCTGTATTTCTCCCTCGACTCCCTCTGTCCTACGTTATCGTCCGGTGTTACTATCACCTTCGCACCCGGAATGAGCAACTTGCTGAAGCGGAGCAAAGCAGCCATTGGGATCGCGTCGCCAGTGTCGCATCGTCGCTTGACACGATGAAAGCATACTACCTGTCCGTCAAAGCTTACGAAAAGCGTGGGCGTCGGGATGGTGCCGAGGATGATTTTTTATATGGGCGGTTCACCGAGTTATCGGTACATGGCCGAGCTATTCTTCGTAAAGTGCCGCTTAGGCCATACCCCGAAGAGTCTATTCCCCAGTGACAAGGCGAAGATGAAGATAGAGCAGAGCGCGGGATATACTGGTCTCGGTGGTTGATATAAGTATGCATGTCACGTAGTAGCGCTGCACTCTTTTTGTGAGCTGCGAACCTTGTAAGTACGGTGGTGGTGAGTAGAACTTGAATATTGAATGCTATGGCAGTGCATTACATACATTGGTGCACCGGTTTTAGATACGAACTAACCAGAAATGTATACACCAATGTTGAAACGCTGATGCACGATGCGCGACTCCTGAGCTGATGGGAGTCGTCAGACGAGTCGCTGCGGATCACCAGACAGATTCCTATTTAGCTGACGGTAACTGGCGATTGGCTTGCAAAGTGCCAGCTCGGACGACGATATAAGTGGGCTACTCGACGAAGTCTACGGCGATAGATCGCGCGCATACATCCACGCTGCGCAGGCCAGCCTCTTCGAGTCACCTATGACCCCAACAATGTCCACCACGCTGTCCAGCTTGTCAATCTTCGCATCCAATCCATACGTGACTGGCGCGCTTGCTGCTGGCATTTTGCTCGTGATCTATTCCTCGTTCTGGACTTCGCATGAGCCCCAAGACGGTTTCAACCATATTCGCGGCACTCCGTTTTTCGGCTCTTTGACATTCTACACGAAACGCCAAGAGTTCTTGCTGAATGCTCTGGCATTGAACTATACCACTCGGCGATTCTCCAAGTTCAAGTTGTTCCATGTAAGTTGTTTTCGATTATGCTCTTCTCCTGCCTCATCATCTTGATATGCGTTAGAATAACGTCATTATCGCTACGGGGGAGGAAGCGCGAAAGATATTTTTTTCGGAGAAAGAGTTCAGCT
The DNA here is from genome assembly GCA_000697705.1 of Botryobasidium botryosum FD-172 SS1. NCBI lineage: Eukaryota > Fungi > Basidiomycota > Agaricomycetes > Cantharellales > Botryobasidiaceae > Botryobasidium > Botryobasidium botryosum. The sequence continues at coordinate 18,902 of KL198084.1, forward strand.
TTGGGGAAGGATATTCCCTTTTGATGGGAGGGGTAAGTTTCTTCACGAGTATTGCGATATTCCGTTCTCATGCGTACGATCATCCTGAAGGTACCCAAAGTCGACGATGTCGTGGCGCGTAGCGTCACCAAAAAGGAACAGAGCGATCATTTCCGCAAGCGCCTTGTCACTATTCTTCGCAAAGAAAATGTGCAATCTCGTACGTTTAGGACACCTTCAATTGCTGCATGAACCACATTTTGACAGTTTTTTCTCCAGTCCTTCCAAAGCTATTTAGCGATCTAGAGAAAGGCATGGCAGCATGGCCTTGTTCCGGTCGGATGGATCCATTTGAAGACGTCTATCATGTGTGTTTCGAACCTCTTTCCACGACTTATTCTCCTAACGAGTCCACCTTTCAGCTCGCTTTTCAACTCATTGTCCGCACCTTTGGTCCCACCGAGGTAGGGATAGTCCATAATAAATCTGCACAGAGCGGACACCTGAATATATCTCGTTCTGTCAAGATTGCCGATGATCCCGTGGCCGTAACGAAGCTTCACAAGTGCTTTCAGACGGTGCAACAAGGCTCAACTCCAGCCGCTCTTATCTTTCCCTGGCTCCCCTCCCCGTCTCGTGTGCAGTCGCGGAAGGCTACGTACGAGATGTACGGTCTTTTGGCTACCAATGTATCAAAGCGGATGAAGGAGGGCAGGAAAGAGGAGGATGCTGTGCAACATCTCATCGACCAGGAAGATCCCCTTGATAGGATCATGTACGTACGTATAATGCTCCGGACATACCATCTTGCGATAGCCTTCCAGGGCTAATTCTCCTTTGTCTCTTCTCTCTTAGTTTATCACCGGCTCCCTCTTCGCAGGCATTATCAACTCGTGAGCGCGAGCCAACTCTGTGTGCTGAGGGATCGCCTAATGTTGCCTTCCTCCTAGTGGTATCAACATTTGCTGGACTTTACTGCATCTCAAGAAAAACCCGTGCGTAGATTTTCGCTCAAAACCGCCATGCACACTTTCAACATAAACCTTCTTGGTATTAGCGAATGGCTCGCAAAAGTCAAAGCCGAGATTGAAGGCTTGCTCTCCCAATACAGCCCCGATCCCACGCTCCCAATGTCCACCCGCCTATCGCAAATCTCTATTGACGCATGGGACGACGCTACTCCAATCATGGAAGCCGCCCTCCAAGAAACGATCCGCTTCGGCGCCACCGGTGCATCCTTCCGCAGGAACCTAGGCGAAGATATGATCATGTCCGGGCATACGGTCAAGAAGGGCGACTTTATCGTTTACCCTTACGGGGATATCCATATGGATCCCAAGATCTATCCGGAGCCGAAGGTGTGGGACCCAACGCGCTGGCAAGGCGAAGATGAGCCTGGGAAAGGGCGCGTTCAGTGGCCTAATATGTTCTGGGGCGCCGGTAAGACGTGCTTTTCTTTCATTCGCACAAGATGGCCGTTCCTGAACCAGTATGGTTTGTGCTGTAGGCCGGTACCCTTGCCTTGGTATGCGCTACGCAAAACTCGAGATGAAGTCTATCATCGCGATGTACGTGATGACGTTTGATTACAAGCTCGTCGACCGATACGACAAGCCCGTTACTCGCGCTTTGGAGCCGAACAAGAACGATCGCTACCGCGCGAAGCCCAAGGGTGGTGAGGTTTACTTCGAGTATCGTAGGGTTGACAATCAAGCGGAATGAGCGGCGAATTGTGTTCACTCTGTATTGTGTTTGCTACTAACTTGATGTACAAAATCATTCAAAAGATGCTACTTGGCGCTACATATATCAACCGTGTTACCAAGCTACCCACATCATTTTCTGGTCTCGTAGGAGGCACTTGTCTGCCAAATTTGGCCGATCAATATTTAACATCGGGGAAAACGCTCTGCAGCACCCTGCGGCCGTTTGAGCTGAAGTACGCCGCTAAGTATTCAGAATTATACGATATTACCCACTGACTTGAACCTGAAACTGACCGGAGAATGGTTGGAAGACACAAATACAGGATGTTATTCTGGATTCACGACACGAAGGTCGTAATCATGTATGTACAGTTACAAGCGTTACTGCGAGCCTCATTAGAGCATACTACATATGTGCAGTTGGTCATTAAGTACCTAATCTTCCGCGCGACTCTGAAGCCAATTGTACATAACTTGCTGCCGCGGTATCAAGGGCGTTCGCGACCAAACTTGGCCCGACGCTATATCTTTGTGAGTGTCTTCGGGCTCCACTGCTCCTCCAGCGAAACGAAGCCCAAAAGGCGACCTTGCAGCACTTTTTCTCCACCGATACCTCTGCAGTTTCCCCACTTTTAGGCAAACGGCTTGCAATCCCGGCTGCAACTTGAGTGCAGAGTAAGCCGATTCCCATTCAGCCTCCACCTGGTCTAGCGTATAAATTGAACCCGTACGCAAGTCGACCGTCCGACATCGGAAGGTGAGATATGCCAGTGGAAGCCGTGAAACACAGGTGACGAGAAACGCCTGTGGTAAGCCAGAGAATCGTGGGCATATGAGTATCAGAAAAGGACTGTAGACCGAGGATGCAACTGACCGCTGTATCAAATAGCTCGTCTAAAGTCTGGCGCATTAACTCGATAGATAGAAAGACGAGGTTTGGGGTTGCTTCGACGAGCGTGTCGAGATGCGACAAAAAGCCACCAGCGAATGACATTTCAAGACTTTCAAGAGTAGACGGCAGATACTCCGTGAATATAAAGGTGGTCCCCCAAACACTTCCACGTTGAATAACCGCGCGACGGAGATTGGAAAACGAGGATACGATGTTCTTCATATCCGCCCACGAGCCTTGGAACGACTCGAGACGAGATACAAACAATCGAGTGTGTGGGTGTTCGGCCCAATGATTCCTAGGTGCGCCGAAAGAACGAACCGATGGGAAGGATAATGATAGGTCAACCGGCGAGTCCTCGTCTGTCAGCGTAGACTCGCTCAAGTCAAGGGTGTGGACAAGCGGCCATACGTGGCGGAAATCCCCTCTGGGACCGGCACCGATGTCACGCGAGGAGGGATTCTCCCCCATTATCCAATTTATACCATTCCGAACAGAAATTTCTATCAACGTTTCCCGCGAATTAAGCAATATCATTCCTACGCCATGGCTCGAGATCATGGGACTCCAATCCACGTGATTCCCTGATACGTGAAGAGTTTGAAGCTGAGAAAGACCCTCCCTCAGCTTGTGCAGCTCACAGTAGCCGAGGTGTAAATGGCGTAGAGCCGATAAGGAGCCGAAGACCTTGGCGCTTTCTGGAGGGGAATGTGCATATGCCATTCCAGTGAGATGAAAATCGCGGAGATTGCGCATCCTAGCAAGCGCATCTGCGAAAAGGGGTTCAAGACGAGCGGGGATTATCCCCACATCGAGAGACCTCACCAAGTCCGCGGGTGGCCCATCCTCCGCGGTGATGCAATGGAGAAAGTATTGCAAACGGCCCGACGTTGACGAGACATAGACATGCTTATAAAGAAACTCGGGGATGATAGCGTCTTCTAGCGCGCGTGATGTACAGGCGAGTGGCAGAAGTGATCGAGAGTCGAGCAACCCGAGCAGATTGAGAAAGATGTCGTAAGGGAGGTCCTGCAGCGACATGACCCACGCCTTTGAATAGCATTTTGAGTAAAAAATCCTTCAGAGTAAGGGTGTTCTTACTAGTTACTTTCAGTCAATCAGCCGGCGTGATGCGGCAAGAGCTTGCGGCAGAAAGATATGATAGTGGTGAGTGGAAGCTATGGGGAACCAGAAGGCGACGCCGTGGAACTGTGAAGCCACGTGCACACCACCACCACCACGGATGCCATGACTTCTCTAAAATTTCAGCTTCAAACCTTTGAGCTGGTCCGGACTGAGAAAATAAGGCCATCCTGCGATCTGAGAATCTTAAGCGCTTCTCCGCCCAGCGGTCTACGCTCGCAGAATCCCACTTCAGCTTCTCGGAGGAGCTGAATCAGACGATTTCTACGGTACTCCGAGTCTTGCCGTAGTACATCCATTAGCTTCCTCGGGGAAACGCACCATTCACTAGAGTATGGGAGATGTCGCGAAGGCTAAATCTCATGCATTTACCCCGGTCTTCCCGTTCTGTGGAATCTTTAAAGCCTGAGCTTTGCTTGGGACTCCAGCGCGGAGGAATTGCTCCAGCTTGGACGAACCTATCCGACGCCGCCCCGTTCCCCTTGGGGTTTGATGCCCTAGGACTACTGCTTCTAACGTGGAGAAAGTCTCTGGGAAACGAAGGCTGATGACGACTTGGCCTGCGAGGTGGCACTTTAAAGGTCGCCTTGCTAACAACCTGGAGGTGTGCTCGGCATACCAATCTTCCAATGTGGTGGTCTCTCTCAGTCCTCGCGCTCGCGACTCTCACCCCACGAGTCATTGCTCAATGCCAACCTCTGTCTTCGCTCACATTCCAATATCAGCCCAGTCTGTTTGACGGCGTCGGCGCGCGCGTCATCCAAAACCGACTTACAAAACCGCGCGGGATCAAGTTCGATTCTGCGCCAAATCCGAATCTTCTTGTTGTCCAAGCGGGCCAGGGTATAGTCGCTCTCACACCCAACGTAGCCGGCTGCGCTGGCTGGACGAAAAAAGCGATTGTCAGCAACGCGGCGCTGAATCATGGTCTTGAGATCAACGGCAACACGCTGTATGCGAGCTCGGACGATCAAGTATACGCGTGGTCGTACAACCCTTCGACCGCTACCGTGAGCGGCAATCCGGTCACGATCGTTCGTGGAATGTCGAACGGCGCCGCCGGTAAGCACGTATTTTATCTTGTCACGCGGCGCGTGTTGATATGGGAATCTTGCTTTTGCAGGTCATGCGACTCGTACTCTCCTTCTACAGCCAGCATCGGGGTCCGAGCCCGCGTACCTCATCGTTAGCCGTGGCAGCACCGACAACTATGACTTTGGTTGCTCCGATGCCAACACGGGTCGTTGCCAGATCCGTCGCTTCCCACTCTCCCCCGCCCCACCCAACGGCGGCTACGCATGGAACAGCGGAGAGCTCTTGGCTTGGGGGCTGCGAAACGCTGTCGGTATTGCTCTTGATTCGAAAGTAACCCGCGTCTGGGAAGTCGAGAACAGCAGTGACAACATCCGGTGGAAGGGGCAGGACGTGCATAACGATAACCCGTCGGAGGAGCTCAACGTGGTCTATCTGGCAAAGAGGGGGACTCCGAACGGCGGAAACTACTTTGGTTACCCGTCCTGCTTCACGTCGTGGGGCTACATGAACGGGTTGCAGACGGGCGACCAGTTCAGTTTCGAGATGGAGCAAGGTGGAGGTGGTAATGCCACCCGAAATGATGCGTGGTGCAGCAACGTCAGCAACGTAATGAGGCCCTCCCTGAGTTTCCAGGTTAGTTTCTCCATATCTGCGTTCAATCCCCGTTGACCACATCACCATCTTGCCGCTAGGGACACTCTGCTCCTCTGGACATCAAATTTTACACACCTCCAAGTGATACTACCTCCGCGCTCAATCCGCAATGGAGTGGCCATGCGTTCGTGAGTTTCCATGGGAGTTGGAACCGACAGCCCCCGACCGGGTATGGCGTAGTTCGGTAAGTTATTCGCATCAAACTGGTCTGGGCTTGCTTCTTACTGGCCATACCTTCCAGCGTCCCATTTACTAATGGTGTACCCACTGCCCCCTCGAACTCTAATGCGGGCTATTCATTTATCGTCCAAGCGCCCGATCTCTCCAAGTGCGGTGCGGGACAATGCATCAGACCGGCGGGGCTTACGTTTGATTCGCGAGGAAGATTGCTTGTGACGTCTGACACGACGGGTGAGGTAAGTAAACAGCCCGCTGCCCGGTCACGGAGACACATAATTGATGGTGATTAAATCTTGCCTTCAGATCTTCATTGTGGGGCCACCAAACGGGCTCTCTTGATCATATGGTTTAGCGGTATTATATGTCCTCCGCAATAGGATATCTTTGTTGAATGCCCTTATTCGTTCCGGTGTAAGGCACCCCGAGCGGCACTCGGAGTATAGGTGGAAGGCCTATATCCAGCCTCTCGGTAGGGTTGACCTTATTCCGCAGCTTCGCAGGAGTTTGGGCTCAATACCTATTGTGACGCTACGACGTGAGTCTCCGATTCCTGCCGTTGAAGTTCGGGCAGTTGCATTACGCACAAGGCGACACAATTCGGTAAACATCGCAGCCTGGGCATTCCGACTAGCGTAGAACGTGCCGCAAAAGCTATCTGATTCTAGGATAACAACTGTCAAAGCGCCTCGATCATTGGCCGGTTCCAGCTCTTGTCCGAATAAACCTCACGTTGATCTATGTACGCACTCGAGGTACCTATACTTGCTGGAAACCAGTCCCTTCACCCGCACAAGTGCCCAGTCGATAGCCAGCACAGACCTCGCATGGAAACCCAGGCGAAGTCTCGGCTGGCGGAGTCGCTGGCCCACAGCCACTGTGACAGACCATGCGTAGGCGTCGTTTGGCTGTGGTCTGGCTTTCAACCGGAGATCCTCCGGGACTTGACACCTCCGCCACGGTCTTAGTACGTCTTAGGAACACTAAAGATACTGGATCTGTCCCCTTCTGCGCCATCTGCTCGTCTCCCCCCAAAGCGGCTTGAGCCTACTTGGTGGCTTCTCCTCGACTATCTTTGTTCACATCTCTATATGGAAAAAGAGACCCTCCTCGCATGCGAAATATAATGCTCGCGTGGGGGCGTAATTCCACGAGATCCCAAACGAGTAACGACGAGTCCCAAAATAATTTGCGGACTACTCCCCTATAGAACTTATGAGCTGTGATACGCTGTCGATGGGGGCGTCGTCCTCAGTGGCGTATCTCTCGTGCGAGGACTTGGGACGCGCACCCTGCACTTCTACGTTTTCAGACGTGAAGGCAGAGCTCGAGTTCCACCACCGAGACGGAGATTACCGATCGCAGCAGTCCATCGACATCAAGGACAAGCCACCCTTGGCGAGGGACCTAGTTTGTAGACGGCTGGACGGCTAAGAACCAGCCCGAGCGTCCCGCGGTTCATTACCGTATCCGCATCCAGGGGGAAGAAGGGGATTAGACCCGAGTACGTTCTTTATGGACGGATGGTGCAAGAGAGGACCCCTGAAGTAGAACCTATCTAGCCCGCCTGGTCTCGAATCGCATCACCCCGCGACGGGCATTCCTTTTCGCGCTCTCCCCATTTTCGACTCCACTGGGCGGACCTTGATGGGAGGCCCGAAAAAGCGATGGAAAGGGACTCCGCGCAGTGATACAATGACAATGACAATCGCAGACAGGGCCCTTGCAGGCCTGGAAGTACACGGCCATGCGATATATTACTTGTTCGCCGTGATGTCGAGCGAGTGGTAGGTATTTCGATGCCATGCTTACGCCATTCGAATCTATCTATACATACCTACTCCCCGGCTTGACCACTGTAGTCCCCCATAGTCCCCAATCGAGCACCCAGCTGCAAGCTTCTACCGAGCTGGGCGAAGCCCAAGGGGTCGGCAACTTGATCACACCACACACACCAACTCCTTGCAAGGCGAGGGCTCAGAGCGAGCGGCTCTCCCTGGTCGGAATTGCGGAATTGCGATGCGGACGCGCCCCCCTCCCCTCGGAACCTTTGCGGCTGCCCTTTCTCTGACGATCTGACGCTTCGACCGGGCACCTCTGACGTCTCGATTTCCGCGGTATGTGGCATACGGGCATATGACATCCCTCTACTTTAACTTAAATCTGCGGGGCAGCCGGGTATGGAACCCTTCATTCGAACATCGACCATTGATTCGGAGATTCTAAATCCTGACGCTGGCCGGCCGCACGGACCAAGTATCTGGACTCTGGGGTGCTTCTCGAGTTCGGAGGCTTGCAATTGGACTCCGACTGGCAGAAGATCCGGCGAGGGCGCTAAGAATGTTATAGAGAGCACACTCTTAAGCCCACATGAAGAAATCTCGGAGTAATTTATTAAACAAAGTAGAGCAATCCCCTGTATATATAGATAGCGATGGGATAGTAGTAATAATGTGGCTACAATTTGTGTGACGAACAAGAGAAAAAGAGAACACAGAATGACAAAGATACTCGAGGCGTAGGGCGGGGAAAGACGAGGGGATGACAAGACAGAAATAAGAATAACAAGCTCCGTAAATAATAGCAGCTCGGCGCGAGTAATTCGTATATATGTAAAAGCAGATGGGCAGATGGGTGAACGGTGCGTGTATAATAGAATAGTGAAAAATGAAGAACAAGTCGGGGTGGGTGATAGAAAGAAGAACCGGAAAAGAGAAAATGCTGTAGCTCCGGGATGCAAGGTGAGAACTATGTAAGTGAATCGAAGAAAATGGATGGATGCAGCGTAATATGAAAAATGTATGGCAAGGATATAAAGTGCGAGGATGAGGGGAGTAAAAGTGATGGGCGTGGTGGGGTGGAAATTGTCCAGCCGAAAACAAAAACAAAAACACTGGAGATGTAAGGCGGAGATGAAAGGAAAGAAAAGAAAAAGATGAGTAAAGCACATGACGGATGAGATGAGGCGCAGCGCGAAGACATAGGCAAGGCGCTGATACTAAGAAAAGGTGATGCCCTCGAGGCAATGACGATGTGAGGTAATGCAAGGTTGAAGATGAGGGTCGACGGAAATAAGAATGTCGGACTGGGGATTTGAAGACGTAAAGAAAGAGACAAAAAGAGGATATGGCATGGTATACAATCCTTTTTTTCGGCCTGCGGTGGTATCGACATCGCCCGCGGGGACCGGCGTGTTGGTAAAAATTTTGCGCAAGGATGGGGGGTAGTGTAACAGAAAAAAGAGTGAGATTTTGACACGGTGAAATGACGAGACGCCCGAGCCGTTCACGCGGTGGCGGAACGACGAGTGAGGCAGAACACGCCCTCATATCCGCTGAGATGGTCGTCAGAGGTATCGCGCCAGCGGCCGCTCCAGTTTCCGCCGGCCGTGATGTAGCCGCGGTACAACCACTGTCCTCCGCCTCCTGCACCTTCCTGTAAAATAAGAACACTGTAAGCTCGAGAGCCGCAAGAAAAACGAAAGTAGATCGTAAAAACACGCACGTAGTTGCACAGGAGCGTGATCATCCCATCCCAAGCACGTACACGACCTTTCAGTTCAAACCGGCCCCACGTCATGTTCGCAGCAGAGTTCGGGTCCTGGGGTATATTCTGCACAAAGCAAACCGCATCAGCACTAAATCTCGCGAAGTGTCGGGCCAATCGCAAATACGCTTACGCAGCCAGTAAGGATGATATCCTCGGAATCCGGATCCCACACCTCGTCCTCCTCGAGCCGATCGTACGGCATACGACGCGTCGATGTCGACGGCGGCGAAGACGTACCCAGCCCGCTATCCATATCCACATCAGCCAACGGCAAGTCTTTCTGGGGGACGGAGTAATGGTCCCTCTTATCGTCCCACTCCTCGCCGTTGTATGTCTTGTAGAATACGCCGGCGTGAAGCAGGCCCTCGGGTGCGACGAGGACACCGGTGGGATACTCAACGATAACGGAGTCCTCGGGAAAGTGGGCGTTGAGCGGAGGTCCTGCGGCTACCGGACCGTCCTCATCGTCGTACGACACGGACCCATCGCCGGCGTCGGAGTAGTCGACTTCCATTGCGCTCGATATTGACGGAGAGGGAGACGAGATGGCTGCTGAGCGTGACGACGAGGGCGTGGCGAGGCCCGAGGCGGTGGGGCAGTCGCTTGGCTGGTAGTGGTGCTCGTATATGCGCCAAGATAATGGTTGTTGACCGAGATACGAGTTGTAGACGCGGGAAGTATCACCACCGAGCATGCGTCGAAAGTTGTCAAAGTCGAGGAACTGTCGAGCCGTGCAAACGATGAGCACCATGGACACAATAAAGAAAAAATCCTGACACGCACGACAAAACGACCCTCCCAATCCCCCGCAAACATGCCAGGCTCAACGCACCGCGTCCTGACTGGTTCGCTAAACGGATTGGCGCAATTCGTGGCCCTGGTGATCCAAACGACGGCGGTGAGCTCAGTTGCAAACACCCAATAAAATATCTGAACAAACCTGTAGTGGTCCCGATCAAACGCTCTGGAGTCCTCCAAATGCGGCAATCGCAGCCGGATGGCATGCGTTGTCACCGCATCGCCGGGCATGGCGTCCTCGAGCGGAATGGGTTCTTCGCCGTGGATGGGTGTTCGCTGTATGCGTGCCAGGAACAGCAGTATCGCGGCCTGCGCGATCGAGGGTGGGCACATGGGAACGTGGGTGCCGTACGCGGGGACGTGGTGTGTTCGGTCTCTTGGAACAAGATCGGCGAGGAATGGGTTCTCGGGCGAGAGGGCGTTGGTTTGCGGACTGACGGGGATCGTGACAGGGCTGTTTGGCGTGTGGCCGTGGGAGACGTGCGAGGGGTGCGTGGGCGGTGGTGTGCCGGCGGGCGGGTAGAGCGGCATGTCGAAGTAGATCCATGGCGCGTAAAAGGTATCGTACTGGGGGAACGATGTGTGGCGTGAGCGGGCGTGGGGAGCGAGTAAATCGTGCGAGAGCCGTACCTTGAAGTTGGCAAAGACATAAGGCCGCAATAGACTCATGATGTCGACGCGCTCTTGCGTCGTTTCGCGAACTACGCACCCTATGAGCAGGAGATCGGTGAATGGGGGGCGACAGGGGCGGCGCAAGAGTACACACCTGCAGTAGTGGTGAACCAGAGCAGCCAGAGCGCCAGACTCCGTTCGGGCTTCTCGAGAGGGACGCCGGGTCTGTAGCGCAGAGGCGCGAGCTCCTCCTTGATGTAAAGCCGCACGTAGTCGTGCAGGCATGCGTACTCCATGAGCTGCTGACGGTTCTTGCCATCGCTCTCGGTCGCCATGAGATAGCTCGTCCACAGGTCGTGGTGCACGGCATCCTCCTCCACATCCCAGAGCTTGCCGGTCTTGGCTACTCTGCGCATGCGTCGCATTGCCTCAAACCGCGAGCAGAGCTCCGTAGCGAGGCAGGATGAAGTCACCAGGTCGCGCCCGTAGCGCCGAGCGGGGGCAGCAGAGTCGAATTTGGCGCGGAATATGCGCGCATACAGCGAAGAATTGTGCCGGAAGGCAAGCACATCGTAGAAGAGCTGGCAGACGCCGAGGAGGGAGACGAGATGCGCGGGTGGGCCGATGAAGTCGTTGGTGGCGAGGTAGAAAGCGATGTTCTCGAGGACGTCGCGGACGGCGAGCGCGCGGGGAGCCATGGCTTGCGGGTGGGAGTCCTCGTCGTCGCTCGCATTGGGTAATGTATATGTACTTTGCGAGCCGTCCCAAAAAGGCAACCCGTGGCTTGCTTTGCTTGTCCTAGTCGGGGTCCGAAAGCGCAACCTCGCCGTCCTTCTCTTTCCCGATCGGGCCGCCCGTCCTCGACAACGTGCACGTTTATTTTTTAGCATGTTTTCTTGCGCTTTTCGCCGCCGTGCTGCCGTCGGTGAGGGTCGCCCTCCGAGGGTCGCTGCGTCGCGCCCGCGCGGAGGTGTCGGACACCGACCAAAACCGTCCAAAGCGTCGCGGAAACCTGGAGAAAAGCCCCAGAAAGGGCGAACTGGGCGTGCGCGGAGTAGGCGGAGCACCAGATACCGCGGCATTCCTCGGTGTGCACGGCACGGGCGACTCTTTTCAGCTTGCAGCGCATTCTTCCCGACGCTTTGGGCATTCGCAGCTCCGCTCGTTTCACCATTTCTGTGCGAAAAGCGACGGGTTGCAACGACGAACCTGAGCTCTTCTTATTCCCCGCCGTCACGCTCTAATTGCACCAAATGCCGCCCGCGTGCCGCAGTCTAAAGGCTAAAGTTCCCTTTGATGAGCAGCGAGCCCGCGGCGCGGTCCTCCCGCTTCACCACCCAGGATTTTCCGGGAGATTTCTCGAGAGCGCAGTGCCTGGACGGAATTTAACGGCGTTTTCGAGGGTCTAGAAACACGCAGATTGGCATCTTCTGCTCTTTTGGGTCTATTTTCCGGTGCGTCATCAACACCAGATCTTAGATCGCGCGTTTGTCGTCTTGCCAGATTGTCTCCGCCTTTTCTCATTCCGGGCTGCCGAGCCACCCTGCGGCTCCTCGCCGTCACTCCGAGTCTGCTATACTCAGTTTGCTCCTCGCCACCCGCAAACGCATGCTTTTTACCAGTGCCCAAGCATCTTGGCATTACTGGCGCACTCGCTTGTTGGCTGAATAAGACTGGTTTTCTTCAGCAAGTATTCGAAATTACAACAGACTCCGCACTTTCCACCCAGAACCAGTACACATGTAATCTGGGGCTCATCTTCTGCTTGGCCTCAGTCAACTCTGCCGTTTTCAATCGATTCTGCCGAGCGCTCCTCCACTCGAGATTCTCCTCAGAAGTCCGTCCCCACCCCGGAATTGCATCAAGCAAGCTTGAAGTATTGATTATGGTGGTCAAAACTACTGACTAGCGCCACCGCGGCAATCAAGTCGCCGTTCTTGCCGGTCCTACTCACGCAGCCACGCTGTTCATTGGGTGCTCGGCGTCCACTGCCAGAGGTACTTAACTCTCTTACTAAAGCTCTTAGTCTACACTACTGCTGAGTATCAACTGCTGGAGTCCAATAAGTAAACTCCGCGCGTACACGAGGTAGGCCGATCAACTGAGTACGTGTAGTTTTGCAAGAATACGCAGTCATGAATTACAAATTACGACAGGCTCGTCTCGTCAAAGTTTAACCAGGACTGAGGATACTAAGGCATTGACCCTGCGGCCAACGGGCTCGCCACGTACTTTGACTCTCCACACCGGCAGTTGCTGACGTCTTTCGTTCCTCGGAATCTCATCTTGAGTGCAACAAGCGCCATCCCCAACCAAGACTGAAGCATTGATGCCTGCCGATGCGGAGATACGCACTCGTTCCTGTGCGTTGGCACCGAATGAATAGGCGATCTGGACCTTTGCGTCGCGACAGGCTGTGGATCGTAAATTCGTGATCGCTCCAATTTCGTCTCGCCCTCGTCGATCGATGTGCACTCTGAATCTGCGTCCACCAATTATGCATCATGTGTCACGGATCTACCCGGATGCCAAGTACCTGGGAAACCACGACTTGCTTGCCCTACTTTGACCTTATCCTCCTCGCTTGCTATACTACTTTACTATATGAGGCGCCTGGGGTGACTGCGTGGATCGTGGTACGTGGCTGCAGCTGGTCGCTGGTGGCGCTTGCGATTGGTAAAAGAGTTTGATCGCCCGCGATTTAGACGAAGCCATCACCTTCGAACTCAATTACGCTTCCCAGTATTTCTGTTCTCCAGCTAGGATTCCGAGGACCGTGTCTCGCCCGGTGCCATCGCTCTTGTCTCGATTGACGGCCACGCCGCGGAATCAAACATTTATGAACATCAGATTCACCCGTATGCTTAGCATTAGCGGCTGCATGGTCGACGCACGTATACGTATGTAACGCACGCGCACGCTTCGAAAGAGGTTTTCTCGCACCCTTGGGCCATATACGCACACACCCTACTTCAAGCTAAGTATTAAAATATCGGGTTTTAAGACACCTCGGACCCGTCCTCGGCCCTCGTCATACCGGATTCCGATATACGTGTTTGGCACCCCTTCCTCTCAGGATCTCCGATTAGCAGCTACCATCGGGGGCTTGCTTTTCCACATTCTCTCTTCTGTTCTGATGAGCTTCGACGATGTTTGCAGGCCCCGGTCAGGCTTCAGCGCTTCAGCTTCAAAGGTTCAACTTGGACTCTTGGAGTATAGCTTTCAGCTCGCGAGCAGACTTTTCCTCTTCGTACACGGTTTCCGGACTTTGCCTCTAGCGGCGGGCCAGACCATCCAGGGCGTGACACCGTTGAGTCCCAAAACGGGTCTCATCACGGTTTTGTGTCACTCCTTAATTGACCCTGTCTGCCGAGGGAGGAGCTAGTTGCCAGGCCCGTTACTTGGCAGCAAGAACTATGGTCGAGGTACACCTCCATCTCGCGCGTATCTGATATAGCGGCTCGTTTGCGCTGTGCGCGACTGGAGAATATCCCCACCATCGGGTCGTATATTCCTTTTGGAGGCTTATTGCGTTCAATGCAACTACAAGTCCCGCTACGTGAGTTCACAGAACTCATTCATTCTTTTGAGATGGCAGAGATACGTAGCGCGCATCTGGCCTTTGGTCTCATCACCTTTTCACCTTTCACATATCGCACAAAGGACGACCGCGCTCCTATCTCAGTACTTACTCGGTGCTCAAGTCGCTAGAAGGACGGACCCCCTTTCATTATCTTCATTCGCTGTGCCGTTAGCGAGATGGGCTTCATATTGCGCGCGCAAGGAGCCAAGGACCGCGATATCCCGCGCTCCTTCTGGAGCCACCGTCCCTTCGTTCTTGTGCGCGCGGAGGTGCCTTTTGCGGCCGGCGGTAAGTGGTTGCAATAACTTGGCTTCTTACCCTACCTCGCTCCTGTCGTGTTCATTCATTTTTCTGGGTTTTGAAGACACGTCCCTGGAGATGCATAGGAACGCAGGATCCCTTCAGGACGACCTGTCAAACCGCTGCCAAGTGCCCACGACGCACGTAGCACGATCCTGTTCTTTGGAACGGCGGCCATATCTAGACTGCTCTCAAGCGCTCGTCGGCGCAGCACCGCCGCGCAACCGTATTACTTACTTGGACTATTCGCATCCCACCGGTCTCAATTACGCTCGTGCCCCCCGATATAGCCTCTCATCGGTCTCGCTTTACCCATTGCCATGTTCGCACTTTTCTTCTCCGCCCCGCTACTTGGCCCTAGCAGCTCCTTGCCCTCTCTCTCGTTTCCCTCTCGTTCTCCGCCCTGCCACTCCGGTTGTGCGGCGCCACAACCCGGTGGCATTAGGATCGCACACTCTTATTCCTTATTCTCCGTAGGATCAGAGAGAGAAGACGAGGTGGAAATGAAAAGCAGTATTAATGTGTAGCTGATCAATTGGCCGGTCTTGCAGCCTCCGAAGCGCGCCCGTCCGACATACTCTTGAGAAGGTGACTGGCCTTCTGGCAAGTGGGCAGTCCGCTGGTTGCGGCACGCGCTCCCCGAGACTGTCTGACTCTGAACCTATTAGCATTGGCACAACGTGCACCCCCCAGTTCCCTCGTAAGTAGCGGCATTCTACCCCGACTCGGCGAAGAAGACATGCCCATTATCGTCTCAGCTCACTCACTCCCTTCCCACTTTCGCTTGTGGATATTTTGGGACTATGCCGTACTGGGATGTGAATACTTGATTGGCCCTTCTAAGTCTCCGCCCCGCAGCAAGGACCTGGATAAAAACCTGGAAAACCTGGGCCGGGCCCGGGACGACGGCGATCACTGGCCCTCCGCACCACGAGCTTGCTCATCTGATGACAGATCAACCTACGACCCCTTCACCTCTCCGCTGTCTAGGCCACCGTCCAAGGAGTAGCTTGCACGCCTGTGTATATCTGCAGCGAGTTCAATCGATACCGAACCCTGCTGGTCCTTTTAGGGCCCCCTTCACTGAACAGTGGACACAATGCCACTGCTGCCAGTCTACAGCCGCTGAACCTCTTTATTCAGCACATATACCTAGTACGGTCCCTCAATTGCGTGATGGTATCATGGTAGCACATAAATAGCCAAGTATACTCCTAGAAATAGGGACTCAGTTCTTCTCGGTCATGAACGCTCACTCAATCGCTCATTGGGGATGGTGTTCGTTTTTTCAACCAATCGTCCCAAGAAGCCTCGGAGCTCCGCATTCGATCGTTTTGAATAAGAGAGAAAAGGATCTACGCACGCGCGACAAGTGGCACTGGCACCGCAAAATCCATCCATGTAACTTTATTATGCAGCGCGAATCCGATTATATACTAGACTCCGTTCGCCGTTCTCTTCGCCTATTCATTTAGCATGGCCATGGTCAGGGGCCATCCGCCTTGCGTCGATTTATCTCCTTCTCGCTTCTTGAATCTCTCCGTCTCTCCGATTCTCCGTGGTCGTCCATTCGTCCGTCCGGTCACATGATTATATGACAATGGTAACGCTCGCCCTCAATCAGGCTGAGATTGCACACGTTCGGCTTTCCGGACCCTGCATCTACTCACTTTTAGTATCTCAGTACCAGCACAGTGGATCAATCGATTACGGTCAGCGAGTCGCCTCGGTGCACAGGCCTTGTGTCATCTCCGTGACCTACAAACTAGTAGATAGACCATTTCTGATTTTTACAGCTGCAATAATGCTCGGGCTCTATGAAGCCTCGGGTGACCTTGCCCGACGTCTTGCATCGCAGCAACATTCACAGCTATTAGTACCTGTTACCATAAGAGTGTGAGCGCTCTCAACCTGTTACCATTTTCTCTCGATATATCGCGATGATCTAAAAATCACCGCAGTGCCCATATGCTATCCCCTCCTTGTGGTATATTCCCACTATCCATAACGACCCGCGACCGGCCATTACTAGAAGCACAGAGGGTCTTCTTAAATATGGCTTCGTACACCCTCAATAGCGCAAGGTTCCGAGTTTGGCGACGAGAGCATTTCAATTACTATTATTTAATACTCTATTACTCTATTGATTCGCCACGGGGGAGAGGTGGAAAGCTGCACAGGTGATCGGAGCACCGAAGGTCTTCTCCGTATAATCAGGAACCGGCCTCCCACCACCTCATATGAAGAAAATTGGTGATTTTGAGGAAGCATGCTAGATGTATCGTCGTTTGAATAGCGAGATAGTTCCATTTGGGTGCTCAAACGTCGAGAGTTTCTTGAGCTCCAGGCCGCCCACTGAACTACAACGTGTGCTCAACCGCACAACCCGCGTTGGTGATCCTACGAGTGGCTTGTGGCTCACCAAGCCCGGCGTCGTTCCTTAGCCCAGGACTGGATTATAAACTCACCATAGTCTTTCTTCATCCAACATTTAACGGTTACGGCCAAAGCAGCAGCGCAAGCCGTACCCGTAACTGAAACGGCTAGCCCCAGGTGTGAACAAAAATGTACAAGCACTCTATATTAGCCATTTAATCGCCCCCATGCCCCCGAGCGGACACGGGTCTCCGGGCATCCGGAGGGTAGTTAACCCCCGAACGGTCGTTGGTTTCGCCTGCCTCCTCATATCAAGAAATATCGGAGTTTCGGTTGAGTGGTGGTCCTGAGATATGCTAGGCATAACTTTATTCCTCACCCTCTACGCATGCTTACCTTTCTCTATCATTTCTGGGTACGCTGGTCCCAGGGCTTGTTACTACTGAGCCTTAACGACAGCCCACTACTATCACCGCTACGGATCTACGTACTTTCAACCTGGTGCATGCCACAAAAAATATCGCCTCATTCTATCCACTTTAAAGGCGCATACTAGCACATACTAAGCCCTATGAAGTATCGAATAGATTTTCCGCCTTTGTGGTGGCGGCGACCTTTACACAACGTTTCCAAGCAGATGAGCAATTTGCCGTAGCACCACCTGACGTGTTACGAGGATGCACACCGCAGCATCGGGTCGGTGGAGATCAACAGAGATCGGCGGGTTTTAGTGGGTGCTGTCCTGCGCTGTCACTGGTGTCTTCTGGTTGTAAAGACCTCCGTATTTTGAGAAACTCGTCGTTGTGGCGGACTGGCTGGGTTACTCGGTCTGAATTAGCGCAGGAGGCTGTCATTAATGGCAATGTTCCCCTGCAAGATTCGGGGTGAGCGACCAGACCGATCGGGTATGCACGTCTCGCACACGGCGTGGCTACGAAGTGCATGTACAGACTTAGCCTAGGGAGCGTCTCCGCAGCACAGGTGATCGGAAATAAGGGCCCAAATAGGGTCTTCTCGCTCTCACAAACGTAATCTCCGGAGGACCAAGAAACCCATACACGTGGATTATACGCTAGGGGCTGTTATTGCCCTCAAGCTCCTTTCTGGATGAAGCCCTCGTTCTGGTTACCGTCTGCCGATCCCGGAAGGCTACAGATTTCGACGCGTAGCTTACATCTGGATACGCGTCGTGCTGCATGTCTGCGGTTCTATCGGTGATACTAGCCTATTTTTCGGACAAAGGCCTCCGTCAAGGATCCGGAGACTTCCCGTGCAAGGTTTGTACGTGTTTTAGTCTGCACACCGAGCCAAGAGAAATCTTCCATCAGATAAGCGCTATCTTCGTGGTGCCCCTCGTTTGCATCCGCAGTTTAGTTGTACCGATTCCACGCGGAGATCACCGAAAGTCGGACCGTCTGCTACCGTCTGTCTCGACGGGACCGAATCTATTCGGGAGGTACTTCTATTTCCGCCAACGGTCGACTGCGTGAAAATTGCGCGCGTGTCTAATAATATTAATAAGATCCATATTGGCAAGGTCACTTTACGTGATGCTCTATGTAGATGCAACTGTTTGCTGCAAGTGGCTTGGAGTCTGGGTGGGGTCATGTGAAATGCACGCGAACACTTCTCAGGCTGTGAATGTCAATAGGAGGTGGCAAGGCGTGGATAGGTTAGTCGCAGGTTTTAGCTCACCATGTTAATCACGGTGGCATCACTGTGGACCACAGGGCTTCCTTCGACGATACCTCGGCGCTATACAGCCCCCTTCGCGAGACAAAAGCTTCAGGTAAGCGCTTTCCGAAATCAGTGATGAGGTTAAACTAGAACCAAGTTGGCAAGCATAGCGGCTAGCCGTCTCCCGGAGGGAGTTTCGTAGTACATCCGTGCGCAGGAGCTAGGCAAGGAGCAGGCTCGAAAGGATCGCCTGGATAATCACCGGCGAAGGAGCTGCAGTGCTAGATAACATTCTCCAATGCTGATATTACTTTCGGAATATAGATTCAATAGGAGGCTTTTGTGCGCTGGCAAATAAATGGCAAGCAGACAGTGAGGAAATATCAACACTTTTGTGCAATCTGTACGGCATCAGCCTAGATTTTGGCCTACCTAGGCCTCACGCTCGAGCATCAATAAGGCACAGGCACTGCAATCCAGCCCAGAGAAGGTCTTTTCACGCTAGTACATACTAGGGGAAAAGGTTGCGCTATGTTGGCCTTAGCACCAAACTGTTCTGTTCCTAGGCGGCCTGTTAAAGCGTGGGGTGTTTCAATGTTTTGGCACGCTAGAGGGTGTGGTATAGATAAGAAAATTGATGGATGATGTATGAATTGAGGGCATCGAAAAAGGGAGAACATAAACTGGGCTATTCATGGCGGTGGGGGATTCAAATACTCATGGTCACCTCGGTTCCCTCGCAGCGTGCAAGGTCAGGCGGTTTTCCTAGTTCAAGTACTTGGCGCGCGCGGTAATTTTGATGTCATAGGAATCAGTGGAGTTCCCTGTCAGCCGGTAAATGGGATATCACCGATACTCGTCAAGTAGCGCTAAGTGATCAATCTGTGAGAGCATCAACTTAACATTTGTCATTTGCACCGCATATCATCTGCGCATAGTCGAGTGTATTGCAAATAACCAGCATATGAAATCGACGAATGATTGTGCGCAATATTGCCAGCGCGTGATATGCTGCCAAAGCAATTTGGTGAGTGGTGGTGAGTATGGAGGTGGTGACTTGAACTCGAGTTGGAAGGCGTCGCCTTCTGGACCTACTCACCACCATCATCCTCAAGCCGCTTTTCACCGTCATTATCGCGTTTGATTCATTGGTTGATAGTAACCAGTGAGAATACTCAGAAATATCATATATATATGATCTATTTACACAACTTTTTTTTTATCTTTTATATCACTCAAGGTGTGAGCCACGTCGCTTCAAGAGCTCCCTTACGACATCTTTCTCAATCTGCTCAGGCCGCTTAACTCTCGATCGCTTCTGCCACTCGCCTGCACATTATGCGCGCTAAAAGACGCCATTATCACTGAGTTCCTTTATAAGCATGTCTATGTCTCACCAATACCGAGCCACTTGGAAGACTTTCTCCATTGCATCACCGCGGAGGATGGATCACCCGCGGACTTGGTGAGGTCTCTCAATGGGGGGGGTAATCCCGGCTCGTCTCGAACCCCTCTTCGCTGGCGCACTCGCTAGAATGCACAATCTCTGCAATTTGCGTCTTACTGGAATGGCGCAAGTACATTCTTGCGAAAGCGCCAAGGTACTCGATTCCTTATCGACTCTACGTCATTTACACCTCGGCTACTGTGAGCTACACGAGCTGAGGAAGGGCCCCTCTCAGCTTCAAAACCTTCATGTATCTGGGAATCAGCTACATTGGGGCTCCATGCTCTCGGGTCATGGTGTAGGAGCGGTTCTGCTTAACTCGCGGGGATCGTTGACAGAAATCTCTGCTCGGAGTGGAATAGCTGGGATGATGGAGGAGGATCCCCCATTGCGTACTATTGGTGCAGATTCAAGAGGGGGCTCCGCTAAGCATAGCCGCTTGTCCACACCCTTGATTTGAGGGATTCGGCGCTTATTAAAAAGGACTCGCTGGTTGACCTACCGCTATCCTTTCCATCGATCCGTTCTTTTGGCGCGCCTAGGAACTATTGGAGTGGACACCCACACACTCGATTGTTTGTTTCTCGCCTTGAGTCGTTCCAAGGCTCGTGGGCAAATATGGGAAACATCTTGTCCTCGTTTTCCAACCTCCGTCGTGCAGTCATTCGGAGTGGAGATATCTGGGGGACCCAATTTATATTCACAGAGTATTTGCCATCTACTCTGCAAAGCCTTGAAATGACATTCGCCGGTGGCTTTTTGTCGCATCTCAACACGCTCGCCGACGCAGTTCCAAACCTCGTCGTTCTATCTGTCAAGTTAATGCGCTAAACTTTAGACCATTTGTTTGATACAGCGGTCAGACATGCATCATCAGTCTGTAGCCCTTCCTTGATACTAATATCTACAGTCTCCGGCCTATCACGGGCGTCTCTCCTCGCCTGTGTTTTTGGGCTTCCGCTGGCATATCTCACCTTTCGATGTTGGAGGGTCGACTTGCGCACGGGCTCGATCTATTCCCTGGTGCAGGCGGAGGTTGAATGGGAATCTGCTTACTCTAGACTCAAGCCGCTATCGGAGTTGCAAGCTGTTTGTTTAAAAGTCGGCAGAATGAAGAGGTATTAGTGGAGAAAAGGTGCTGCAAGGTCGCCTTTTGGGCTTTGTTTCGCTGGGGGAGCAGCTGAGCCCGAGGATACTCACATATCATCGCATCTACCACCTTCTCTACAGAGTCTTGAAGTCCATTTCACCTGTGACTTTATACTCTCATTCAAGGCGCTCCCAGAGGCCACACCGGCTCTCGAGTTTTTGTATCTCAATATGGGGTCTCTTTTTGTGAGCGAGGCGTCCTGCGTGCTGGTCAGCATCAGATCCCCAACCTGTCTTGCTCTTTCTTATCCATTTGGTCGGTTAGGAAACTCTCATGACTTACATGCCCCACCTTCCCCTAGTATATCTTACTCTCAGGTGTCCCGGCATATTACGCGGGGTTTGGGAAGAGAGCGCAGCCGAACGGGGCCCGAGGCTCTCCATGCCCGCCCTGAACCTTGGATCATCCCCGAACCTCCGAGCGGCTTATCCCAAAGTCGGCTCTCAAGAGAGACGTTGGTGTAAGGAGTTTGAAGGGGCGGGGGCGGCAGAAGATACCGAACTCGCCCTTTGTTTCGCGCAGTCGATAGCTCCATAGCGACATGGAATACCCACAACGTATTATGCCTATATGTATAGCTGGTCCAACACTTTTCATGATCAAGCCTTTCGCATTGTCGCACTACCTAGATACTGGGTACTAGTACTTACGTAGGTACAGCGGAGCATCGACCATTGGTGAGGCGGGCTACATAAATTAATATTATGTAATGTTGTCCCCATTCATCCCTCAGCTTCACCTCCATCATCGCGTCCGAGACGCGTAGCGCGACCTTGCCGGGCATAAGCTCAAGCTTTTTTCTCGAGCGCGTCGTCCGAGGCGCTACGCTGGACAACACGCCGCGCCCAGCTATATCTGCTCGCTCGCTGCAGGTAAGTTCTGAAATGTTACCGATTGGCCGTATATGCGCTTCACAAATCCAATCGCAATTTACACGTCAGATCTCAATTTCGCATCAAACGCCTTTCAGCCTTTTAAATCTCACAAATGTCTCAAAATAACTTGCTCGTTGCGCCTCGCGCCGCCCCCCTCGTCGGAGACATTCTCTACATCATTGCTTCATTTGTGCCGTCGATCGGGGATCTCTGCTCGCTTGTGCTGTGCTCGAAACGGACCTACAGCGCCGCCATTCCAGTCTTGTACCGCACCATCCACCTGATTTTCCACAGTGCCAAAACCCCCAATACAAAGGGGAAAAAGCCCAACAACCAAAAGCAAATCTTGCGGCAGCAGCGCTTGTTCATGCAGACGATTCTCTATCGTAACAACCGCCTCGCGAGATACGTCAGGGTTTTGAACTGGACTATCTGGCTTAATAACGTGAGTGACTTGCTTTACATGGGAAACCTTGCCATGTTGAAGATGCCCAACGAATGCCCGCATACGCACAGGATCGTCGTGCGAACTTCGACTCGGCCTACATGTGGCAGCTCTTCAAGAAGCTCGATCAAGTCCGCATTCTGCACCTCGATTTCCACACCGGAAAGATCCTCCTCCCTCCCCCGGACGGCCTGTTCCCGCGCGCAACTCACATGGCGCTCACGCGCCACTGGCCCATGCACACCGCGCACAAACTCCTGCACTCGCCCGCCCGATTCACGCACCTCCACATCCAGTACCCCGACCCCATCTCCTTCCGCCACCGCGGCACGCCCCCGGATAGGGCCGGGATCCTCGCCCCGATCACGGGTAAATGCACGAATCTGCGCCACCTCACGCTGCGAAAGATCTGCTTTGTCTTCCGTCTGACTCATATCCTCGACGAAGACGAAAAAATCCGGGAGGAGTGGATGGCGATCCTCGAGGCGCATAAAGACACGCTCCAGAGTGTTGATCTGTCTTTTGGACGCGATAATATGGATCTCTCGCGGTGGGGTTCGGCTGATTACCAAGACAAGAGGAGGACGACGTTGGAGGGCGAGGTGATGCCGTTGCTGCGGGGAGGGGGGTGGAAGGACTTGACGTCGCTGGTTCTGGAGGGTGTGCAGCTTGAGGAGAAGAAGATAGACGGATTGAAGTGTGCGCTTCCGCACGCGGACGTTGTGGTGCTCCCCGGTCAGTGGTGGTCACACAATGAAGAGTCGTACCAGGAGCGATTCGAGAGGTCGCAGATGTGGGGCGGGAGAAGACAGCCGTGGTCGGACGAGGCATTTAGAGACCCCTTCAATTCGGAGGAGTAGGAGACGGATGAGGGAATGTCGACGTTTGACTCGGATGGTGCTTGCTCGTTTTTTTTCTTCTTCTTTTCCCTCAATCACTCCACCTCTCCACCTTATCACTTCTCTTTGTATGAACCTTCTAACTCTCATCCTCCGACTCGTGTGGTATTGCTTCGGTGTGTTTCTATCCTGCTGGTACTATTATTGCTAATATTACTACGACTGTATACTTCATCGTATGATTAGCACTATTCTCGCTCGAACGGTTAGTACTGTGCTCAGAGCTCAATTTTCAAGGGTTGGTTACATATGCCAATATATACTTATTAATATTCCCAGAAAGCCTGGCTATAACCATTACCGGAGTATCCTCCTGTCTAGGTCGCGTTGCACTACCGAACAAAAGAACAGCATCAAGTAATTGCTCAGATGGGGGAAAAACAAGGCTCGCGATTACTGGACAACTTCACAGTCGCAGCTAACATCGGTGCAGCTCAATTCCTTTTGCTCGCGAGGCAGTAAATGGGCCTAGTAAATCAGGGTGACCGAGGGAGGCACGTGCCACGGAAAGGTTTGTTTATTTGGCACCATGGACCCTTTCCCCGGATTATGTCAGCATCAGGGTAAGGGTGGCCGGTGAGAGAGACTCGCAAGCCAGTTTCCCCCCATCGTCGCCAGTACTAGTCGCCAGCCGCAAGGATGTTGCTCGCCTACGTCTTTGCCGCTGCCACCCTCACCTGGTCTGTCATCACCAAGGGCTTCACCGACTACGGGCCCATTCAGAGGCGGGGCGACGTCGCTCTGAAGTGGGTCGTCGAGGAGGCAACTTTTGTGGTTTCCACTTCTTTCACTGTTTGTTTTCTCTTTTTTTCCTTCGTGCTTTCTCTTTCTTATTCCTGCTTCTCCTAGGGCTTCGATTATATCACTAGCTCCACTTCTTTCGCATCGGTCGGCACGGCACTCCAGCGTGGGCTTACTTTCGTCACTGGTAACAACGCTGGGCCAGTCGTCGCGACAGAAGAGGAGCAAGCGGGGAAATATTTCAATGTTGAAGATAATGATGCGTTTTTTTGGGTACATCCTTCCTTTTCTCGAGCGTCATTTCTCGCGGCTAACGGTCTGTCCGCCCACCAGAATAAGGACAGCAACGTGCCTGCGGACTGGCCTCAACGCGTGAATCTCTCGGTGCCTACATTGGTATGAGTGCTTCTCTACGCTAAAGCCCATCACGCACTTATCCCTCCCAATCAACCCAGCCCAAAGAGAAGCCTGACGATGAGCAGAAACTTGGGCAAATGAGTGCACTAAGCAGCAGCGCAAGTAACCAAACGGAACCGGTATCTGTATGTATTCTCTCCACAAAACAGAGCTTACTAGACGCTTACCTCTACCAGCCCCAGGACATTCCTGCCGACGATATGGGACCCGTAGACCAGCCTGGCAGACTCGCCGTCGTGCGCACTCTTCGCGTCGTTCATCTATCCTCACAACTGTTAATCTCTTCTATCCAACAGAATATACCGGCAAATGAGAGTGTACTTGTTGACGTTGTTGATTATGTAAACAATACGGATCCGGTATCAGCGGTAAGGTTGCCTCGTCTCCAACTATAGTTGTCTCAAAGCTCACCTTCGCGCGCGATAGCTCCCGGCTGAGACTGAAAACACGGGATCCGTAAAAGTTTTGAGCAATCACAACGTCGTACGTATCCCTTCATGTTTTGAACTCTGCCAATGCCATAACCAAAGTCCCTCCAATAGACCGAGGGTAAGCCTCCGGCAAACTCGGCGCAAGGCACGCAGCTTCATATTACAACGTCTTTATACGAGGTACACGCTATTCTCCATCTCGATTCCTCTGAACGACGAGCCTTATTTTTATATTTTTATATTTTTTTTTCCATCAAGGATAAGATCAGCTTGACTGTATATGTCACCCAGGATGGCGCGAGTGAAATGACGATCACCGTAAGCGATCTACTTCATGTATGCCTGGGCTCGCCGCTGATATCGCTCCTTAAGTCTGTCAACCTTTGTTTGTGGACCGTCTTTATGTTTGGCGCACTTATTGCTGTGGTATTCATCATAGCGATCACCTTCTTCATTGCCGTCGTGCTCTATCTGCACTCCGTCTTTTCCCGTCCTGTGTTCATCCTTATTCCTGCGCCCACGCCTGCGCCTGTTCAATTGCCCGCGCCCGCGGCGTACCAGGATATCCAGGACGACCCGAGACCGGTCTACGTGCTCGAAGAGCCCAAGTCAATAATGGACAACATTCTACCGCTCACCGGCGTCGCCAGTGGTTCCCAATCAACCGTGGCCCTCGGTCAATACGGCACACCTATGGCATTGGACATCGTCGAAGATATTGTGGAAGAACACGACTCACCTTCGGACTCGGTCACCGCGGATTTTACGGACGCAGCGTACGTCTCGGCACCAGGAGTGCTCCAGGACAACGGCGTACCCGACGCAATCGATGAGCATGAAGACCAGGTCACGTTTGGCGCGGAAGGTGGCGAAGGAAATGGCACCGAAGGCCCTCAGATCATCTACGCAGAGCAGGATCCAACCCCCTCCTTCTCGGCAAGCGAGAGCTCCACGGCGAGCGTTCAGGTTGGGAAGTATACTATGGACGTGATCTCGACCCCGCGCGCAGGACAAGACTTTGGAGAGGTAGTGGCGGCGCTCGAGACGCCCAACTTCGCGCCCGCTTTGAACTACAGCGAGAGCGATGCGACTTCGACTTCGGTGCAAGTGTTTTCTCGTACGCCTTCGGCCATCGTGAAAGATGGAAAGGCTGTTTTCGTTCTGGAGCGTATCTCTCAGACGCCTGCCTTCCCCGGCAATGATAACGACGCCGAGGCCACCCAGTATGATGCTCCCTCCTCTTCGGCTCCGTCTTCCAAGTGTGGCACGGCCCAAGATGCTGCCGTTGGACCCATTTCCAAACCCACTCATATGCTCCGCGTTGTTAATGCCAACCCCGTTACGTCTTCTACCCGTTCAAGCTCGGATTCGTCGGAAGAATCTTTCCCCGCTCGACGCGAGGAGGTAATCAGAGCGTATCCTGTAGCTTATGGAGAAGACAGCGCAAGCTTGGACGCACCGGAGCTCAGCACCAGTGGGCAGTCTCGGGAACCAGTGTCGAATACGTTTGGGATGTCGCAGCAGACTCGGAGTGACGAAGGTCAAGGTCAAGGTCAAGGTCAAGGAGCGCACGTGTTGCAAGTTCGGAACGCCGACGAGCTGGAGGCATCCTCTTCGGTCCAGGTTCAGGACAACGCCAACGCCGATACCAGCAGGCCTCGCTTTCAGAATCGGATCTTTTATCCGGGCTGGGAAAACGATACGCACGCCTCGTCTAGTCTAGAGGAAGGGTATTGCTACACACTCGACCTGAGTTTGGCATCGGGAGGAACATACGGCAACTCATGCACATCCACCGAAGATGAAGACGTCACGGGCGCTGGCACTGGCACTGGATTCCACAGCTTTTCGAGGACGTTTGGACTTGAAGATCATTTCCGCGAGGATCTCGAACAGAGGGTGGCGCATGAAGAAAGCGACAGCCGTGGGTTCTCGGGCTCTGAGGCGGGAGCTCAGTCTAGGTATGAAGATGGACACGTCGTTGAGGCCGAATCTGAGGGGCGTCCAGATCGTCGTCGAGAGTGGCGTTGGGAAACGGACGGCGTTGAGCAAGAGGATGATGTCATCGAGTCTGGGTCTTATTCTTCGTTTGCGCGTGGGCGGAACGTGCTGGTCGGGTTGGATCTGGATACTGGGATTCCGCGCGCTATCGCCGCAAGAGTTCGGGACGCCTCGTCGGCTCCGGGTACGAGTGTGTCTGCAGCGGCGGAGGAGCAGATCCGGGAGGTTAGGGAGATGAGGCGTCGTATGATGGAACGCATTGACCTTGGGGTGTCCTTGTCGTCGCACCGGTCTGTTGATGAAGAAGATGGTGTTCAAGGTCAAGAGCAAGGGACCTCGTCGTGGGCGGAGTCCGTTTGGCAAGCGTCTGTGGAGGAACAGTCGCAGCCAAGTGCCCAAGTCATCGCGCAGCCCCCCGCCCCTGCCCCCGTCCCCGCCCCTATGGACGCCAACCTCAGCCCGGCGGACATCAGCGACGCTGCGTCTTCCATCGTCTGCGGCGACAACATCCTCGACCACTCTGCGTTCTTCCGGGATGGACACGAAGGCCGTTCAGGCACTCCTGATCCCATTGCAGCGACTATAGTGCGCGAAGTCTATGGAATCACGCCGCTCAAGTATTCTCCGTTCATCAAGCCCGAGGCCGCTCTTGCTCCCGCTCAGACTGAAGAGGCACCATCGCCTACCGTCACCATGGCGGATCGCCGTGTTCCCTTTGGCGTCCGTACGAATAGGCAGGAGATCCCCCAACCACAGTCTCAAGTTCAAGTCGTAGCGTCGCTCAAGGTCGCCAAGAGCGCTGCTAAGAAGGGTATGGACGAGAATGAGAATGCGGTTCCACGGCCTAGTACCAAGCAGGCTGGTCCAAAGGCGCGCGCGCCCAAGTCGGACAAGGTTCCCAAGATCCAGATTCAGGTCCAGGCGCCCGTCCAAGCCGAAGTCCAGGCTCAAACTCCTGGGCCCTCGCAGATCGCCAAGTCGCTGCCGTCCGAGGCTAAGTCCGAGCCGGAGATCGAGTCCTATAGCAAGTTCAAGCCCGCAGATTGGAGCCCTCGCCGACGCACATGTATCAAGGAGTTTAAGATCCTCTCGTACGTACCCAAGCCACGTCCCGCTTCCGCCCCCGCACGGGGAGAGTATGTGCCGTTCTCGCCGAGGCACTTCAAGCCGACACAATGGAGCCCGCGCCATCCGCGCAGAACCGCCGGTCAGGGGCAGAGCGAGAGAGTGCTCGAGCGCGGATCTGCCAGCGCAAAGGCGGCGCCCAGTGGGGACTCCGGTGCGGCTGTGACAGTGGAAGAGACGGACATGGGGACGGGTGGGGGCGAAGGTTCTGGAGGCGCGTCGTCAACGTCGACATCCACGACTCGGGGGCTTTCCCCGCGCGCCGCTGCTCTCGTGGACCACTATAAGCAGAAGAGGGCGGAGCGGCTGCAGAGAGAGAAAGAGGAGGCAGAGAGAGCGGAGAAGGAGGAGGAAGAGAGGGAAAAAGAGGTGGCGGAGAAGGACACGGAGAAGACGGGCAGGAGGAGGAGGACGAGGGCGGAGAAGGGCAAGGGCAGGGAGGTCGAGGTGGCGCGGTTGTCGCACTTCACGGGGCGGCAGGAGTCGTCGCGGCTTCGCGTCGCACGAGGAATCCTTCTTGGCTCCAGGCAGCGGATGGCGGAGCAGACGGACGAGGACTGGCACATGGACCGGGTCGAGGCGCGCGGTGTTTTCGATGCCCACGGCCTTGGCATCCACGACAATACGCCAGCGTCGGAGGTCGCCACCACGCCCGAAGATCGTCCATCCGAACTCAAGTCTGTCGGATTCGCAGCGACCACTGCCAGCGAGGATGCTCCGACGCCCAAGGCAGAGTTCAGGTCAACGTTCAAGCGTAGCAGCACGCCCTACCCCAAGACGACCAGCGTCGCCTCCAGACTCCGCGATATTCCCCCGAGGCCCGAAGCCCGTCTCGGTTTCTATTGATCGTCTCATTATCGTTTCATTTCTCCATCTTTAGATTAGACTAGACTAGACTACTTTGATTTCCCACTTTGATTTTTTCCCCCACATCTTGTCTTCCCCATTTGGCGCGGTCGCGGGATAGTGGTTTCCTTGGTCTTGGTTTCTTCTCATCATTCACGAATATTGCGTAGGTCTTTATCATTCACACTTTCTTGTATCGGCGACGTGTTGTATTCTTTTATTCCTTCCCTCTTGAATCTTCACGGACTAGACTCTCCCCTCTGGTTGATCGAGCACTCTTTTCTTGACTCACTTTTTTTTATTGCCCCGGCTCTTTTTTCATTCTTCATATTCATGTAACATTGCACGGGCCGGTGTACTTATCTTGTATCTTTTGCGTATTCTCCGGGAACGGCCTGCGAGGGGATTGCACCGGGGAATACGTAGACCAATTATAAATGTTCCGATATACTCATTCATAGTTTGGTCACTGCTTAGCACTTACCTGTAGGTGGAAGCGGGGGCGTCTGAATAGCGAAAATCCGATGGCCCATCACTTATCATTGTCAATTATAAGTACTGCGGCCGCCGACCTGAGGCTGTATCTTGACAGCGATAACGCGATAATGAGCGGCAGCCTGTGTTGAACTTCAAATATTCAAGCGATAATGCACACTCCGCTTTGTACTTAAATAAAGTAGACCTTTATAATAGAGTAGATCTCAATAGACACGGTTTAAACAATAGTGACAAGAAAAGTACTAGTAGGTTAGTAGTAGCGCCGAACACGCCTCCGCGCTACCCATATGCACATGCATAATATTTATACACGCTATCTCACCAGGCGCCTGGCGCGCACTAGTGTTCCGAGCCGGAAGACACTCATTATTAAAACCGCAGCGGGCTCAAGCGCCCAGGCGCCGGTGGCATTGAGAAGCACACAGGGTTTGACATTCGAGGGGGAGACTCGGACTTTTGGAAGAATCTGTGGTCTGCAACCTAGATGTGGTATAGCTCGTGGGGAGGGAGATAAGAACAGGAGGTATGGATGTACTGCTATGTGTATCACGATGGGGATTAGGATGAGAGGATGGTGATGGTGATGCGGATGGGAATGAAACGAGGATGAGACAGCGATGGTGATGAGAAGAGTCAGAGAAAGGGAAGAGGGAGCAGGGGACGAGGTGAATAATGCCAATGAATGCACAAATAAGAAGGGAAAAAAAAAAGATAGTAAGACAGGGAAGAGAAACCTCTGGAAGAAAAAGCCTAGGGAAGAAGAGGAAAGAGAAAGGGAGATAAGCTAAGCCAATCCGGGCAATCGTGAGGTGAGGGATGTTCGGGCCGCACAAACGATACTCTATTTTCGGTCTACTCGATGTCAAAGACGAGGATCTCGACGGTGGCGACGCCGACGTTCTCGATCTCGAGCTGGGCGCCCGACTCGCCGTAGACGAACGCGCCATCGCCCTCGGCGATGGTGACCTCGTCGTTGAGGCGGATCTTGCCGCCGAGCGCGGGGCCGGTATTGTATCCCGAGGCCTGGATGACATGAACATACGACTTGCGGGTGGAATCGGCGGGGGGCGTCGTCGCTACGGTAGATATGACAGGCATGGCGGTTACGGCAGGAGTAGAAGGTGTGGTGGGGGGAGACTGGGAAGAGCGGGAAGATTGGGGTGTAGACGCGGGAGAGGGGAGCGCGGAGGGATGGAGCGTGTGGGTGACTTTGTGCGAAGAGGAGAGAAGGCTAGCGTGCAGCGTTACGCCCGACTGGACGGGCGCCGGGCCCGTGTCTTGCGGTTTTGTGCTCACGCCCTGGGCGGTGGCGGGGGCGACGACGCGCACGAGCTTGTCGCGCTTTTCGTCATCGGTGAAATGACTATATTTAATAGATGGGCGAATAGAAGCGCGCGAGATGAAGATGACGTGAGTGATGATGCTGATAGCTGAGGAGTGAGAAGAAGCGGAAATACGGACCGAGTGTAGTATGCCGGAGCGACGCCGCGTACTGATGGCATAGCCCATATCGAGAGAAAGTGAACGGGCTACGGTAACATAGGAGGGGCCATAACTCCTCGTGAGACTGTGTTCGCATGGCTTCAAAGGGGCTTGCGCGCGTACCTTGAGAGTGCTGGGGTTGTATTCGGAATGGAAGATGCCGGTGCCAGCAGAAGTCAGCTGCACGTCACCGCGCCGCAGGACCTCAAAGTTCCCTAACGAGTCTTTGCTGGTGACGAGGGTAATAGATAACGAAGATAGGGCTGAGTGGTTGTTGCAGATACGAGGAAAGGGCTGGCAGTGCGACTCACTGCTCTAGCTCGCCAGATACGATGTACGAGAAGATCTCCCGCTCGCGATGGGCGTGCTGGCCGAAGCCCTCGCTCGGGGCGACACGGTCCTCGTTGAGGACTTTTAGAAAGCCAAAGTTCCTGAACTGGGGGTCGTAGTAACTGTGCAAGGGTCATCGTGTCAGTGGGTGTGTGTAGCCTGTAGTGGTTGAGGAACAAACTCTGCAAAGGAGAAGCTGTGGAAGGTCTTGAGCCAGCCGTGGTCTGCGTGGCCGCGGTTCTGGCTGAGGCGGGGGATGATCTTGATGTCGGACGCGTTGGACTTGGAGGAGAGGCTCGAGCTCGAGCTCGCGGGGCTCAGCGCGGAGGATATCGTCGGGGCAGGCATGGCGGGCAGACCACTGGAGGGGGTTGCGAGTGCGGTTTGGCGGTGGCGGGGGGGAAACAGGAAAGGCTTTGGGCCACAATCGCGCAGAGTTTTATATCTGCGCGCGTGTGCGACACCACGTTTGGGCGCAGACGTCAGTCGCCCCGGCACCAAATCCGCGTTAAGCCCGGCTGGGCAGGCGAGGGACCAAATCCCATCGTCGTCACGGTCTCGACTGCAGCGATTCTCAAAACGGGCGCAAAGCAGCCCAAAGCCTGACGTTGAGTCCCTCGATGACGCGCATGACTAAGCCCCGATGTAATCGCTGAGGTAAGCTGGATACACCCGCTCCCGGCATCTTGGCGGTGCTCGCGATCGGCACTTCTTGTTCACACGTCCACTCCCCTCGAACTTCTGAACTGCCCAAGTTTGCGGTACAGCGAATAGGCTTTTTCTCTCGCTATCTTTTGTCGACAGGGCTGGCGGTGGCTGATCTGCTCGAGCCAGTAATCGATCACTAGTCGGTACCGATCGGTCATCGGTATGCGGACAGCACTCACCCCAGCTGCTAAATAAGTACCGTGGCTTCTCAAGGCCACGTACAGCCAGGTCAGATTTGGCTGTCTCAAACGCCAGCTTAGGGCTTTGCTGATGGCAAAGGTGCTATGGGGCCACCTCGAATTCGAGTGTGCTCCTTTATAATTGACTCGCCGTGGCACATTTGTGATTCAGAAGCTATGACCCCCCAGGCGCTCAGGACCTCTGTTAGGGTACTCGTATATAGTAACTCGCGAGATCCCCATACTTGAATACCGTAACCCCAAATTTTAGGTATCTGCTGGAAGGCTCGTCTGGAATGCTTGGCAAACCAGCCTCGAAACCTACTTCATACCTTCGAGAGCTTGCTACCTGATTGAGTGCCTCCGAGGACCGAAACCGAAGGTGCAGAGTCAATTAGCCAAATGACCGATCTCCGAGCCCCCATCTTCTCCCCACGAGTTTCAATGCATTGCAATAAGTGCGTATACCCCACCTTCCTTCCTGTATGCGAACGAATGAGTTGTAGACCTTGGTTGCAGCACAGGGTGCGCAGGCTCGGATCTGCATGTACTGTTTCATTAACTCCCCACACCAAACGGTCAGGCATCAGATGTCCAGCACCGCGCAGCACCGGAACGTATACGTACACAAGGTGGTTTGCTAAGTCTAAATATGCCCGTGCGAAGGGCTTGGTATCGACTCTTATAATATAACTTTTGGTTATGTGGCGGATGGGTAATCAAGGAAAATCTCCTCGTAGAGGCTGCCAGCAGTACTACTCTCCGGTTGTGTTCCGGTCAACTGGCATGCTTATCAACCTAAAGCCACGGGCTAAGTATACACTGTACATGCGTCCTTATTTGTGGCGAACATCCCCTGACGAAATGACGAGTCGACTGTACCGACCTCCGAGGTTCATTAGCGCGATTAGCTCAGATGAACGGCACTACGTAGAAGCCAAGCAAAACGTTAATCTCAAATCACTTATATAAGTAAACGTATAGCGCCCGCTGTAGAGCCATGCTACCCACTGTATCACTGCTTCAAGGCCGCCAGACTGTAGACACTAGAACCGACGCGACGGTAGTGGACTCCGCTAGCAGGCTCGATACTACCTGGTACTTATCTGTCCTGCGAACCCCCGGATGAAAATATAAGGCACTTTTCACTGTCGTTAAATACCTACAGGAGATGAATGACTCGTCGAGTGACAACGTTTCAAGTACTGATGTATCTTACGCACTTGGAATGAGCCCCGCAGGCCATTAATAATGTCGATCACATACACTAGTATTTCCGTTGGGTCGCGTCTTTGCTGAAAACGCAGACACGCGGACTCCGGCTTGTATAACATGCCAGACCGCTCACCTGTGGTACTGATCTTGGGTTTTGATTGTTACCGTAGCTGCTCCAACAAAGATACGAGCCCACGAGCCCACGAGCCCACGAGCCCTCGGCCGCTTCTCGTAGCCTTTTAGCAAAAGCACCAATATCTTGAAGCAACGACAGGTTGATGTAATAAAAAAGCTGCGATAGCTAACTTGGGCTGGGTCCCAGCGTTGACTTCGACTTCAAGTTTGAACCAGCGGCTGCAGCCTGATAGCTATAGCTGGCCACCCTCAGATTCAGAGATCGCGCGCGGTTGACCTATGCATAGCTAGGTGCGGGCGCCATAGCAGGTAAACTAGACATCTGCCAAATTCAGCGGAGTGATTGACTGGCCAGTCAAGTCCGTGTGTCTCGAGGGTGTGTTCTATGGTGCGTTCTTCGCTGAAAGCCGTGAGCGAGCTATCTCCCCTTGCAGGGTAATGCCCAGAGAGCTCTGCGCTCAAGTCACGGTGATAGTATAGAACATGGCGGAGAGTATGACCTTGGTGAGCAACAGATAGTTGGATCCAGAGATGGCACCCCGCGAACTTGGGAGACCTGGAAATCGAAGGGTGCAGCTTGCGCCTGCGCGGATAAATGAATAGGTAGGGGTGCTCAAGTAAACGAATGATGGGTGTAGCGCGATGCGTTTGTTGAAATACGCGTGCGTAGGATCTCAGCAGAACGATGCATAACGCGGAATGCGGAACGCGACGGCGCTAACGTTGAATGGGCTGAGCGCCTCCGCCTCCGTCGCCCGAGGCCCGAGGCCCGAAGCTCGACGCTTGGGGCCTCTAATTAAGTTTAAACCAAGCCACTAGTGCTCTAGAATGTAGTTTTGAGGTGCAGAGTTTGGCGTATTTCCGGGGTTTGTGAGTGGCAAACTCCGCCTTCGCCGAAACCCGACGACCGAATCTGTGATACTTGTAGCCTGAGGGACACGTGACACTTTGTGCGCGGCTTGTCCGATGCCGGCATATTGCGGTGCGCGCGAATCGTGGCAGATGGTGGCCACCTCGAGGGTGATTGCTATTGTTCGTTATCAGTACCACCTATGGGCGGCTATCAGCCCATTACTCTTGGTGATTCGGGAGCTATTAGCGCAACAGGCTCCTCTAGTCCAAAAGGAAAAGCCCAGAGCGAGAAGGAGTGGGTATGTAGCATCGATGTGCGAGAAGTTATCATGCGAGCTGACAGATGAAAAAACGAGAAGTGAAACAGCACTAAATATAGTGTGATATTGTGCGCCAGCTACAGAGCGCGCTAGTCAACTAAGGATAGATAAGTGTCTAGTAAGAGTAAGTGCTGAACGCTGCGCAGCGGAAGGTAATACCGTCATACCACACATCAGGATCTTCGGTGTCGATGTCAAACGTCAATTCAAATGGATGTAGGCGGGGGGATCGATTCTGTTGTGTTGCGTTTGAAAAGATTGGGCGACAGACTGTCAGCACTGTTAGTAGCTGTCGATGACAACTTACAAGGGCCAAAGATATTCGAAAAACCCTTGAATCCCGGGCCCCGCTATTGAGTACGCTGAAACCTGGGGAGAGAAGCGAGAAGCTCATGCCTCTGGATCCTTATTATGAGGCCTCAGAAAACGTTCATGATGTCATGAGGTGTCGCATGCCAACTCTGTTGCGCGACTACGCAAGTCGGCCCCTCAGAAGGCAAAATCCATACGCTGAGATCGAGGCAGTAGTGGAGTGAGTTTGAGCAAACGCGGGCGAGTCTGAGCAGGCCAGCGCTTTTGGTGCGAGGATTTGGAACACCTGCAAGGCACGCCCCAGCCCCATGCCATTCAACGGTGATTTGCAGGCGGATACCATATACAGCAAGCGAGTCAGTGTGGTGGTGTATTGTTGTCGGCGGAGGACTGGCGATTGGGTGAGCCGCGTGTAAAAGTGGTGCCAAGTCGAGGGCTCTAGAGCTCGTGGATCCGGGGTGGGGGCGTGGCTCTGTAGCAGAGAAATTTGCGTATACTCAAGTCGCTCTTCACGTGAAGCTTGAAGCCAATTGAAGGGTCAGTAGGAGCCCGCGGATCAAAACTCTCAGGAGGTTTTCGAGTGCATAGCACGACCGTCGAGTCCGATAAGGACGGGATGGAAGTGAAGAGGTTGGTTTGTCATATTGGCGATGGAGTCGATGTCTTGCGTTTGTCCCTTTGTAAGCGCGGAAAGGTGTTCTCCGCCGATCCGAAGTAGAAAGTAGCGCCCATAGATATGATCCAATCGAAGACCAACGTCTTTCTGATATCGTTTAGACAGCCACGAGCCACGCCGGCGACCTTGAAATCCGACTCAAAGACTTGGGAAGGTTGTAAGATTGATGCGCCCCAGTGGCAATGCGAGTACGATAGCACGATTTCAAGCCGACTTTGCTATGTAGTCAATCGGTCTGCGCCTATAAAAGGAAAGTAGGTGCGTAGCTGACGGAAGCAGGGGCGAACCAATACACGTATAAAAGTAAACTAGTCGGAAAAACAGCTGGCAGGGCTCGGATTGGAGGTGCCATGGCTCGCCGCTGGCGGTGCTGCCCTTACATACCCGTCCGGGCTACACACCTTGATCATAACCCTGGTGCACCCGGAAGCGAGACTGGGGCGCACACGAGGAGAACGCGCGCAGATAGCAAGGCGCGCGCCGTATCTACGGCGGGAACGAAAGAGCTCCCGCCAGCGGAGGCATTCTGGCGGCAGTAAACAAGAGTCAACACGCGCGTCGGGGTGAGAGGGGCGCACTGCACATCGCCGCCCCCTGGGATCCAGAAAACACGACCGAGTCGGGCTGGCGGTGCGGGGTTGAGAAGACCAGCAGCAGGGGCGGGCGACGGCGAAAAGGAGGAGCATATGATATACGGCCATTGTGGGACGATGGCGGAGTCTGAAAGCGGACCCTGGTTTGACTCCGCGCCGCGCCGGATGCGGGCACGTTTCGCTGGGAGAGGAAAAAAGCAACGAGGATCAAACGCACGTCCGCGTCGCCAAAGATGGGTGCGCGGTAAACGCACGGCAGCCTGGTTGCAGCAGCCGCGGACTCGGAGGACGGAGCGGATCTGCCAGGGGCAGAGAACGAGACTTTGGGCCCAGGACGGCTTCCGTCGCGCGAGAAAGAAGAGAACGGGCGGCGGAAGAGATATCAGATGTCCAATGCGCTTCTGCACCCCTCCTCTCCTCTGATTCCCTGCCCTTTTGGACATCATGGCACGTTCCAGACACTTCCCGGCCGCCCACAGCGATGACTACAAGAATAATCCCATCCACATCCCAGACGCGCTCCTCCTTGCCTCGCCTCCCCCCACCCCCGCCCTCACTCGCTCCTCCACCCCCACCGACTCCCCGCGCGTCTCGCCTCTCCTCGCCCCCCCACCTCACCAACCGCGCCCCCGCCTCAGCATGCGACAGGACGTGGCTGCTGCCTACGACAGGCGACGCGACGACGATCGCGATCGGAGCGCGAATGACGCCCAGCACCCTGCGCGACGGAACATGACCGCAGCGACCCTACCCCGTATGTCCATATTCGCCCAACCCATTCGATGATCATTCGCTGAAGAGTACCATTCCAGGGCTCACATTTGACGCCATGAGAAATCACCCCACACCACCCACCGCCAGCGAACTCTTCAACATGTTTCCCGTGCGAGACGCCCCGTCTGGGCCTTCGTCCAACATACCATTTGGCGCCCAGCAGCGACAATTCCTCGCTTCACCACCGCCCTCCGATACGGGTAGCTCCCCAGGACGAGATTCCAGCCCGCGCTCCTCCGGGTCACAGGCTCGAAAATATTAAATCGCGATACTCCCTTGCGATCTCGTTTCACCATCCTCTGTTCCAATTTAACGACCATTTCTATCCTTACCACCTCGGAAACGGCCGCGATCTAGCTGGCCTGCCGCAAAATTTTCTTGAATATCCTCCATCGTCACTAGCACACACCTCACTCTGTTTCCTTTGTCATCCACATCTGTTACAAGCACGGCTACTATGGTCATGTATTATGGTCTCGGTCACGTCCTCCACCCTTTCCCCCTGCACCCATCCATCCAATGTCAAAACTCCTGTTTAACATTCGCTGTTCTCACGTACGTTGCGTAACTGGCACGAGTCCTCGACCGACATGCTCTCATCCGATCGACGTGCTGCTGCGATTAAGATTGAAGCTGAGGCCATATCGTCGATGCACAAACACATGTATCCCGATGGGGCCACTCCGCGTTTACTTACCCCGGGTTTTGAAATTCTGGCCTGAGTATATCCGGCTTTTAGCGGGGACGCCTATTTCACCTTTTTTTATTCGCGTCACGTGAGAGAACGTGTCCTAAATCAGGCCCAAGGCTCCGACGCGTCTTCGAAATCCAAGCGCACCCGTTTATCATTTATCTTCGATTTCCCATCCCGTCAGGCCTATGGGGTTCCAAGGTTAAGCGAGATCTCGACAGGTTCAAGCTTTCCTCCACCTCGAAGAAAAAGAAACACTTTTGCCCTCTTCGCCGACTTACCACCTACTACTTTCCCCATTCCCTTGCAACGTGCACCTCGCGAGTCGCCACCCTCACCCACTCCAAGGAAGGTCATTCCCACCCCTCCTCCATCCCCTTTACACGACATGGCCAGTCGCCCATTGGGAAATGCTGCACGCGCACGCATGTCTGCCCAGGCGCCTGTGGCTCACATGGATATGGACCATATGTTTCCTTACGATGGGCATAGCCGGCTGGACAACGATGAAAACGACTGGTCCACGTACAGCTTGTTGCCCCCCTCCCCACAACACCATATGCACGTCGCTCCCCAGCACTCTTCAAAATTCGCGTTGACAACGTCGCCGGCGACACAAAATAACACGTTCTCTGGCGTCGACCAGAGTCGCGCCACGCCTAATATGCCATCCGGTTTGACACCTGACGTGGCGCCACAGAGTACTAGAGGTGCTTTGGCCCACCAACTCCATCGTCTTCCTGCACAACCTCCCTACTACCAAACCTCTCGCTCGACTTCCAGCGCAGCGCGCTGCTCGCACTCAATACAAAGCTTGACGTCATTTGACGACGATGCATCGGTCCAATCGAGCGACGAGGAGCTATCGCAATTTGACGGGGACGACGCATATTCGATCTCGTCCCGCCAAACATCTATCGGCCCGCAAGGAGGCGACGGCGGAGATGGGGATGACGACGACGGAAGCTCGGACGATGGCGAGGGAGAGTATGACACGAACATGGACTCGAGACTCGATGACGAGCACGAGTGGTTCACCGTCGATCCGCCATACGCATCGCTGGGACTGACGCCGTACGAGGTGATGCTGCATCGCGAGATCCGCGCCACGATGGGGCTGCAGCCGTTGATTACGACTACGCCGGCACTTCCCGACGCTCGTCGGGGCGCGCTGAGCCTGCCCGCTTCGAGTGCCGTCGGGTCGCAACAGTCGTTCATGGGCGTGTTCTCCGTTTCCGCTTCCACTGCCCCGTCGCAAGCCCAGGCCGGACCTGGGCCGCGCCCCGACATATGTGCACCTCCCCTCACCACCGACACGATCGACGATAAGACCGACCGAGAGGACTCGCATATAGTGA
Organism: Botryobasidium botryosum FD-172 SS1; assembly: GCA_000697705.1. Lineage (NCBI taxonomy): Eukaryota > Fungi > Basidiomycota > Agaricomycetes > Cantharellales > Botryobasidiaceae > Botryobasidium > Botryobasidium botryosum. Next base: position 57,883 of record KL198084.1, read on the forward strand.
TGGAGCCCCAGACACTCGAGGCATCCCATTTTGGCGCATACGGGCACGCAAACGCATGCGTTTCGCGACTCAATGCCGGGTGGTGGCCGTCATACTAGTGCCCTGCCGCTAAAGCCTGAGAATCGGATCCCCGAGGTCAAGCGCTTGCGCCCACCCCCGCATTTTTTACTATCAAGTATTTGGGACCTTGTGTATTTAGAGTTTGAAGGATCTAGGGAGGAAGGATATATACTTAGGTATACTTATGTGCTCCTGCGAGCGGGAGACTGGGGCCTAGACCATAGGAACACTCTGCTAGTATAGATCGGCCATCTGTATGTATTTTTGAAAATTTCCATTGGGTCTTGTGTGGAAGTCGTGGCATGACCTTGAAGTTCGAGGCTCGAGATCTGGGGGTCCAATGATCGGGCGATTCCGCAAGTATACGCATTCATCCCTTGAAGATGTAGACACAATGTGAGTAAAGTCGATTTAGCTGTTCGATCGAGTTTCGATGTGATGTGGCATGAACGACTGGCAGGCTCCAGCATTATTCTGTAATATCCGAATCTTGATTCTTAATGAAATCTCATAGGGCATAGAGGCGCTAAATTAGTACAGTGCAGACTTCGCGCGTGTAAGGGTGGATGGCGGCGTACACGTGTGTCTCGATGCTCAGGTAGTGACCCTCTGAGTCGTGCTGCTGGTCAAACCCTTGTGGACATTATTCAAAGTTGAATGGTAAACCCAGATCTTAACGCCACCCAACCTCGCATAGTCCGTGCACTGGTGGCCTCCGTGTGTAAGATATAGTCTAACTGCGGAGGACCAGAACAACCCCGCAGCAAGAACAGGTGCGTTGGCTGCGCGTTGACGGGCTTTGCGGATTGAGCGTCCTGACTCCTAAGGGCCGACGAAGGACTTCTCCGCGAGGTAGGCTTATACAGGTGGGCTAGATATCGAGAAGAGGCTGAAGTCAGCAGGTAGCAACATGCATGTGGCACGGTAGTGTAAAGCATCTCCGTGTACCTGCTCGCCGCGGAACCCGGAGGATTTGCGCAGACCAGGGCTAGCGCGGTCTTTCCAATGAGATGGTCAAGGTCGCTGAATGCAAAGAATGTCGCTCCGATAAGAGAGCAAGACTGTCATAGATACCGGTCGTTTAGACATATATTCAGTATCCAGGCCGAACTCCGGGATTTTGGATAGTGTGCCAGAGGGACAAAGGTCTCGAGAGTGAAACCCCCCTATGCTTGGCACTGCACGCAATCACCACTGAAAGCCGGCTGTGCAGCTCATGTCAACAAGGAGTTAGGAGAAATCAAAGACATCACCTCTCAATTCCACGATCGACGTAAGGCCGCGGAGGACCGAAGCCGAATGAACGTAGTACATACTACTTTGAAAGTGACAGGTATCTCAAGGCTGAACACTGAGATCGCAGTGGCCTCTTCCATCCAATATGTTTCTGGCGGAATTGCCTCGGAGTCGTGTGGGCATCGAAAGGGGTTAGGTATCACCTGCCTCAATAGAATCGGGTTCTCCGGTGCCGTTGAATGGTGTATGGCCAATAGACGTGTCCATCTCTCCGACAGATGGATACCGCCCGCTTTGAGGACTGGCACCGCCGGCATGGCGGTTTGCTCAAGGGCTGGCAAAAAACACCGCGCCGTCAGAGAATATTGGCACTGGCAGCGGACCGGAGCCCAGTATCGATCCGGACTGTAAAAATACGCGGGCAATGCAAGCAATGGTTAGTTAAATTTAGCCTTGTGATCACCCAGCCTCGTAGAGATAGGCCGAGGAGAGCGTAGCTGAAGTTTCCACGGTGGTACCATACCACAGTGAGTATACGTAGTCAGGCGAAGTCGTAACACCCGCAATAGTCGGGCTGGCATCAGACAACCTAAGCAACTGCTCGGTGGTCCAAACACCTTTCATCGTGACGCACCTTCCGGATATTTCTGAAAGAGAATCATCCCCTAGAGTCCAGCACTGTAAAAGCTTCTAAATACTAGGAAACAAGGGCAATCACTAAACTAGGCAAACAGAGGAGCTGTAAACATTGAGCCCAGGCAGCAGCGTTGACGATAGTGGGAGCCGACCGCAGCAGGATTGAGAGGATAGAACACCTTCAAGGCGTGTCTGTGTAGCCAACAGAAAACTGCGCGCATAGCGGTTTAAAAGCTGGACGTTGAACATTGGGTGCGCAATGAATGGCCTAAAAACGAAAGCGATATAAAATTCAAAGACCATTTTGTCTCCTCTTTATCGCCTTGTATCTCACCCCGAAGGGCGCAGTAGTCTACGGTAAAATTCTGGACCAAGGACAGGTGCTCAGCGGTGTGGTTAAAGCGTTGAAGTCGAAAAGGCGATTTAGTTCCGCGGGAGAAATGGATCCGGTGCGGCCCACAATACCGCATGAAATGCAATGTTCTGAGCACCTAGTCAAAATGTGAACAGTAGACAATTGTCCCCTTCGGGGTGACATACGAAAAAATTGGAACGATACAGAGAAGATTAGCATGGCCCCTGCACAAGGATGACACGCTTTTCAGAGTGGATGATCTTCGGATCACAATATTTATTTTTTGCTCTCTTTTTCTTAGGCTTTAAAATATTGCGTTTTTGACGTCGAGATACTTGGTTCCAACCACGATGCGCCCGAAACTTTTGCCCCAATCGTATCACTACATCCAGCTCTCCATCTCACCACCACTTGACGGGCTTTTGCTTCGGCAAGCGATTTCACAGGCGCTCTTGCAGACATACGGAATCACCCACTCGCTCACTCATGTCGATATAATATCTCTCCACGAGAGTCCAAGCAGCAGCCCAAACAATCTGGCGTCGCGAGCTATTGTTAGGATCGCACAACCGTATGCGTTCTCTACAGTTTCAGAAAGGCTGTGATTGAGGTGCTCGTTGCTCTAGGGATGCCCAGCGGCTAATGTCTGCCATCGCTGCATTCGCACCACCAAGTCTAACTTCAAGGATAAGTGTGGTCAACGACTCGTCTTTCCTCCCTTCCCTCGCTTCGGATAGCCGGGAGTGGGTAGCACGCGAGCTGCAAGCCTGAAACCACAAATTCCGTACAAAGCCTCTGCCCGAACATTGTCGTCCAGACTCCACCTGACATGATCAGTGAGTAGAGCACTGGGGAGCTTGGATTATCTCGAAATCTAAGCGCTCGCATTATATCTTTTTACCCTGCAGACGCATTCCTTTCAATCCGCCAACACCAACCCCCAGCTCCCTCTCCACCACGCGACAAGTCAAGCTCACTCTCGTGCCCCGCTTCAACGAACCTCCTTCCTCCAGCACCCTTCGCGTCTCCTCGTCTTTTATTTGCTCCCAATTCACAACCCGGATCCCTCTGTGTTTCTCAGCATCTAAGTCGGAATCTTCGGTCGTATCAGAGGATGGGGGTGAAGTGAGGGCTGATGCAAATATGTCCTCTTCGAGCGGATCGATCCCGTGGAGATGATCTGTATACAGCGAAGACGTTGTGATGATCAGGCTCCGCGGTTCCAAGAAAATCGAAAAAACGGGATCGGGATGGATTGCGCGACCTCGGCTGGTGCGAGAAGCCTCGTCTTCATCGATCTCCTCTTCTGGTGGTGGTGCTTTATATCGGTAGTAGTTGAAGACGGCGTGTGAACCTAGCGAAATGGTTGCCACCACGGGATGACTATCACAAAGGACAAGTTTGCAAACTGCCTCGTTGTTTAGTGAGCCTGGACTGACTATGATGGGCCGTCTTCGTGAGGCTATCGTGCATGGGTATAAGCGCGATGCCATCCCGTCTGACTAGCCCGCCACTTACCATGATCCCTTGCCCTGGGAGGTACTTTTCACGGCGAGGGGTCAGATACCAGACGGAGTACGCCACGGAAAAATACTCGCACCTCATTGACGATAACGTGGTTTGGTGCCCCTTGTTTTGTGTTACTGAAAACACCCGTTGAACGGAGTCGAGGTATGATATCAGGACTAGTACGGAGAAACCAAGAAGCCTGTTAGATCGCCAGCCAAGCTTGTCGCGAGATGGAAAGGGGCAGGTCTCAACTATTCGGTTAGAAATGAAGGCAAGGCTGCCTTGAGGAGGACGTTTGAGCCAGACTTGACATCACCGCCTTGAACAAGTCGCTTGTGCCCGTTAGTCGACAGAGCGCTCGCGCAGAGAGGTCGGGTATCAAGACGAACCCCAGACCTGAAGCCTTTGAAGGCAGGAAGCGACAAAGGCATAGACTTTCAACGATGAGTGCTACGGAAAAGCATGGTGGGACTCAGAGTTAGGCACCTCCGATTGGCAAGGTTCTTCCACTTTGGCTGGGGCGATTCCTGGATCTTTGAGAGGCAATTTATGAGACCCAAGCACCAGATTTGCGCTGTAGAATAGAGAATAGACCTTTCTGATGAGATACTCTTCCTCTTGAGGGGAAACAAAGTCAGGGACGTAGTACGCAGTCCCAGGCGATGCTGCGATGCGGTATGGGTCCATGGCCGTCGCACCAACGTCGAACAGGGAGCTGCCACGGTGCTGCCACCTGTCGAGATTCACCAACGGTGCGCGAGATTACTTGCTTATAACCCCCACGATTACTTATACGACTTACTATACCGCACCAAGGGCTTGCAGTTATCTAACCCCGCATCGAGTCATAAGTTTGCTGTGAGATACCGGATCGGGCTGTCGTCATATAACACTTTCCCATCGTAGCCACCTTCCTTTCCGCAACCACGGCCAGTCTCATCCTCCTCCTTCCCTTTCTCTTTTCTCTTCTCTTTCTCGCCTTCTACCAGCGCCCCATGGTTTGGATCCCTCCGCCTCATGCTCTCCTTGATTTATCTGACGCCTACTCCTTGTTGCAGTCGTCTAAGGCTAGAGATCAAGCTAGGAAGGACGCTCTCGTAAAGGAATTCCGCAATGTATCTGGCGCTTCGTGAGTTTCTCTCTTTCAAAAAATCTCGGCATCAAGCTTAGCTGTGCTATGAAAGCCAAAACGATGCCAATCGCTATCTAAAACGGTATGGATGGAACGTCGCCTCTGCTGTCGACGCCTATTTCGAGGAATACAACGGCCGCCCAGACGCCGATCCCCTCCCATCGCTACAAAAGCTTGGTGCCCTCTTCGATCAGTATAAAGGTGCGTTTCTGGGTTTTGGCCGGGCTCTTTCTGCATCTTTTGCGCGTTTGCCATCTAACCCAAAAGAATTCTCGGAACCGATACGCAGATCCTTCGAACGAGTATATTGGCGTCGATGGCACTATGGCGTGGTGCAAGGATCTGGGGATCGAGCTTGAGGATGTCGTGTTGCTTGCGCTGGCGTATGAGCTCAAGTCGCCCACCGTCGGCGAGTGGGAAAGAAAGGGCTGGGTCGATGGCTGGCGTAACCTTAAGTTCGTGTTCACTCTTCTGCATTTGGACCGCGTGCTCACTCGTATCGCCTTTCTTGTTTTGCTGATAATCCCACTGCGCTCCCACCACCTGTTCAGATGTGAAGATATTTCCCAGATGACATCAGCCCTCACGACCCTTCGCACCAAACTCTCCTCGGACTCCCAATACTACCGCTCTGTTTACCTCTACACATTCGACTTTGCCAAAACCGAAGGCCAACGGAGCATTGCGGTCGAGACCGCGACCGCTTTCTGGGGCCTCCTGCTGCCCGTTGGGCTCTCAGGCGAAGCCCTCGCACATGTTTCTTCCGAGGAAGATGATGAAAGGGAGGAGGGGTGGAAGGAGGAGTATAACCAATGGTGGTTTGATTTCTTGGAGGAGAAGGGTGGGAAGGGCATTTCCAGGGATACATGGAATATGGTGCGTGCTCTATCTTGACCGTGTACCTGTTTTCGGTATAATTGACAACTTCCCGCCCTAAACTACAACTGTAGTTCCTCGACTTTGTGAAGAATATAGATTCTCAGTTTGCTCATCACGATCTCGAAGGTAAAGTCATGTCTACGTCCTACCTGCATTTCGATCGAGTTGCTTACCCTGGGGCTCTCGTATTTCAATTCTAGCTGCTTGGCCGTCTACCATAGATGAATTCGTAGATTACGCAAAGGAACGACTCGCAAATCACATGTCCTGATACTTTCTCTCACTCTTTCCCCTTTCTCCTCTTGTTCATTTTGCTACCCAAGCATAATTTCCTCTTCCCCCTCTCGAATCCTTTACTCTGTTTAACTTCCATCCTCTGGTTTGCCATTCTTTGTTTCCAACTTCAAGTTCCTTTTCATAAAGACTTGTTAAATATGTAGCGTATTCAGATTTTCATCTTTGATCCTCGAACGATCCTCAATCTGCTGACCCGATCTCCGCCCATCACCTTCTACTTAGCTCTGGCTTCGAGATAAATATCTTGCAACGGTGGAGGCGCTCATTCTGTTGGGCGAATGCTTGCTATACAAAGTACTTGGCAAAGAGCATTTGGGAACTCATCAACTTGGCACAAAAAACATGCGTTTGAAAATCGCCGTCGGGGGTAAGTTACACGTATCTACTCATTGATTGCCAAAAGCCTGTAGCGGAGCTCAAGTATTGGACCAGTAGAGAGCCTCATATACATATGGGGAATTAAAGATAGTTGAACATTTCTCAGGCGCTCGCGTATGGCTGTCGATGAGGTCGGAGGGGTTCTGGATGGCGCACAAATGCTTACATAAGCTCGTTGGATTCGTCCGCTATCCAACCACCATCCAACATCAAGGTTACGAGCCCAGCTAACGAGGTCTCTTTTTTCATTTTCTCACTCCAGAAAACGCTCAGAGACTTGCAGCGAGGTTCCCCGCATGAATTTCAGGCACGCCAACGCGATTCATGGACGTTTGCTCGATTCCCATACTTAGTAAGCTTGGAGCTTATAGTCGAACCCGTTATGTAACTCCGGAGAGACCCTCGGGTATCTCGAGAATTCTGCGTATGCCTCTTACTCTTGACACCACAATTAGCACTATTATCTCCCGCCTCATACAATACGAGTCTTGGCAAGACGCTGCTCTCGTCACCCGACTCTTCATCCGCCCGTCAATGTTCATATCTCCTTGAGAACGCCTCGATATCGCTTGCGGAGACGCAAGCCTTACCATGCACGTGGGGATTAAATTTAGTAACCTGATTCTCAGGCTCTCACTGCTCATTCAGATTATGCGACACCCAAGTACATAGATGCCAGTCTGCAGAGTGCACGTCGCGACTCGCATCCACCGTTCACTTCGGTGGCTTCATTACTCACTGCAGGGGATACCAAACTATCAAACTGGTCTTTTATTTGTTTCCAAGTGCGCATGCGTAAGCTGGGTGTAAGTCTCTAGCGCGCGCGTTCTGCGACGCAAAGCATATAGCATATTGCCTTGCTTGAGCGCTTGAAGAATCGACTTCGGGGACGAATTGCTATCTCGCTCTTGCTTCTGATCATTGAAAACGCTTGCGAGCTGTCTCTTGGCTTGTCGGTTCTATGCACCTCCAACAGCTACCACTCGCGCATCCTATGGCACCATTTTTTCTACAGCTCCGGACGCTGCTTTCATCTTGCATGAAGCAAGTGCGTACGCCATTTGAACTTCCAGAGGTGTCATTGAGACAGAAGTAATATCCACGCTTCGTGCGTGCCGACATCGAGGTCTACGTAGCGTATAAAAGCGGCAGCCTTTTGGCCTTTGAGGAGTATCTCCAACACCGGTACTCACAACCAGTTTCAGCATTCTCTCTCAGGCAAAAATGAAGTCACTCTCCATCGCCCTCTCTGCCCTTGCTTTCGTCGTCCCCGCCGTCTTCGCCGTGCCTACCCTTGTCCCCATTGCAAAGGTAGCAGGCCCCGTCAAGGCCGACTCCTATATCATGTTCGTGTTCGATCTTAAAGCCCACATACTCTTGGTCCTAACACTTTTTCGTTCACGCAGTAAACTCAAGCAGGGATCAGACAAGAACGGACATCTGGGCAAGCTCGCTCAGATCTTGACGACGGCCGAGTCCCATGTCAAGTATGACTACGATTCCGTCTTCCATGGCTACGCTGGAACCCTCAAGGGAGCCGCCCTCGAGTTCATCCAGTCTTCCAAGGACGTCGAATACATCTATCCCGATCAGTGAGTAACGGTATCGTGCAACAAACCATATTCCCCAGAAAGCTAATGGTTTAAAAACCAGGATTGTGTCGATCAGCGACTTCGAGGCCGGCACCGCGACTGTTATTGCCGATGCTGTTGTTGCCGCCGCCGATCTCGACGTGGGAACGCTCGCTGCCAACGGTGGAGGTGGTGAGTAAACTACCTACACCGCAGCATAGCCGCCCCCGCTTACCTTGCATCACAGTTGACGTCGTCGGCATTGGTGAGTAACACCTGTATATACATCAATCCGAGTGCACGTTTTGAGCTCTCGACGTAGATACCGGCATCTACACTGCCCACAACAGCTTCGGTGGGCGTGCTCGATGGGGTGCTACCTTCGGTGGCTACGCCGTGAGTCCCGGAGCAGCATATTCTTTCGAAAGTCGACGTTTCTGATACCCTTGAGTCAATCTACAGAACTCCGATGGAAATGGCCACGGAACACACACCGCTGGTACAGTCGGCGGCAATGGCTTTGGTCCGGCCACTGCGGCCAACATCATCGCCGTCAAGGTCCTCAGCGACTCCGGCTCCGGTTCGGTAAGCACGAGCCCAACTCTCCCAGCGCAATTGCCAATGATGGGTTAAAATAGAACTCCGACGTCATTGCCGGCGTGAACTGGGCTGTCAGCAACGCAGCGAGCTCGGGGCGCCCAACTATCGCCACCCTGAGCTTGGGTGGTGGCGCCTACCAGCCTTTGGACGATGCGATCAACTCGGTGAGCTCCGGGCGCTGCCACTTACATACGCGCGGCCATTGAACATGGCAAAATGCCGCAGGGTATCAGCAGGGGTGTTCACTTCACTGTCGCCGCTGGCAACTCCAACGCCGATGCGATCAACTACAGCCCCGCCCGTGTCGCCAACGCCATCACCGTTGGCGCCGTTGACTACAACAACGCGAAAGGTTAGCCTTATGTTCCACTGGCTCTCACCAGTGCTCAAGGTGCCTTGCTGATTGACCACTAATACAGCTTCCTTCTCCAACTACGGATCCATCGTTGATGTCCATGCCCCCGGTGTGGGCGTCACATCTGCCTGGATTGGCAGCGCTAATGCTCAGAACACCATCTCGGGCACTTCCATGTCTACGTGAGTGATTCCTCGCTTTCCATGCCCAAACACCTGCGACGACTGAAAACTGCGCATCAATATCCAGCCCCTTCGTCGCTGGTGTCCTTGCCGTAGCCATCGGCAACTACGGAAACAAGAGCCCTGCGGCTCTCGCTACCGACCTCAAGAACAACGCGCGCGCCGTCGCCACCGGGTTCAACTCTGCCACTACCACGCTTGTCGCTACCCAATGGTAATTCAAAAGCTGTATCGCGGTGTTCGCATGATACCGAAAAGTCACATGTGGCATGTTATATACAGTGCAGATCCAATATATGATGTATATGGCTCTCGAAAGAGATATGAGGCTCGCCTTCACACTCTGAATTCTCGAGCAGACAGTCCAGCGAACCTTCGTGCTTCTAAATCAACGCGGGCGAAAACAAGAGAACAAACTGCAAATAACTTCACCGTTTGGCTCTTTAAGCTCTGCGTAGCCCCTACTATTACGTAATCTTGATTCTCTCTCCTGCGTCTGTCCCTTCATCTGCTTTGAAAACTCCTTGTTCGTCTTGAGGCCTCTAAGCTTGAAGTTGGAATGCTCGGTGTCATTTTTTCGAGCGTTAGAATTGTGCTCTGGACGACTTCGTGGAGGCGGCTACTGCTCGGCTACTGAGGCCTATATTTTCCTTTTTGGGGCATGGATCCATTAGTCTGGGCGAGTGGCAATATTATGCTCAGTGGGCTTGCCGCTTGCTGAACGCTGTTGCCTGCGGAATTACATGGGCTTTTAACCTCCGTCAAACGACGCTGCCGTTGCCGGAAACTTACGACCACTGGAATCAATTTCAAAAGGCCATGTTCCTGAACGAGTTGCATATTGAACCGTCTGCTCAACAGTCAGCTCGCTGATCGCTGATTGCGAGTGCACACTGGAAAAACAAGCACCGTTTCATCCCAAGCTACTGGCACGCTGCGATTGCATCGATTTCTGATGCATCGTGTACTGCCAAATAGCCCTGACGCACCGCCTTGGAAACAAACGCTCATGGACGCTCGTGTTCCCTTCGTGTCTCACACTTCAAAAGCATATCCCCACGGTATCATTCTTACCACCACTACCACCGCAACTACAAATCTCTGCGATTAGACGATGTCGGACGAGTGGGTTTAGATCTTACACCTGCGATTTCGTTTGCTTCCTAACGACTTACTGTCTACTGCACTTAGAATACGTGCTTTCAATCTGATAGGCAAGTTGATCTTGGGGACACTAAAGCTGTTCACGAACTCAGCCTTTCCTCAAGTCGTCAAGGGTACCAATATCTCGGGCACAAAATTCAGTATTACGCTGCCAAAGCCCTACGTAGTTATTGAAATAGACGGCACAAAGTTTCAGACAATCTCTAAGCGCGGCTCGAATCCACAATGGAGCCAAAGGTTTGAAATGTAAGTCAATAACCGGATAACCGGTGCGTCGTTGCTGAGGTTTGCATTCGAAAGTATCGGCCTCCGCTCGTCCTCTACCATTACGTTTCAGCTCTTCCACAAGAAGACCTTACTGGGATACAGTGAAATGAAAGTTCACGAGCTTTATGATCTTGCTGAAAGTGGCAAAGGTACCAACAATATCTTGCCTTTAATTTTGAACACTCTTATGAAATCGCACTCAGATATTGACATTCTGCTACGTAACCCAAACAACGCTGCGCGCCGCAATGCCATGTTTGTAACAGTACGACATGAAGAAGGTGATGACATCTCTGGACTGCGAAAGGTATGGAATAATCTAGTAGCTCACCCATGATTAGGTGATTTCTGAATCTTCTGTTCCCAGAAGATGCTTACCCAGAGCGCTCAAGACCGAAGCCATACCATCGCTCTACTTTCCAATATGTACAACCCAATCGGGTTCTACCCTATCACGCTTGACCCCTGCGAAATTGTGAAGAAAAATGATGAGATTGTAGGATGGGGAAGATTTGCCGATTGCTATCAAGGCTTGTTCTTGGGCAAGCATCAGATCGCCATGAAGTATGTCCGTCGCCAGCCTGGTACCCCGCCTCATGTGGTACAAAGGGTAGGTTCTCCCTGAATCTAGCGTTCTTTTGGCCCCAGAGCACCATTTATCTCACGCCCTGTGTTGCCAATCTATCCATGGACAGCGCCTTGACCGAGAGGTCAACGTCTGGAAGGATTTGCGGCATCGTTATGTCTTACGCTTTATTGGACTATGTAAGATTGAAGTGGATGTCTACATGGTTTCACCATGGATGGAGAAAGGGGAAAGCTTGAAATATGTGAGGAACAACCCTCAGATACGCTGTGCACGGTTGGTACGTGCATCGCTTTTGATCCCATCTTTAGCAGAGCTTATGCGCATATTTGAAAGCTCGCGCAAGTGGCCGATGGGCTTGAATACCTTCATACGCAGACTCCGCAAGTTGTACACGGCGATGTAAAGGTAGTACGAGACCTGTTGAACCACCTTGAGATGCTTCAGAGCTAACAGGGTACTGCGGCGTGACAGGTCAACGTGCTCATCTCGGGGGATGGACATGCTGTTATCGCAGATTTTGGGCTATCACACATGGTCGCTAATGTGGAACTTGCATATCAGCAATCATCAGACGGTATCCAGGCGGGGAATCCAAGGTGGCAAACTCCCGAATTACTGACTGGGTTGACTATCGAAGATTGTAGAAGAACTGCGCAAAGCGACATGTTTGCCTTTGGAAGACTTATGCTTGAGGTGGGTTCCGGCAACCGATGTTGGTTCATCGCTAATGAAAGAATAATCTATAGCTCATAACTATAGAAGCTCCTTTCTCCGAGATTGAGGGTAACTATGCGATCGTGATTATGGTGGGGGCCAGAAATGAACCTCCCACCCGCCCAACGGACCCTACCGTGGTACAGAGAGGGCTATGCAATGACATGTGGGACTTCATGGCTAAGTGTTGGAACAAGGATCCTATGGAAAGGCCCACGGCCACGCAGGCCGTCGCTTTTTTGAGGGACGTGCTTGGCGATTGAGAGTGTCCCGTGTTGCGACTCGAGCTTCAAAATATCTCTATTTAGACTGGTTGAATGCGTAGCATTTTCAAACACTCAACTCTGACTCTCGATTAAGTGATCGGTTCCCCTCGAGGCTCGCTTTCTGGTTCTAGTCTCAACTTTCCTTCTTGCTTTCGAAGTCGCCTTGAAGAGTAAGAAGGCTGAGATGTGTAACGGCCTCCTCGGCGCTAGGTCTTCCAGCAGGATCGGCGTTCCAGCATTCGGTCATAAATCTCCACGTTCGATCCTGTAAACCTATTGGGCGCTCAGGGTTATTGCCACCAGCTACCAACAAGGTCACTGCATTCGAATTTGGTATGCTATGGAAGGGAGTCCAACTTGTGAAGACCTTGGGGTGATGTACAATCAAGAGAAAATGGCCAAAAGCTGCTAGAGACTTTTGAGAGTGTAACGAACCTGGTACATCACACGCCCAAACGCGAAAATATTGGATGACATAGTCCCGCGAGCTTCTTCTTTGGTCGTAGCACCTACAAGCTCGGGGGCAAGCCACCGAGGATCTCGGCCATTGAGCCACCCAGTTGAGTTGTGCAGCTGGTTATATGCAAACTCTATTCTACCTAGCCAAAAATCGATGACGACGTTCCCGGCACCCGACACTAGGATATTGGCCTATGAGTGGGTAGAATATGCACTCACTCAGCATTAACGCGCCAGGAAGAAGCGAAAATCGTACTCCTGTGAGTCCGCCATGAATGACAGCCGGACTTTGTGAATGAAGATAACGCTGTCCTTCCGCTACCTGGCCGAGCTGTTGAAACAAAGTGAGGAATCCGCTAGTGGTATTGACAAAAAAGATGGCGTACCAGCCGAATTCGATTTGCGTAGGGGTTTCTCTTTATGTACGTCTCAACTCGGCCGTTTTCCATCCATGGAAAGACTATACATTCGCGGCCATCAACCAAGTATTGGCCAAGAGATGGTAATACGTGAGGATGTTGCAATCTCTTCCATCGCTCCACTGCGTCCTGCAACCACTTCTCATCCACCCGGCAGATGCGAGGATCACAGCCGAATTTATATGAGGCGATAGAGCTTGGCAGGCTGGAGTGAGCTCACCTTGTTTTCAGGTCCGCGCGGAGTGTGCTTGCATGCCTGTAGAGTAGCTTTGTGCTCCCCAAGGAACATTCCCGTCGGGCGAAGGGAAAGCGGGTCGATGCGTCTCTCAAAATAGTTATCTCGTAGTTGTTGAGAGATGACTCCGACGGATAGCAACCTGAAGCGCGATATAGCTCAGAGAGAAGCTTGCTTCGTGTAGTGCGCGCGTCGTCGGAGTCCGCATCCTGAATTAGGTATATATAATTAGCACAAATTCGCTACTCAACGTTGCTGACTTAGACAACACCTTTCTCATCTGTGTCATGCATTCCTTTAGCCTGCGTCGAAGATCGGCATGTGGCGGAGACTGAAATACAATGTCAATCAGTATACCCCATGTGAGCCCTGGCGTCGACGCACATCTCCGGAGGAAAGCTCAGATATCAGGACCTCCACCTTTGAGACGTCTAAACACAAGCCAAGAGTACGTTGGTCATGGGCAGCAGCGCAGTTGCATAATATGTGCTTACTGTAATCACATCTTACGTGCGGAGATGGAGAGGGAGGTCGATGAGAGGATAAGTCACTATGACCGCGAGGCTGGTCCATTTAAGCGAACCTGCTGGGTATTGCCATTCCTGTGTAAGACGAAGATATGCTGGGGTATAAACCCGCCCTTTTACGTACATTCTCATCGAGGTCGGAGTGGCTAAGTAGACGGGCAAACAAGCACTTGCCAGTACGCGAGTGCAGAGCCGTAGGCCAGTCAGAAGAGTCACGGTGTGCTCGAGCCGGCCGATAGAACATGCACAGCGAAGTGAGGTGGGAGAAAATAGTTCGCTTGAGCTGATCCTCAGTTATATGCAGAAAATCGGGGGCATGAGGGGGACTCGGACATGGATCCGGGCGTGAACGCAGAAGAAAAGAGAAGATAACCTGCTCACATACCAGCTATTGTCGCACTCGCTTGGCTTTTTGTATCTAGCAGCACAATGATACCCGGTGCAAGCCCAGGTTGACCAGCAAGAAGTTTTCGCCTTTTAGTTATTGTGAAACTGCTTGTCGAGCACGCATTTCGGGAGTGGCATCCCAGACCAAGTGGTAACATGCCGAATCGCCCCAAATGCGGTATTGTGGTCGCTATGGTGGGAGAACAGGCCCCCGGACGAAAGCATTGGGGGCGCCCCAACATATCCCCCAGATCCCACTTTCAGAGAAGCTCACAGGTTAGCCAGCATAGCGAACGGATTGTGGCATGCTCGTATTGAGCTTTTCTTTGGGCTGCAATGGGGCCGGCACGGCGGTATAGCGTAGCGAGCAATATGGGGGCGCCGTTTTGCAAAGAACAAAGCCTGGGAATCGATGCTACTTCGTTCATTAGAGTGGGGAGACAATCAGCGACCAGAGAAATCTGGGACTGGGTTCTGCACGAGTGATACGATTTTGCGGAGGTGTTGCCTCGGAATATTTTCAGCGGACACCTGGGGTGATGCGCAGATGTGATACCAACTTGCGATAAATAAAGGCTAAGGAAATGGCGAAGCGAGCCTTGAGTGTCTACTAAACACGTAGATGCAGGCAATATTCCTTGGGGGCGGTATAAGTGGTGTAGGATGGACAGGTCCGCCGGAAGACAAAAAGCACAAAAGCAGTTCCGGTACACAAGATCCTACCCGTGGGGAGCGGTGAGACGCACACTCGTAGGCAATAAATATTGCTTCTGAAGCAAGAGGTGACGTCGGTCGCCGTACACAAGTAATGCTAGCCTGCTCTCGGGCACCCCAGTTGCAGATCTCGCGCTCGCCTACCTACGAGAGCGGAAAAATTTGCAGCGCAATAAACAGGAAAGTGCAGCTGGTCGCAGCAACACAGCTCGACACAGCGAGCCAGCTAGTGGATGGATACGTATACGGAGTGGTGGTACTTAGCAACTACTTAGTTCAGACTGAGGTACCGTACGTGTGATGGTCTCCTGGGGTCTCGTCGTTCTGCGGAATCTGAATCGGAGAGAACCACTCGACGATGACATAATATTATTCTTTAAATTTCGTCCGAACCTCCTCCGAGTTGACCATGTAACACCCAAGCGCCCAAGCTCAGGCGGGGGTCCTCTTGTATGCGCAGTGGGGCACACGCAGATTTTCCTTCAGCTCACACATATACTTTGCAAACTACTTACTGGTGCTGTATTACATTACGTGGATTTTGAGGCGTGCGCAAAACCCATTCGGAGTAGCTTAGAAGCTGCGCAGTTCAGTTGGAACATTAATATCACAAACACGAAAAGGAGAAAGTGGCATGTGACTAAACAGATACCAAAGGCTGATACTCCGCCGCGCATACCGTAGAGGGCAAAGCCATGAGAAGAAAGAAAAGATGGACGTCGCGGATAACGGGCGGACGCTTGGACGATGTCGTTGCAAGCTGAAAGGGTACTCGCCCACCAGTATGATGATTTCACTGCGGCTCTGAGTGCTATGGATCCGATCTCAAATGTTTGATTCATCGTCGGCAGTTTTGCGCGACAAGGGGCTACGGATTCGAGCCTGCTAAACCATCCAGGAAGGAGACCAGAAGCCACTGAGATGGTAGGCAATCGGCCTGTGGACAGAGAGGGAAGCTTGTTGCGCGTCTTGAATGACGTATAACATGCTGGGAGTCTTTCCGGTTATCTATTTACCACACCAGCCTCGATGGGAACGTGAATAGAAGGGCGACCCCGTACCAATATGGGATCACTCATTTATTCATGTTCTCGTTGAAGCCGGCGCGGTAAGTAGATAGCCGGGAAAAATCTTGCCACGGTACGGGCGCGGTGTGGTTCTCCTGGGATAAGAGTAGCAGCGAGCATCGAGAGTATGTTTCGCTTAAGCGTAGCCCTCGCTTATATGCAAAAATAGGGACATGGAAGGCTAGTCAGACACGGGCCATGATACGGGCGCAGAGTGGAAGAGAGATCAATGGCTCGGGGACCAGCCACTGCCGTATTCGCTGGATTTATGTGCATCCCCGGTGTAAGGTTTGCGGGCAAACTACCACACCCTGGATATCGTGCAGTTGCTCATCCGGAACCGGCAAACTGGACTGAGATATTTCGTTGTAATTGGAAGACTAAACAAGCAAATTCAAGGACAGTGGTGGCTGGGGTTTCATACCATCTTTATTTTCAAACCTCGCCCAAAAAAATTGCGGGTAGCCAAAGTAGCACAGTGATTCTTAGCCGAAGCTCCCTTTCTCATACACTAAGTAGAGCTGGTGCGATGGTATTGCGGAATGGGCCGTAGACAGGCGCCGTCGCCAAAGAACAAAGCCTGAGACCCGAGGTATCCTCATGCGCTCGAGTGGGGAGATGGTCAACAGCCTTCCAACGATACGATTTTGCGGGTGTATCGCCTCGGGAGCATTTAAACAAAGAGCACGCGCAGAGGCAGCACGCGGATGTGATCTGAAAAAAAAGGCCGTAAGTGCGGGGATGGCTTAGGGCCGTACGAACCATACAAGCCATCGTAGCAGCCCAGTTATCGAGCATGAGCCCACACCCGAGCTTCCCTGGTCCAATACCGCGTGTATATATTTATGAACAGGAGAGCACAATAGTAGTTGCGACAGTACGAGTTCGAAAAAAGGGTCGCCGGTCACTCGTCAAGCTGTAGTCCTTGCATCGTTATCCTGTGCGTTCAAGGCTCAAGGGTCGCTAGTCAAGCTTCGAGATAAGGCCCTCTACTGGCTAATTTGTGGCATATTATTGATGGGCCCGGTTGAATAAATATAGTGTGGGGAGCAAGGAGCTCGAAATATTTTCGGGCACCCAGCACTGCACATCGAGTCGATCGCAGCTCCCCTGTATTGAGCTTTCCTCCGGGTTGCACGCCGCGGTATCTACAGAATGAGCAACTTTAGGCAAGCGCCGTCGCCAAGGAACAGCGCCAAAAGGCCGGCACATTGAGCGGTGGGAAGAGGGTCCGCAAACACGGGGCTAAGGAGCAAAGGCGTAGGAGACCCGGCAGCGAGCCTCGAGTGTTTAGTGTACGTCGAAATGCATGCAATGCACGTAGAGTGCGTGCAGGCGCGCGGTGACCAGGACACATATCTTCAATCGGCAAGTAAGGTCCCTCGAGGTATAAAGCCCACACTAACTATCCTATCCGCGGGAAATATTCATAGGGACCCCATGCGAGTTGATAGAAGATGTTTCTGAAGCAAAACGAGACATCGGCCGTTGTACGAGCTGCACAAGTAATCGTATTAGCTATAGCTTATCTGCGAGAGTTAGGTGTTATCTTCCAAGTGCCAGAGCTCACGCCATGCGATCCACTATTGCGCGGATTAGGAGCACAACGAACTGAAGAGGGTAGTCACCGCGCGCAACAACACGTGCACGGGCTTTCAACTCAAGCAAAGGGTCGGCCTTATGTCCCATCTGTGCTCCAAACTAGAAGCCTGCCGCATAAAGGCTCAAAACTCAAGAGTCAAGCTTCAAGATAGGCCCTGGTAAACCCGGTTAAATAAATACGGTGTGATGAGTATGTGGTAATCTCCTGTGGTGGTGGTGGTGGTGGTAGTTGTCTCCGTTCGCGGGGTTCGAACAAACAACCCCCGTTAACAGAAGCACCTGCGGAGCTCATAGATATGCTTACCCCACTAGACTCCGGTACCATCCTCAAGCAGCCCTTGTGAGTACTTACTACACACTAATACTGCTATTGGGCACACCCAACGACAGTTTATAACTCGTGAAAAAGGCATCCAATTCGTCAAAATATTACAGGCATTAAAGGAAGAGCGTGAACACTACTATGAACAAATGATTAAAAGCGTACATTGCACCGTATATCGTGGAAGAGGGGTGGCAAATGCGTGAAGAAAAAGCTAAGCAATGAAAACATGAAAAGTGAACGCTTAGACGACGTCGTTGCGGCGGGCAGCGAGCTGGTTGCCGACGGGGAGTTGGAAGAAACTGTTTAGGAACCAACAGTATCAGACGCTGAGGGTCGACTTGGGGATGTATGAGGAATCGAACGCACTGATGATCCCTGGTCACCAATCCCGAGGTACCGAGCCAGAAGGCGAGGAAGGTAGTGATGAAGCCGAAGGCAGCGGAGGCCTTGTTGATGGTGTAGCTGTTGAGGTACTGCGCGATCATGCCGAGCATGAAAGCCATCATCAAGGAGAAGAACAGCAGCACCAAGGAGATGGAGGCGCGGAAGGCGGCGAAGCTAAACAAACGCGAAGAAGCACCTGTTAGAGCGGGAGTGGGATAGAGATATAGAGATACTGCAGCCGTACAATAAGAGGGTCGTCAAAACAAACCAGCCCGTGAGCTAAAGATAATTCAATTCAGTTAAATTGCGTGCCAAGGCACAAAGAGCACGTTGAGCAACTCACGTAGATGCCCATCGCGCGGTTGAGGTTGCCAAACGTCGAGTAGGTATCAATGATTCTGCACACAAGATGGTATAAGCAAGATTCGCAGGCAGTTTATGGCTCGGATTTACCCGCTACCAGGCCAATAAATAACCTATTATATCAAACCGAATGAGATCACGAACTGGTGAGAGATAACGAAAAACGAGACTTACACCAAGAGATAGATAGAATGCACCGTAGATCGAGAACATTGTGGCTCCGAAAGTGTTTCCAGTTGGGAACATCCACATGCCGGCAAGTAATTGAACTAAACCACCGACAGCGAGAGCCATGGCAAGACCAAGGCTGCTGGAAAGCACATGGCGGGTGTGGACGGCGAAGAGCGACCAGACAAACGTGGAAATGGCAAAAGCGTAAAATCCACTGCAGAGTCATACGAATTTAGATCATTGTGAGACGTGATTGGTTGAGAAAATGACATACAGAGGGCCAGGATTGGCGATCCTGCGGTTGCTGCAGACGGGGACGGTTAGAGCGCCTTCGAAAACACGGGCGGGGGTCGTTCGTACTAGATGGGGAATCCGGGCTGAGCGTTGTCAAACGCCCCAGCGTTGCGACCAATGCCGCCTTTCTCTGGGTAGTTGCTGGTAGTGGCCATTGTAGCTTCGGGGGGGCTTGGCTTGTTGGTGCTAGAGGGCTGGTGGGAAGGGGCGCTGAGGACTCGAGATGGGCAGTGGAGTACAGAACGAAGCGGCACGGGGACCCAGCTTTATAGTCTCCCAGCACGGAGAAGCACCAGGGTCACATTAGGCAGCCGTTGGTCATGGGGGCCAATATTCGCCCATGCTCCCATGAGCGAATTTAGACAGCGATGACGAAGTGATCATAGGATGACGCTGCACAACTATAAAGGCGGATAATGACAATTGACTTGTCGCCGAGGAGTATGCAAGCGCGTGTGTCCTGATGACGAAGCGGAGAGGGTCTGGCTGCAGAACCGATGGAGTCCAGACTGCCTCATGACGAGGGCAAAAGCTGCCGGTGGTGGCTCCCTCGGGCACGAGCTCTGGCGCTTTTGTAAGCACTCATGACTGAACGGCAGCCCGCTCCCGACAGTAATATTTTCTGAGAAACCCTCCACCCCGCGCGCCCGCGAGCACGCCGCGAGATTGACGAAGATGTGCGAGGAGACCGGCGCTGGCTGTGGCGATTGAGAAGGACAGAATATTGGATGACATCACCGAACGGCAGATCACAAAGCAATGACAAATATAGACAAGCACGGCCAAGTTAGGCCGAGCCCCAGGCTACCAGATCGGCTAAAAAGCATTGTACCGTTGGAATAAGCCATGGTGAAGGAGGGGTGATTCCAAAACGTCCTTTGTGAGCACCACGAGGAAGAGGGAAGGCCATTGAATGCAGTTTGCGAGTTTTGCCGACCGCTGTTATCCAGCCAATTGGGGTTCCATGAGTCACTGAAGTTCCCGGATGCCCAACGAGGTCAAGTTCTTCGAGGATAGCGCATTTTTGCTGACAAGAGATCACACTCGTTGCGGCAGGAGAGTATCATATGACTGTGGACTCGGCGTAGAGGATGGCAAGTTGCGCCGCCGATCTGAGACTCCACGCAGATGTGTCCCTGGACGTGAACAAGTTTGGAAACGTTGTTGCAATAAAGCAGACCGGTTTACGCGAGGCGAAAAACGGAGCATATAACGAAAGGGAGCAGCGGGAGCTCTCGGTTCTGTTATCAAGGTCCAACGGAGCTTTCAGGAGCAATCGCCGTGCCGGGGGAGCAATTTCAAGCGTGGTCTGATCTGAGCCGACTCTGAAGTGCTGAAAGCGCAAAGGGTCAAGTGAGGAGCAAAAAAGTGTATAAATCATATCCGTCCGACAAAGAAATACAAACGATAGCGAAGCGTGTCTGTCCGTGTGATAAATCAACGCATTTGAAACTGTGGTAGCCCAAGAAATGAGTGATTGAGTTCTAAACAGTCACAGTAGGACTCCGGGTGTGGACTCACCGTGCCCAAAACAAGCCTGATATCTGCATGCGTTTGGTAGACATCCTGGTCACCACCGTTGACCTTCACCACTTCGAACTTGCCCTCGTCCCCGTTCCAGTGGAACACCCGCTTCACGCCAGCCCACTTGCACCACTCCAGGCACCGCCCACACGGTCGCGCGCCCCCGACTCCAAGCTTCGTGATGCGCGCCACGTATAGGTCCGATCCGTTCACCCTGGGATCCCGCCGGCGCGCGTCGTACGCCTTAGAGAAGACCTCGCCTCGCGCGCGCACGGGCTCCGGAGACGGAGACGTTCGACTCGGCTCGGGGCTGGGCGATCCTCTGTCGCTTCGACTCGCATTGGCACCCACACTGGAGCTGTTGAAGCTGGGCCCCCTCCCGCGCTCCCCCTTCTCCGCCTTCTTCTTCTTCTGCCTCTTGCTCTTCGATACCGGCTGCGGCCCGTGAGAGTCGTCGTGATTTCCCGCAACCGACTTTCGCACGATCGTGTCGTTGGCCGCCGCCGCTGCCGGATTGAACTTGCTGGCTGAATGCCGGGCTCAGGCTCCCGCATGCGTTGTATATCGCGTGCATCTCCGCGTGCATCGATATAGGCGTCCGATTCGACGTATCGCGCCCGTCGTATCTCGTTCTGGCAGTGTATTTGGCCCCTATCAGTACGAAGACTTGGCCCGCGATACGAGTCAGAATGGGGACGGACCTCTGGTGGTTGTAGCCTGTGGATATAACCTTTCCTCCCTTTACCAGAACAGCGCCCAATGTAAACTGGCTCGCAGAAACCGCACCAGTAAGACAGCTGTACCCACACTCTCGATGCACAGAAACTACGCACCTGCATGGGTGACTTCTCGGCCGCGTCCGCGCAACGCTGATACAACCAATCCGACTTACACATCTATCGAGCAGTTAATTGCGAAAAGTCCGGTCAGATGCGCCAGCCATGAAGCAGATCTTCCAAAACGCTGTACATTTACGATCGGACGTTATGTTCACTTCAGCTTGCGCGATGGGGGCAACGATCAAAATGCTCGGTGTTGTAGTCTATTTATGATATTACACCAGGGACTATAGTAGAGATGTAAACAAGACCAAATCCAAGCTCCGATGTGCAACAAAAGTCCCAGAGACTATGAAGATTCTAGCTGTTTTGAGGCTAGGATTCTGCTGGCCAGGGCGGAAAGGTTCGCGTCGGCGAGGACGACCTGGGGGGTATATTCGACGTCAAAGGTTTCCTTGATAGCAGTGGCGATCCGTCTGGCCTGCTTCTCCGACCAGAATCTAAAGTCGTCGGCGGACCTGCTGGCCTCTTCGTCACCCATAGCGAACGCCGAAGCGGGGTATTTTGCTTGTGCAGATAATGGCAAAAGGGAGGGATCCGAGTCCAGGCAGAGCGTGACAATGCGGATTAGGCTAGACCGCACGGTTTCAAAGTCAAAGGATGCTGGTTTATCAACTGTTCATCCGCGGGAAGGGATAAGCTTGAGCTTCATATCATTGCACAGATGATGGTGCTTACCGTAGATTTCGATAGGACCGAGAATGCTCATGACATTATACTTGCCATCATGGTGGTAACGTAGCTATATGCTAAGCGTCAGCCTAGCCAGATTGTCGAGGGACTAAACTAGATTGCCTCACCTCGTATTTCCCAACATTCCATGGTATCGCGTCTCCCTGGAAAGTGACCTCTCCCGCGCCCGTGGCAGAAGCGTTGGATTCCGGTCCAACAGGGATATCACCATCCCACTCATCCTCATGGACGGGAACCCACATCCCGTGGCAAGACGTTTTGGTGACCAACGTCGAAGAGTTTGCGCCAACCTATCGAATAAAAAAAGATGCCAAATATCAGAGGAAGACTATCAACAAGTAGATCAAAAACTTTACCCTGTATATCCCCACCCAGTCCAAGCGCGAGTGGTGCATCGGCGCTTTCCACTGGACGACGATTGGTTCCCCAAAGTGATACCAGTATTTCCCGCCTTGTGTCGGCCGCTTGACAGACATCTCGTACTCGGAGATGTCGTACATCGAGAGATCGTTCGAGACTCGTCTAAAAGCCAGGTATGAGGACAGTGAGACAACATCATAGGATCGAAATCATACTGAAAACATACGTGATCATAAGCATATCTTTAGAGTGCTGGAGCAGCACTTTCGTGTCTTGCACAACTTCCTCCAGCACAGGACGGGCTAATGGCAATGGCGCCAAGCAGCTCGTTCATGAATACATGCACAAGTTGCGAGAGATGGCGAATACGCACATTTGGCAAAGAAGTCCTCGGCAGCCTCTGCAGCACCCTCGTACACCTTCTCGAACGTTCCCCGGACCTCGTCTACGACACGCTGGAACTCGGGAGCGTGCTTGCCAGCGTTCTTCACAGCGACCTTGCGGATAGTCTTGGCAAACCCGGCTTCCTTGCGGAGCGAGTCGCCATAGAGTTTGCGCATGTGAGGACTGAGTACAGTGCCGAAATGTTGGTCAGAAGAATGTTAGAGGGAGTACATTTAGGAACCAACTTACTTTTCGACAAAGCTGAGGAATAACCAGTGGGAGAGGTGGGAGATGACGGCGAGTGCGAACGGAAGTTTGCTGCTGCTGATAAGTGCCAGTCCAAAGAAGGCAGCTCCACTCATCGTACGCTCCGGGTTGTTGAGGAAACTGTACCATTTCGCGGCCAAGTTAGCCATCGAGTTTTGAATAATAGGCCGTACCGTACCGATAAATGCCAGTGTACTCCAACGACGTGGGATAATCCTCGATGAAGAAATCGCCAAAGAACCAGCCTAGTTGCAATAAAGATATTAGACGCAGGCCATAATAAAGATCGAAAGAGGCTTTGTTACCAAAGACACCGAGGACCTGGTAGCACTCCATAGCGGTCCAGACATGCAGGCCAATCAAAAGCTGCCAACCCAATAACCGCGTCAGAACAAGGGGCAGCCTGTAAGTAAAGGTTAGAAGGACATACGGCACCAAGGACATGTCTAAGAAGCTGATCGCCAACAAGCCATTCCGCCGGGAACGAGTACGTCTTCCACACAAGCCCGACGAACGAGACTGAAATGCTTGTCAGTACACAGATGAAACCTGGACAAATGGACCTCAAGTACGTACCGTAAGTCATGCAGCAACTCAGATTGTAAAACGCCTTCCAGTTCGCGAATGCTTCCTCTGTAGCGCTTTGCTTGACGTCAACCTCGGGAGGGTAGTAGTAGTGCTTCATGAAATGCCGGACGAGGAACTTGCTTTCGCTTTGGGCGCGGAGTAAGAACCCTAGTCCAAATGAGTGGAAGAAGCGCCAAAGAAGCGCGTGCGTGAAGTGCAGGACGAGTGTTGAGCGCGGAGAGAGTGGATGTAAGAATATCCCGACAAAGACGTAAAATATGGCAAGCAGGAGCTTGAAATCCGAGGCCCTAGATTGAAATGATTAGTTTGATTAGGGTGTGTGGTAGGATGAGAAGCTGGGCTATACCGGAATAAGTCAATGTTGTGGATGCCAATAACATCTTTTCTAAAGTATCGGTTGAGGAGGTCGTACTGAGTTAGTGGGTGTGTTTTCGTGACAGGTCGGACCGAGGGGCGTGAGGTCGAGGAATTGCGGCTGTGTGTAAAGGGGTCATCATAGTTATCTTCCGTCTCAGTATCCGTCGCGGTGGCAGCATCAGTGGCGGCAGGTGTTGAGAAGTCGACGCTGTCTTCCGTCGGAGAGCGAGAGTGGGTAAGGACAGACGGAGCCGAGGCTGAGCGCTTGGAAGGAGTGAGTGGCTGGCGCATAGCAATGACTTTGCGTTGGCCGTAGGTGCGCTCGATGTCTATTGAGGCGACGTTTAGAACTCATGAAACAAAAGGGGGGATAACATGGGCGTACGGGGATTTTCGAACCAAACCAAGAAGCCAAACTGGGCGGCGTGTGCAATAAGGGATACGAAGAGCAAGGAATAGCTCCCAATAATCATTGAGAGACCATAATAACCAGCGTACCCTAACGAACGAGGTAGGCCATTAGCATAGGCCATAAGCTTGCATACGAATCCGCAAGACTTACCGACTGAGTACATAGGATGGGGCGCCATTTCAAAAACGCCGTCGAAGACTAGAGCACCGCGCTCAAAGAAGACGTCGCCCCAGTACCAGCCATAATCTTTGACTACATGATGCGCCTCCGTCTTGACCCAGAGATTGAATGCGATAAGAGCAAGTCCGCCGATCCACCTACCAAACTAGATAAGCGGGAGTATCCCATAGCGCGCCAAGTTGTATGAACGCACCTCAAAACATGGAGCCACGTGGAAAGACCGCTGGGTACGTGAAAACATGTGAACGCAAACATGCAATATGATAGGAAATCGCTGAATGACAGCTGTCAGCTTAAACATCACTGAAAGGAGAAAGTGAAGAGAGGTATACGCACTTGATTAGAATCACGTCCACGACTTGACGGAAGAGAAGCCATGTGTTGTACTCCAGCGGAAGTTCCTAGATTCAACGCATCGACTCAGCAATCTGCGCACATCCAAAGAAGAATCGGATGTACATCAAACGAATAGTCTTTGCCCATCTTCCCAATGAGTTGTCTCCGAATCCAGTCTCTGACACCGGGTCTCTTTGATTCATCTAGCCAGCCGCGCCGCTGGACCTCGCGCACAATCCATCGCTTCTTGCTTTGCAACGTAAGGAGGTAGCCCAGCCCCACGTCATAAGCAGCACGCCAGAACATAAAGTACCAGAAGAAAAACGGTCTGGATACATGTTTTGGGAGGACGAAGAAGAGGGCAAGCTGAAGCCCGAGTAGTGTCAAATTCGCAATATCGAAATGGGACTTGGGATGGAGAGGATGGAATAGTGCGGTTAATACGTCATGGGTCGTCGGAACGCGAAAGACTGGACATAACAAATGCTCGTAAGAAGTCAGAACTGACGGATCGTCTCGCGGCTTACCCGTTCCGCCAGGGGTTTTCCCCCAAACTACTTCGTCGCCTGCCGGCTCGCTTCGCTTCGAGCTGGCGTGGGCGTCAACTGGGGCCCCGTTCTCGGATTTTGGAGGCAATCGGTGACGAAGACTTGATTCCTCCATCAGTCGCGGCCGTCGTCTGGAGGGAATGCGTGGGGGACGAAGTGAAAATTCCATAGAAAGCCGACTGCCTTTAACGTCGTCCGAAAGGCGTGCCAACAGCAAGGGTGACTCCAGCACTAATCCCCAGAATTCGAGCTCCGTTATCGCCGCGTCCATCACGTGACCACTCGCAATGCACGTGAAATCTCGTGGTCTGCTCCTATTGGCCAGGAAACATTCTGTTGGGGTGATTTTATTACCCCTGTTTGGTCAGAACCCTGCGTATAAAGCACATTTTTTCGGTGGCTTTTCAACTCACCGTCAGCCACCATCTTGCAAGCCATCGATCAAGATTTTTTCTGCCCAACCTCTTGCATGCATTCTGTCTCACTGCGAGAAAATACTAGGCACCAGGAGCTCATCCACTTTTTTTTTTCTCATTCGACCGCATTTTACCCATTATATTCACCACCTTGCTTCGGCTACTCTCCTCCGACTGGTGGTTGCTAATTCATGGGAAGATTCAAATAGGCGATAATTTCGGTGGCACTCGGTGTTTTGAGTTGTGGCCTTACGAGTTGCCTTACATCTTCCAAGCTTCAAGCATTACAAAGTCGAATACCTTTACTTGGCGTGTATCAATTCAGGATTACGCATAAACTTCTCGGCACAGGATGCCAGCTGAATGAGATTTACGTCGCTGTATATTTCACTTATACTTTGGGTCTCACTTACAGCGCTGTTCATAATCATACGGAATCTCAAAATTTCGTTTTCTCGATGGACCCTCAGGGTCGTTGCCCTTTCGGACATGCGAACCGGGCATCAGGCCGCAAGTTCGACTTACATAAGGTGGCCGGTCCTTTGCATGGACCCGGAAGCAAAAGCACCTGGGATAATGGATAGTTTAGCTTTGTTTGCTTCGCTTAGTAACTCTCTTGCACTCGTTCTCCGCCCGGCAGTCGGGCATGATTTTTTTTTGCACCACAGCACATTGAAGGCAGCATGGATAACACAGAAAAAACTATTCAATTAACCTGCGTGTGTTTGTGCGAAAAATAGGGGGCTGCTTCATGCAAAAAAGCCCGAATATGATAGTGGTGGTGAAGTTTGAGTAAGTTCACCATTACTGTCGTGCTCGGTTTCTCATGCATGTCCCCTCTCCATTCCAATTTTTGGTGCCTTAGAGTGCATGTTAATAAGCTGATGGTTCCCGTGTTATTCTTACTGCCCTCGATGTGCTGTGGTGCAAAAAAATCATGCCCGACTGCCGGGCGGAGAACGAGTGCAAGAGAGTTACTAAGCGAAGCAAACAAAGCTAAACTATCCATTATCCCAGGTGCTTTTGCTTCCGTGTCCATGCAAAGGACCGGCCACCTTATGTAAGTCGAACTTGCGGCCTGATGCCCGGTTCGCATGTCCGAAAGGGCAACGACCCTGAGGGTCTATCGAGAAAACGAAATTTTGAGATTCCGTATGATTATGAACAGCGCTGTAAAGCTTCCAAAGAACAAGTCTACCGCCCGAGCTGTATTCGAACACGGCTCAAGCTCAACTATGATGGCTACGCGCTAAGCATACATGTTGCACCAGATGCTCATAAAACCTCATGGATTAGTGGTTAGATCATCATTTTGTGGCTCGCCCGATTACATGAGCGCAGCTGTTGGGATTTCACGTTCAAAAAAGTTGGGATATACGCCATTCATGGAGCTACTGTAATGCATCTGCACACCAAAAAGCAGCCAAAAAAAATGACCCCAGCGTGAATTGAACACGCGTCCCCACGGTTCGGACAAGCCACAACGTGATGATCTAACCACTAATCGATGGGATCTTGTTAGCAGCGTGAAGAGCAACATTTATGATTAGTACGGAGCCATCATATATGTTTGAGCCTGAGCCGTGTTCGAATACTTACAGCTCGAGCAGTACTTAGACTTGTTCTTTCAAAGCTTTCAGGGCAGTACGCCCGTAGCGTGACGCGTGTTCAGTTCACGTTGGAGTCATCTTTTCTGCTGCTTTTTGATGTGCAGACGCATCACAGTAGCGCTACATGAATGGCATATATGCCAGCTTTTTTGAACTTGAAATCCCAACAGCTGCGAGTGTATTCATGTAACCCAGTTCGATCGAGGTCGTGCATTTACAAGTTTACGCGAGAGTGGATTATCTGATCACGTGACATACTATTTGGGGAGACATTACCTTATTTACACTTTAATCGAGAAAAGGTTGACTCACATTACACTCTGGACACCACCACCACCGACAAGCCATCCCTTCTCTCCACACGCTTCGTGATTGAGGCCGATCCTCTTCTTTCTCTCTTTGGAGCCTGTGCGCCGAGGGAAACAAGGCTCAAAAGATGGATGAATTGGTTCAGCATTGCATGAGAGAGTTATCCTTCGATGGCGATCTGGGTACGTTTTCCTATCGCTTTTGCCCCTCTGCTTCATTTCTTTTTTTTTGGCACCTGCGTACACGACGCGACCTGCGCGTCCCTGAATATCAACCATTTCCTTTTTCTCTTGACATGTGTTCGACCCACGCCTGTGGCATATTTTTGACCTTCTTCGTTCGCCATCACAGGTTGCGACATTTCACGATTGGCTGAGTTTATCAACGATTTTTACACCTCGAATGGCATCCAGCAAACCTTTGACGAGGCATTTCACTCTTACGTCTGGAGCATCATCGTGCAGCAGTCTACCATCCATGTCGGGCTCGTGCCCGAGGAGAGTGCTGCAGTCTTTATCGCACCCCAGCCGAGCCAGCTAAGGAAAGCTCACGGACCAGCGAAAAAGAAGAAGAAGCCTGAAGAGAGCGACGCGAACGACGGCTTTGGTAAACTGGAACCTATCGATGAAGCGGAAGTCAGAGACCTATCTTTGAGTGAGCTCAAGGAGAAATATGGAGATTCGCTCCGAGTTGCGACCGACCACACGACAAGTTTCATGGCTATTACTGGCTCTCATATCCGGGTGCGCATTGAGATCCTCTCCAAAAGTTAGCGTATGACTGGCTAATGTCTTATGTGACTCGTAGTCATCGAAGCTTACACCAATGGTTTACACCACCCTTCAATTCGTTACCCGTGGTCGTGATAAAGGTGTTACTACCGTCGAGCTCTCCCGGCTAACTGGATATGATCCGAAAACCATTCACTACCTCGTTCGCGTGCTCTCGGACGATCTTGATTTAGTGTATGTCGCAATCCGTATGCTAATGCAATTGTGTCTCACCATGGAATCCACAATTATAGGAAGAAGATTCGCACGGCTGGTTCTTCTCTGCATCTCGTCATACACAACTACTTTTGGGAGCGCAGTGCCGAGTGGCAGGCAATACACAAAGAGGAGCAGGAGCTTCACGCGGTTGGCCAGGGCGATGAGGAAGACGCGGGGGCTGCCGCAGCGAGGAGGGTAGAACCTCGTGTAGAAGGCGGGAGGCTCAAGTTTGAGCCCATCGACGCCAGCTACCTCTCTAGCGCCCCTCTTGTCCAAGACAGGCTCATTAAACTCCTTAAGCATGCGACGAATCACACGCACCTCTTCAGGAATCTCGTCGTCGCCATCGTGAGCGTCTTGTGCTAGCAGCGTTACTGCCTTTACTATGCTAACCTACGCACCTTGGTAATCAGGGATGTTTGAACCCGACGCCCACCGACCGTCGCTTTTTTCTCGTACGAGTTATGGAGATGATGGCCGCGGGCATCGTTGAGAAGGTACATGTCCCGAATGCAAAGGGTACAGGACGTAATGTATGCCTCAAGTTGATCCCCGAGGATAAGCGCATCAAAACCAACCTCGAGGACGTGACGAGCAAGGATCTCGACGGTTTGTTGTCTTGTGGTTTACACTTGATTTGCTTCTGATGGTGCTTGCACCTGGCTAAACAGATGAAGCCCTTCCTATGCTCAACTTAACCTTGCATAAGCAGATTGTCACCCTCGTTGACGAGTCTGGAACCGAAGGCATAATTTTGGCCGTAAGTGCACCTCAACTTTCTATGCGCGCCATTCAGGCCGCCTTATCATGCCTTAAAATGCTATAGGATCTATCAGACAGACTCGGAAACTTTGATACGCGCACAATCGAACACTTGCTATACTTGTTCTCGAAAAATCAACCGCCAGCACACCTCGCCGATCAGGGCTGCGTTGATTTAATGGAAAACTATGGACGTGAGCGCCACCACCGATACTACACTGTCGCGTCGTACGTGGAACTCTTACGGAAAGAGAATATCGAGGACACGCAAACCGACTATGCCAAGATTCCCCTCGACCGCGTCGGCGAATTTGCTTCTTTCCATTCGGACGAGTTCTATAGCACTCAAGAGGAGCTTCGTGTGTATGCTGATACCGTGAACAAGAAACACAGGCAAACCGGTACGAAGAAAAAGTTCGGTAGGGTGAACCCCTTGGGCCCGGATGGCAGGCCGGTGAAGGGCAGACCACGGAAAGAGTGGTCAGGTGGAGTATCGAGGAAGCCGAGAGCTGGAGAGAAAGCAACGAAGGGGAAGAAGAGGAAAGTTGAGGAAGCCGATACTCAGGACAGTGCTGACGCTGGTGGGGGGGCTGGGGCATCTTCAGTTCCTGTGATTCCCACCCCTACTCCGCGTCGTGGGCGACCTCCGAAGAAAGCTAAAGTCACCAAAGCTTTGCAAGATGCGGCTGCCGGAGCCAATTCCAAAGCAGAGGAAGCGGTCTCTGCTCAGCCCCCAGCAGAGCCGGCGACTCCAGTCTCAGCCGCCGCCGCGCTTAAGAAACGCGGTCGCGCCAAGAAGACACCAGGTCGCACGCCGGTGACTCCTAAGGCTACACCCGGTCGAAAGGCCAGAGGGAGCGCACGAAAAGCCATAAACGACGCGCTACAAGGCGCTCATGTTCCGGAGATCCAACAAACCGAACCATCGGAATCTGGCGTTACACACGACGCTGGGGTCGCGCCTGAAGAGATAGCGACTCGAGATGTCTCTTTAGACCTGGCTATCGCTGCGTTGAGCAGCGCAGCGGCCCCTCCTGCCGTTGACCTGGATATCGAAGTGGTAAGTGGCGCCTTGATCATGAATTGGCCCAGAGAGCTCACGCTTGCACTTTCTAGTCTAATATCTTCTCCACGCTCAACGACGTCCCGCAAATCGATGGTGTCAACGGAGCGGCCGCGGAACCCAGCCCTGGATCGCCTGTTGTTAGTCGCAAGCGAGCAACTTCACCGGCTGACGCCACATCGTCCAACGAGCCTCAGTCGAAAAGATCTCGCCCGGCTGATTCTGAGGCCCAGGAACATACCTCGATTCCTACGCCTGCTGAGGCAAGTGGCTCAACGCTAGAAACAGAGTTGCCTGCTTTACCTCAGTCAAAAGGTTCTAATTCAAGGCGTGAGTGCATCTTGCTGACGTACTTGTTGTTGATGTATATGCCAATCATTTATGTCTACTTCCAGGTCCCCCAAAGCGCGCAAGCAATATTTCTGGATGGCGTCGCGAGAAGGAGTTCTTCCATATCATCAAAGAGAAGCGTATCCTCAACCTGGGGACTAAAGAAGTCTTTGAGGCTCACTTGACGCTCCTCGAGTCTCTCGCGAACTCGGGTGTTAATACCAGCACCCCCGTTGGGACTACCACCGACAAGCGGACTGTGACGCAAACCGTCGATAGGCTCGAGGCGCAAGGCCTCGTGAAGCAGATTGTCGCTACCATCACTTCGGCAGAAAAGAAACCCGAAATGGTCCGGGTGGCATATATGCCTGAAGTCACAGATGACGAGCTATCAGAGTATCTCGGCGGGCTTGAGGGACGCAAGGGCGGTCAACCTGTGAACCGAATCGCCAGACTTGCAGAGCACGTTCCGTATAAATCGTCAAGAGGCTACTCGACGGACATGAAGGTGGACAAGGCAATCGGCGGTACAGTAGAAAAGCTCTCCGAGCTATCCGCAGAGAAAATTAGGAGGCTTGTTCTCACGGAAGGGCACACGGCTGCTCAGCTATACGGATACCTGATCGGCCGTTTCAAGCGGGCGCAGGAGCTCCACCTCTTTACTCTTCATCAATTGACTGGAGAGGCTCACTCCGAATATTTCGTCTCCATCGACCAAAGGATTATCGCCACAGAGTATTTCAATACCGATCTTCCCATTGGGACCTACTGCTCTGTTTTCTCGTTCCCCCATTATGATTCGACGCTGGAAGAATACCTCCGCGCTGAGGAAAATCGATCCGTCCCTGTCAAAAACATCCCTCCTACACTCCATAATCTACTCCAGATCGGCAAGGCTCGGACCAAATCCAAATTAGATCGACTACTGGAGATTTTGATCATCTTAGACCTCATAACACCGCTGAATCCCTCAGAATCGTCTTCGCCTACAATCACGTGCGAGCCAGATGGCAATCATCCCGCCACGTTTGATATTGCGCCAATCTCTCCTGGATCTAGCGCCCCACTGTACTGCAGATTCAATGAATCCGCCCCCTTGTTCGGTTTTGCTCAATCGTCCGATCATCCTCCATACTTGGGCGACTTGCCTGTTGCCACGATGCAGGAAAGTGTGTACTACTGGCAAACGTTGCAAGCCGTTTCGGACACCTCTGTCAAGACTCCCCATCCCACTCTTGGAGTGGGCGAGTCACGAGATTTTGGCGTCTACGACGAGTTTACCAGCTCAATCAGACGCCATGCATCGTGGGTCTCGGATTATCACTTGTCCAACCGGCAGTATAAGTACCTCAAAAGCCTCGTCGACAGCGAAACAGGAAACAGCCCACTCAATGATCCAGATTCGACCCGGTTCGATGAGGCCTGCGCCGCGGTGGTGGCGCCCGAAGCCGCCGTGCGGGCAGGGCTCGAACAAGCTTCAGCTGAAGTTTTGTACTTGCGAGCTAAGGCGCAGCGCAGAGCACTGAAGCAACAACAACAGCAACAGCGGCAGCAACAACAGAATGCAAGCGAATCTGAAAGACCCAAAACGCCGGGTCAGGCGAACAGCTCGCTCGCAGCAAAGGCCACAGAGATGACGGCGCGAATCAAAGCAGAGTGGGATGCCATCTTACGCAAGGTCCACCCAAATCCGCAAGAGATCGAGAAGGATAGCGCCGAGCTACTAGAGCGCCTTCGAAACGAATTCTTGAAATCGAGCGGCACTTTCGACCGCGAGAAATTGGCGGCAGATATTCGCAATATTGTGTCGGGCCTCGACGTTGGTGCGAAAGAGAGGGTGCGCATACCAGCCCTGCCTGTGCGTGGCCGTCCGAAACCCAAGCCTGTGGTGACGTCTGCATCGAACTGGCTGAGCAGTAAAGCACAACCAAGGTCCAAAACGGTTGAAGATCTTATTACCCAGCAGAGTGCCATACCGCGCCCTACTGGAACGCAACCCAAGAAGAAGAAAAAGAAGGGGAAGAAAAAGGCATCCCAGACTGGTCAGTTTGCAACTAGAAGTTTCACATTCCTTCTTTCTTGACCTTCATTTCCAGACGACGCTGAACCAGAGGAGCCCTCCGAGCAACGCCGATACCGCTTCCCGTGGGATCCCGAGTATGATGAATTGGCTCGAGACGCCGCTGCTGTTATTTCCGTTCGCTGTCGGGGCCAGCGCATCGATTGGTCACCCGTCGAGCAGGTGTTCCCCGCAGCGGAAAGGAACTCTGTACGCCAGCGCGTAGTAAAGTTCAAAACAGCCGTCGGGGGTGCATCATATCTCCAGCGCCTCGAGGATGCGTGGGCGGTCCTGTGGGAGCAGTATCGTGGCACAGAGGCGCTACCAGATCCCAACCCCGAAAACACGAGTGACTTTGATCTGGCTGCGCACATCACTTTCCTCCGGAAACATATCGATAAGCATGCTTTGTATGTCCCTTTTTGGTTCGGGCATGTCCGAGTATTAACACCTAGGTCTCCAGACATAGCGGAGTGATCCTGACTCCGGGTAGTGCATCGCGCATCGTGCTACCTTCTTCAGTGGCATCCCTCGAGGAAGAATTTGAAATCCACTGCACGAATGAGAAACCCCTGCGTTGCGAGTTCATGTTTACATTGTTGGGGGACGAACCTCGAGAAAAACTCTTCCTCCGAGAGCCGCTTGCCGTTGAACCCCAGGAGCTTACTTTCCCCACCCCGATGCCTGATCCTATATGTGTCGCAGAGGCAGCTATCAAGGTGCGCGTTTCTATTAATTGTATTAGTCAATCTTTTCTAACACTAGCTTGATGATTTCAAGATGGTCGCATCTACGCCCAAGGAATCATTCGATGCAGATAAAGCCGAGGAACTCCTTGATAGCGTCGGGAAAGTCAAGATCGATGCTGCGTCCAAATCTCTCCAGGCCAACAATGTTATGGGCAAAGTAAGCGACCAGAGTAAGCCCAAGCCGGGCCGGGGTCTTAGATATCAGGACTGGTACGCCCTGCGCCCCACGCTGTTGCGTGCCTTGTCATTCGCTGATTCATGATCCAAACCTAGGCAACGAACCGCATTGGTTGGGCCTTACCCTACCAAGCTGTATCGCGATGCTTGCGATTTTGAGGAGGACCTTGCGGCCGACCAGGATGAGTGGAAGGAGTGGTCCCTGCTAGCTACCAACGGGAGCATGGCTGCCTTTCTAGAGCTTGTTTCTCAAGACAAGGTTCGCCTAGCTCATTCTCACTTTCTTTGAGGATATGGCAGCTGGAACCTAGGGGATCTAGGTCGATGTCCTTATTGACTACAGCGGCCCCTCGCGGGCTAGGATAATGGGAGATGGGAATAGTAAGCGGATAGGTGACTACACACAGCTCCAAGTCTCACCGTCAATCTTTATCATAACAAATTTTTGTTTTTATCGTCGTAGATGACGACTCTATAGAGCTGGCCCTTTCCTACCGCCTGCGCGAATGCAGCGCGCTCCCTCGACCGCGCTATTCCACGCAAACCCCGTCCCCACAATCCACTACGATCCCTCTCCCAGAAATGGAGGACGGGATGGCAGCGTTATCCGTAGAGCACGGCTTTGCAGCCAACGATCGCCTGGCGGCGTGCAAGCAGCAATGCCCCGGCGCTGAGCTGGTGGATTGCAAAGGCTGTCTCGAGATCGCGCTGGATGCGCTCATGGGGAGTTTAGGGGAGGAGGATAGGAAGCTCGCGCGCCGCGTTGCGAGAGCTTGTGAGGAAGCTGGAGCCCATGGGATAACTAAAGCCGGCATACTGGTCAGTACATGCCTCCCCCCTCCAACATGGCGTCGTTTACTAATAGAGGTCACCTCGCTCTAGGCACTCGAGGCCGATCCTGCTTCTCAGCAGAGCATGCTCCGCTTGGCGAACCTCATGTGTCAACTATCTGTCCCTGTCGTGTTTTGGGTGGGTTATGGTGAACCGGTCCTCATCGCATGCAGCCAGCTGCAGGGGTGGTGCGTCAAGGCCCCGCCGCCCACCGACACTGAGCAGCCGGCGCAGCTTGTATTGCCGAGGAGGTGGTTTGATATTTCGGGTCAGAGGATTGACGATCTGTGGTCCGTGGCGCTGAAGGCTGTTATGGGATGGTTGTGGTGCCGACCTGGGATGTCGGAGGTAAGCCGCTCTCCATCTGATGGTTTCCCTATATTTGCCGACCACACCCGATGCCGACATTTCCACAGTACCTTTTACGCTCACGACTCCGGAATATCTACGACAGGCAGGAAATCAGAGATGTCCTTCAGTCTTTGGTGAACGCCGGGCTGATCACGAGGCGATTTGGCCCTAAGGTTAGAGGACAGAGTGAGCTGGTTGGCGATGCTGTTGGTACAGGGGACGAAACGGAGGAGAAAGGCACGTACTGGAGTGTCGTGGTCAATCCCCCAACAGCCTGGTATAGAGCTGATTGAACAGTTTTCTTTTTTTTTCCCTCCTATTTTATTCTTCTCGCTTTGTGACAGTCATGTAGGAGTGTGCTCGCTTGCAGAGGGGATATTTATATGCGCCCACCTTGTCTCGAAATTATCCTTTCATGTCATTCCTACAGATGTACTCATTACAATGCCCAACAATGTTTACATTAATAAACGGCTCGCATCACCCAATAAAATATTATCGATCAGCCGCGTTTTCCCTACCCACACCGCGCCGCTGAGGATGACTGGCCGTCCATCCTCAAGCCGGGTGTCCCAATCCACAATCTCAAAGGTCTCTGGATCGTTCATCTCGATGTAATCCAGCTTGACGTGTACACCCTTGGCCTCGGCGTCCCGCGCGCACGATTCAACAAACTCCGTAGCGTTTCGCACCGCACCATCCCGCCCTCCACCCGCCTTCCATACTTCTTCACCACGCTTGAGAGCGGCGTAGAGAACGCCGGCTACATCACGCTCTGGTGCAGTGAGGTAGACGTTTCTGGAGGATAGAGCGAGTCCGTCAGAGGAGCTGCGGAGGGTGGGGACGATGTGGAGGTTCTGCGGTGTTGGATGGGAGAGAAGGAGGTCCTGGACGAGGCGCCTAAGGAGAAGGGCTTGTTGGATGTCCTTTTGGCCGAAGTACGCGTGGGTGGGCTAATTAACAGATCGCGATCAAGTTGATGTGATGTAGTATCTTGAGGAGGTAGATCTAAACGCACCTCAATGGCATTGAATAGTTTTGTTACAACCGTAGCAACACCTCTGAAGAAGGTAGGCCGACTCTGTCCTTCCATCTGGTGCCCATAGCCCTTCACATCAATAAACGTCCCTCTCTGTTCATCGACATTTTGCACAATCCCGGAGGGGTACATTTCTTTCACTGTGGGCAAGAAGAGAGCCGACACCGAGCGCAGCGCATCGCCAGCGGGCGACGCAGGGCTTGGCAAAGCCAGTGAAGCCATGCGGGTAAGATCCGCCTCGAGTGTGCGCGGATACGTCGCGAGATCCTCATTCTGCGCAAACTGGGCTGGATTGACGAAGATGGAGAGAACCGTCAGGTCATTTTGCAGCAACGAGTGTCGAACTGTTGGCACGCGCTAAGTATTTATCCGAGACAGGAGGGGCGGGAATATGTCGGCGATGAGAGCTCACCGAGGGACATATGGCCGTCGTGCAGAGCGCCCATCGTAGGCACGAACCCGACGCTCTTCCCCTCTACCATCGCCTTCCGGCGCCATTCTCGGTACGCGTCAACGGTGGTGAAGATGGGGAACGGCGCAGCTGGTAGATCAGCGAGACCTGGACTAGGCTGGCCAGCAGATGGCGCAGGAACGGTAGCGGTAGCGTGCGACCCAGGTGCGGCCATGGTAGCCAGCGAGCGACGCTTGATGATCGGGACCAAACTCGAGCGAATCCGAGTCGGACTCAGCAGCATGGATGTGGGGATGTGAGGTCGAGAGCCCGCTCAGGACTCCATGCTTTGGTTTTTATACTTTCTCCAGTGTATCGACTTGTGTCGGACGATCTCAGACGAAGAAAAGAAAGCGCAGAAATGGCGAGGTCCGAGAAATTTTGACGCTTGCCCAAAAATTAATGAATAAAAAGTGTGTCAGCCCGGTCCGGGTTACTCAGGTCCCGGTGGCCTTGCGCAAAAGTTGGTGCGGCCCACAATACCGCATGAAATGCAAAGTTCTGAGCACCTAGTCAAAACGTGAACAATAGACAGTTGTCCCCTTCGGGGTGACATACGAAAAAATTGGAACGATACAGAGAAGATTAGCATGGCCCCTGCACAAGGATGACACTCTTTTCAGAGTGGATGATCTTCGGATCACAATATTTATTTTTTTTGCTCTCTTTTTCAGATTTCTCTGCACATCGCACAATGTTTCAACTTTCTTTTTTTTTATTTTTATAAATAAGGGATTGCTTCTCCGTTCATTTTTTGCAGCTTGTATGTCGGCTCTAGCACACCTCGAAGGTCTTCTAGTTCTTAGAGACTCAAACATGGTCTACACGACTTCAGGGGGTTGTGAAACATTGATTGTCAATAATCTTTTATTATAAACACAGGTCAGCTCTCCGAGATACCAGGTCCAATCCAGCGAGGACACCCAAGATTTCAGGTGCACCAGGACGAAATAGACCTGCCTGTGGTGATCTAGAATAGTCTGCAGTTAGGTAGCACCCCACAACCTCGCTGCATCCCACAGGCTGTTCAGAGCTGCTAGCGGCGCAGCAAGGGGATAGATGGCAAGGCAACTCAGCTCAATGATATTAACCATCGTATTCATAGATGCCCACGTTCATTTTGCTGCCCCCTTGCTGTCCAGAGACGCAGTGCATGGCCCCGTCCTTCCAGGAACACATCAGGGCTTCGATGCACCCGCGATTACATGCGCAGTGCTTACCTGGATATCCATATGCCTCAAAAGCGCAGCATCTTGTGCTTAGTTGCGCACTACCCTGCCTCTATGATCGTGTGCAACAGCTGTAGCTGCTGCGCGTGAATATAGGCTACTTGCTATTGGCCTTGAAACCATGATAGACCTTGCTGCGCGAGCAGCAGCAGCAGCAGCAGCAGCAAGGATATGAAATGAAGATGCTGATAGTAAGATTGAATAATATCAGTCCGCTTCGCACAAGTGCTTGGACACGCCGGCGCGGCCTCGGGAGAAGGGATACTAGTCGGACTAGTCAGCTTACAAACGCTCGGCTCAAATATTCGGGATCTTACCGCCAAATCGTAGTTCGCAAATGTCCTGTCGGTACCAGCGCTTACTGACGCTCTGAGTGAATCCAGGGTCCCACTTTGTAAGGAGATACCCCTCAAGGCCAGGTGCCTACGAGTCAGGAGGTGTTGCCGTCGGGAGCCGCCCGAACGCCCAAGGAGTATCCATTGTCATAGCCATAGCCAACGTCCGACATACCCAGCAGTACTGTAGGAGGCGAGCGGAGCGGGTGATACTGAAAAAGATCGATTC
The DNA here is from genome assembly GCA_000697705.1 of Botryobasidium botryosum FD-172 SS1. Classification (NCBI taxonomy): domain Eukaryota; kingdom Fungi; phylum Basidiomycota; class Agaricomycetes; order Cantharellales; family Botryobasidiaceae; genus Botryobasidium; species Botryobasidium botryosum. The sequence continues at coordinate 96,437 of KL198084.1, forward strand.
AGATGTGAGCCTACAATTGCACAGGACAATCGCGGGGCCTCGCGATCGCAAGTACGCGCAGGCCATCCGCGCAAGTACGTTGAGGCTGAAGCTGAAGCGCTGAAGCTTGAGGGCGGGGCTGGATGCGGGCTAGGCTTGCTCGGGTGCTCCGGCCTATACCCGTCATGACCGCGACCACACCGCGACGGAGCCTGGGCTGAGGCGGCCTTGATGATGTGGGTGAATTATCCACAGATGAATGACGTGCGCGGCTCGGTACGTGCAAAGAGGGTGGAGTGGGGAAAGAGAGGGGCGCGCACTCCATTGTTACACACGTACGAGTACGAGGGGGTGACGCCTGTCCTCATTTCCGCCTGCCGAACACCAACCGGGGATAAGGATTTGATAGGGCCGCGGGATGATACGCCCGGGGACACGCCGACCAAACTGGGCGCCTTCGGGCTCGGGCGTGGGAGTGTAAGGCCGTACGTGGACGTCGGGGGTGCCGACGAGTTCGCTTCTTGTTCGTGTAGCGTTCGTTTCGCGAGTAGTACGGGCATAAAGCCCAAGGTTCTGCATTCTGCAGTCCGCAGTCGCCTCACGATGATACGATCAGCCGCCTGGTCATTGAGTTCTAGGCTGACCGGATGCATTCACCGCCACCGGGTTACGTGGTATATTAGCTCGGAGATGGACCATGACGAGACGGGAAAATGGCCTGACTTGGCCCACGAAATAAGAAAGAGGCGTGTGCAAGGAACCAGCGGTGCTGTGAATACAGCAAGGTCATCAAGGATAGGCACTGTTCGGGAGAAGCAGAAGCGCAGTCCTTTGAGGACCGATGAAGACTAAGACAGGTCGCCCGACGAAAAATCGGAAAGGGTGGATCTCGAGATGCAGAAGCCAAGGAGGGAAGAGCCAGATTTCACGCGTTTCGGCATATGTTGTGCGTAAGGGCGAGCGGGTAATATGAGGCAAAAAGGAACAACGACGAGGGTTGATGACTGCGGGGGCCGACGCCGCCGGTGCTGACGAGGTGCTCTCCGAGACGCTGAGCGCTGGGCTCGAGCCTTGCGCTCGACCGTGGGCGACCAGGGTGTGACGGCTTCAAATACAGCGATCAGCAGGCGATGCAGCATCGACGTGCGTGCGTGATGGGCGCGCAGGTCCAAGGATTAAAATTGAAAAGTGCTGTGACTGGAGGGAGCAAACACACATATATGGGCCAGGGCCAGGATCCGCGTCTGCTTGCATCCTAGTCTAAATCCAAACCAGGCGATACTTTATCACCACTGCCGCTCCCAACTCCCAACTCCCCATGCCCCTCCCCCCGCGTCTCTGATGTTTTCCTCGTTTTCTGCCTACATCCCCAAGCTCGGAATACACGCAACCAGCGTCCAGCGCACCCAGGAGACCCCCACCGCAGACGACCGCCATGACGTCGCTGACGCCGATGTCACCCCGAGACCCGACAACCACACCCTCGTCACCCTCACCCAGCAGCAGCCAGCCGCGTCCACCAAGGCCGCTCCCGACGACGCGGCCAGGAAGAAGAAGGAGAAGCCAATAAGCGAGGTGCGTCCCCGTCGCGCTGCTTGCTTTGTGCTCGGCGCTATAATTATAACTATCTGGCGTTCTTTACATAGACAATTATTGCTGTCCGCCCGCCGCCATCCAAGTCAAATCATCCCCTCAACATTCAGCTCCAGCTCGTCCCGCCAAAACCCAACCGCGACCGCATCGCCAAGCGTCGCTCGTCCGAGTTTTCGTACCATGGCGACGCTCCCGATCACCCCGAGTTCAGCCCAAACGTACCCACCTCTGCGCTCCCCCAGCAACCAGAGGAGATATACAGGACCGTGTCCTCGCGCTCGACGCAGTCTGAAGCCTCGATGTACTCCTCGCCCTCTCTCGTCGGCTCCGTCTCCAGCTTTGCGTCTTCCGGCACCGCGAGTTCTGGCGCCAGGCGCATCATCCCCCTCTACAACCTCTCTGCGCACAACGTCATGACCAACACCATTACCGACGCTGGCACGGACGCCAAGGTGGCCAAGTTTCTCAAACGTGGCTTGGAAATGATAGGTCTCGGTATACTGGAGCCCATAGAGGTGTCAATCAGCCTCGAAGCCATCGGCCCCGATGGCGCCCTCCGCACTTCCCAGCCAGTCCAGTTTGGAACTCCCCTGTCCTCGACGCTGCGGTTACAGCCAGAGCCGTCGTTTTCTTCGCAGATGACTCCTACGCCAACGGTGGACCAACAACAAACCTCTGGTTCTGGCGGTGGTTCAAGAAGGCTATTTGGGAGACTGTTTAAGAAAAAGGACAACAGCGGTACATATGTCGTCGCCTCGCCACCGACGTCTCCCAGTCCATACACCGCTGCGCTCCCGCCCACGCCCGGCTTCAATCCGCGCTCCTCAAGCCCGAGCCCGCACATGATGTCATTCGCCCTCCCTCCTCTCGAAGCCCAGCTCCAACCCCCTGTCCTCGGGCTCCAAGCCTCCCTGCACTCTGCCCAACAGCCGCCCGTCGGCCGGCCTCAAGCGTACACCTGGGTCCTCCGCCGTTGGGCCAAAGACAAGTTCACGGGCGGGGAGAGCTGGCTCGCGGGCGTGGGCGGCGCGTTGGGCGGGCTCGGGCTCAATAGCGGGACGAAGGACAGCGCGAGCGCGGCGGGGCTCGGTGTCGAGGTGCGCTTCGAGTGGGTGCGCGGGAAGAGCCGAGGCGGGGGCGGGACTGGGTCCCCGGGACGCGGGAAGAGGAGGGGGGAAAATCTGCCGGAGAGCAGCTCGTTCTCGTCGGCGTCGCCTGTGACAGAGCACGCGGAGCTCCCGCCCGTGTCGCCCAGGCGCGCGAACGCGCCGCTGCACTCGCATGCGGTGGGGCATCCGGCGTCGGAGAGCGACCATGGGCATGGGCGTGGGCAGGTTGGTCACCCGCGTGGGCATGGCCATATGGTGTCGTCGTCCCCGCCGCACCGCGCATCGATTGATTCGTGGCGTCGTTCACCGTCGCCCAACCCTGCGCCGTCGGAGTCGGTGGAAGAGGACGAGGAAGACCCCGAGGATTCGGAGGTCCCGTGGCATTGTACGCTCTATGTCTCGACCATCTCGTCGCTGTACGAACAGCACCACCAGCAAAAACAGTCGCCGTACGGAAACAACACCAACAACGGCAACGGCAGCGGCACGGGACACCAATACGGAAAGTTGCATTCCAATCCTAACCCCAGCACCGCCGACACGTCCCCACGAATCAAGATCAAGCTCGCGACGCTGATCCCTGCGCCCCACCATCCGAAAGTCGTGGGGCAGTTCAAGATGCCGTTCCCTCTGCCGGATGTGTACATCCCGATGTTCCCGCCTGCGCCGTCGCCCTCGGGCGGGCTCTCTGCCGCCGCGTCGTCACTCCTCCCCGGCACCTTTGGCTCTGGCTCTGGGTTTGGGGGTGGAGGCGGGGGTGGGTCCGCGTTTAGTGCGGCAGCGGGGCGTCCTATGACATCTAGCGGCGGGTACGGTGGTGGTAGCGGCAACGGCAGTGGGTTCGGTAACGGGGGAGCTCGCGATCGCGATCGTGGGTACCCCACCTACCCCCACCAGTACCAACAACAACATCAGCACCGCAGGGAAATCCGCGTCCTCCCGCGCGTGATCACGGCCGAGGGCTCGATACGGCGCTCGCCCGAGGCGGCGGCAGCGGACAACAATGCGATTGTGCTGACGGCGGAGGAGATCAAGGACGTTGTGTGTTCCACAGGCCTGTGGCTCATCGTGCGCGAGGGCTTTGGCGGGATTGGGAAGACGAAGCGGAAGGGGGATGGGTGGAGGATCCGGGCGTGAGCTTTGGTCTTTGATTTCCGAGCTCTTTCTCCCCCCTTCGTCCGTTTTTCTCCTTCATTCATTCTCGCGCTTGGGTCTTGGTATCCTTTTCTGCGCCCCTCTTCGTCGTTACCCCGTAGTGGTGGGTTTTTTCTCATCTTTGGGCTATTTAAGCATTTCTTTTTTTCCTTTCACGATCCGGTTCGTTCGTGTCGGTGCTCGGTCACTCGGCCAATGTGGGCGTCGTCTCTCTTGTCTCATTCCTCTTCAACTTCCGTTGGTTTAATACCGTGTAATTGACCTCCCCTCTACTCTCTTCATCTCATGCTCCTTGCCACTAAGGGGACAGTACTATCTTCATACACGCACTAGATGGGGGGCATCGCGCTCTTTGCGGCTTCTGGTACTTACCTATCGCAAGCACGATTGCTGCTACCCTTCTCCGCCTCCTTTCCATTCTCTCTTTCTCTTCCTTTCGACTCTTCGTTCCTCATTCGATCTCTCGCAGTCACTCCCATTCTTCGAATCATTATTTCCACGCTCAGAATTTGTTTTAAAATGTAATATCTACTGTCATGAATATTCGATATGCTAAAGTCTTGTACAGAATCCTTTGATCTTTTTGAAGGCTGGTGCCTGGTATCTGCTGTCTGTTGTCTGGGATGCTTTCAGGTGGATTTGGCCAAGTGAGCGGAGAGCGGCGGAAATGTTGCCCAGTAAGATGATGATCCTGAAGGAGTCCGATCGACATCGGGTTCGAGGGGAATGGTACCCGAGGAAGATGGAAACTGAGGCAGTTTCACAGTCACGAAACAGTTCCTGGACTATGCATTATGGGCTAGGAAATGACGAAAAGAAGCTTCCAGGAATGATAATGGCTTCATACCAGATCACGACGTGAAACAGACAGCCCGGCGTGAGAGAGCAGCGCGACAGCAAGTTGGACTGGATTTGGATGAAAGGATGATGCTCTCTTGCCTCAGCACCGTCGCAGATGCAAGTGTACTGCAGGTCTCGGAGGTGCTTGTGTAGACGAGAATCACTATCTTTGCTTTGTATCGCTACTACTTACTGTGCGCGATAGCGGCTGCTGGGTGTATCCGCGGTGACGATTTCGTGACTGCTGTACCCAGCGGCGCTCGCGCGCGAGGCGACGAGCAAGTGCATCGGCTCTCGTCCATGAACTTGAATGATTTCATAAAGATTTTATATCATGGACAGCGCGACGTCGCACGGCAGAGGAGGGCAGAGACTAGTACTTGCGAAGTCGCTGACCTCGACATCGATCGACGATGATGGTTGTTGTGGTCGGCGGCGACGGCGACCCTGAGGTGGTCTGTGCGTGGCACGGCGAAACTTATAAAAACCGGCGGCAAAATGGAACGCGGGAGAACACGCAGAACATCGTCGCCATCGATATCCATCTGCTGCTATCCATCGATGCACGCGGCGGTGAGTCAGGCGCAGACGATTAGATTAGATGGCCCAATGCGGATGGCCCGTGCTTCCAAAAAAATTGGTCAAATGCCATCGCCCTGATCGCTGCGATCCTCCTCATCCCTTCCTCATCTCGCAAAAATGTCGAAAGTCAACGGCGTCCTCCACACCGCCCCCGACCACATCCTCAGCATCCCCGTACGTGCCCCCACCGCTCTGATCGTCGTCGAAGCCGCTAATTTTCAATCCAGATCCGGGCAGCAGCTGCTTACGGTGGCCTCGATCTCAATTTTGCACCGGGGTTCGTCTCTTATCAGACCAACAAGGCGCCAGAGTTCCTTGCCAAGTTCCCCCTGGGCAAGGTTCCCGCCTTTGAGGGCCCCAATGACTTCCGCCTAACGGAAACTGTCGCCATCGGTCGCTATGGTCAGTGTTATCTTCCTCCTTCTTTCTTCTCTTTTTTTGTTCTCGGAATCCTCGATGCGTGATGAGCTATCTTAAACAAGTTATCCCTGTCTTAACTCCCATGTCGAGACTTTATATCTGGTAACCAATCTGATATGTCTTTTTTTTGTTACATCCTTTTGCCCTCCCAATCGCGTAAAAGATCCATGCTTACATTATTTCTGCAGTATCCAGCTTTGCCAAAAATGTCAACCTCCTCGGCAGCACTCCCGAAGAGCGCGCCCATGTTGACCAGTGGCTCTCCTTTGCCGCCACCGAACTTAACTCCCCCATGTGGCGTATCCTCGGCCCCCTCAGCCACTACGCCCCTTATTTCAAGCCTGTGAGCCCCTACATCGTAGAAATCTATCCTAGTCATGCTGATCACACGATACCGCTAGATCGACACCTCCGTTCGCGAACAGATCTTCAAATCCTTGGCCTACGTCAACGACCACCTACAAACCCGCACCTTTCTCGTCACAGATCGCATCACTTACGCAGACATCCACTTTGTAAGTGTCATGCGCACCATCCTCGCGAGGCTCGCGGGTGAGGCCGAGCGTCAGAAGATCCCCAATGTCGTCCGACACTTCGAAACCGTGGTCAACCACCCCAAGTTGAAGCCCGTGTTCGGCGAGACCAAATATGCTGAGAAGGCCGAGCAGTACGCTCCTCCTGCCAAAGAAGCCAAGCCTAAGGCACCCGCTGCTGCCGCCGTCGCTGCCGCACCGAAGCCCAAGGCACCAAAGCCCGCGGATGATGACGAGGATGAGCCCCTCGTGCCCGCCGAGCCCAAGGCGAAGAACCCTCTCGATGACCTGCCCAAGAGCAACTTCAACTTGGAGGACTGGAAGCGCGCCTACTCCAACATGGACACTCGCGGCTCCGGTGGTTCCATCGAGTGGTTCTACGACAAGTACGTATTGACCTCGAACATCGATCGTTATGTGTTGTATTTATGATGGTTGTGATATAGATTCGACCATGAGGGCTTCTCTGTGTGGAAGGTGGAGTTCAAGTACAATGAAGAGCTTACCCAGGTCTTCATGTCCTCGAACCAGATTGGCGGATTCTTCAGTACGTACAGCCTCCACCACCTTCACACCTCGTCCTCCTTAGCTCATATCATGACGCGATGTAGATCGTCTCGAGGCGTCGCGGAAATACCTCTTCGGCTCCGTGGGGGTCCTCGGCACCGCCAACGACTCCGTTATCGCCGGCGTGCTCATCCTCCGCGGCCAGGACGTCAAACCCGTCGTCGACGTCGCCCCCGATTACGAAAGCTACGAGTACAAGAAGCTCGACCTCAGCAACCCCGAAGACAAGTCGTACTTTGAGGCTGCTTTGGCTTGGGATCTCGAGGTTGGCGGCAAGAAGTGGGCTGATGGCAAGAACGTGAATATACTGTCCCCTCTATTTTCTTGTGAGGACGCTGCTGATATGAATCCTTCCTTGTGCACACGTAGTTCAAGTAAGGCTTTACTTGTGGTTTTGTATTACTACTTTCATCCCTGCATTTATTTTGGCTTGCTCTTTTTCACGATGTTTTTCACGCGAGCTGCATGTGTTGTCGAAGAATGAAATAGAAAGATCGTTATCAAAATACAATGGATATAAGCTGAGAGGCAGTCACAAGAACGTTCTACCTTTATATAAACCGGATCCGGGTATTGAGGAGAGGTTCAGGGTGACCATGTTTTTGAACATTGCAGGGATAAATTCAATCCCGTGCTGAGAATCAGCAGCGATAAGGGGAGTGGCGTTGAGTTATCGAGGAGCCGAAGCCTTTGTGGCTGTACGGAGATCGAGTCTAGGACTCAACGCCAGGCGACTCTCTTCTTCACTCGTCCACTACGCGTGGAGAAGACGGATAGTATCCAAAGCTGCTCCATAGCTTCTCTTTCCAAAACCTCACTCTCAAGCTGCTCGAAGTTTTAGAGCCCAAGCACCATCACGCAGCCGAGGACACCGTACGATACACACAAGCAAAATCAGAGCGCGGCTACGAAGCGAGCGCCAGGCAGCGCAGGGGGGTGGGGGGGTCAACAAGGGCTGAGAGAATCAGATGGGCAACAGTGCCATGCGCGTGTATCAACACGGCCGTGCACAATGGTGAGCGCGTAGGCGCTTCGTGTGAGGTCGAGCGCGGCGGATAGGTAGCGCTTAGCGCGTATGTGGAGGGTGTCTGGGCGGGTGGCGACAGCGGTATGTAACTATCACAGCAGCCTACGGATAGTGGTCGGAGCAAAATCTGGCAAAGCGATTTGCCGGCGAGGCGCATGGCGGCAAGTGGCGAAACCAGCTGGCAAAATTGGCACAAATGCGTTCGCGATGTCCTCTTTATACTACAAAATCATTTGGGCCCCGTTTGTTTCTAGCTGTAATTGAGCTTGACTTCGCCTTCACGTCAATTTTTGCGGTAGCTCACCTTAAAATAACTAAAAGAGGCAAAATCTAGAGCAAATAAGGAAGCTTACCAAGCCCAATCGGCTGACTAACGTGGTCCGTTTTGCTATTTTGCCATTGGTAAGAAAGCCTTGCCGCGCCATCACCTGCACCATCATATCATCTCGTCAAAAATGTCGATCGTCAATGGCACCCTCCACACCAGCCCCGAACACGGCCTCAGCATCCCTGTATGTCCCCCGCTGCTCCGATCGTCGTCGATCTCACTAATGCCCCATCCAGATCCGGGCTGCTGCTGCCTACGGCGGCCTCGATCTCAATTTTGCACAGGGCTTCGTGGCTTATCAGACCAACAAGACGCCAGAGTTCCTGGCCAAGTTCCCCCAGGGCAAGGTTCCCGCCTTTGAGGGCCCCAATGGCTTCTACTTAACCGAGACCATCGCCATCGCTCGCTATGGTCAGTGCCATCTTCTTACTTTTTCTCTCTCCTTTTTTCTCGCTATACTCGAAGCGCGATGAGCTATCTTTAACAATTTATCCCTGCCTTAACTCCCACGCCGAGACTTTATATCTGGTAACCAACCGGATATGCTGTTTTATTTTTTTTGTTACGTCCTTTTAGTGTATAAAAGATCCGCGCTCACGCTCTTCCTATAGTGTCCAGCTTTGCCAAAAACGTCAACCTCCTTGGCAGCACCCCCGAACAAGCTGCTCACGTTGACCAGTGGCTTTTCTTCGGCGCCACCGAAATCAACCCCCCTATGTCGCGCGTCGTCGGTCCCCTCAACGGCACCGTACCTTATTTCAAGCCCGTAAGCTCGCATTTCGTAAAATCTTATACTATTCATGCTAACCGCGTAGTGTTGCTAGATCGATGTCTCCGTCCGCGAACAGCTCTCCAAATCCTTGGCCTACGTCAACAACCACCTCCAAACCCGCACCTTCCTCGTCACAGATCGCATCACCTTGGCAGACATCGTCCTCACGACTATTCTGCGCCGCTATTTCGTGAGGCTCACGGGTGAGGCCGAGCGCGCGAAGATCCCCAATGTCGTCCGATTCGTTGAAACCGTGGCGAACCATCCCAAGCTGAAGCCCATATTCGGCGAGGTGACCTACCCCGAGAAGGCTGAACAGTACGTCCCTCCTGCTAAAGAAGCCAAGCCCAAGGCTCCCGCGGCGGCGGCGGCGGCTGCCGCACCAAAGCCCAAGGCACCAAAGCCCGCGGATGATGATGAAGATGAGCCCCTCGTGCCCGCCGAGCCCAAGGCGAAGAACCCTCTCGATGACCTGCCCAAGAGCAACTTCAACTTGGAGGACTGGAAGCGCGCATACTCCAACATGGACACTCGTGGCTCTGGTGGCTCCATCGAGTGGTTCTACGACAAGTGCGTATCGAGCTCCATCGCCGATCACGGGCCCTATATTTACGATGTGATATAGGTTCGACCACGAGGGCTTCTCTGTGTGGAAGGTCCAGTTCAAGTACAATGAGGAGCTCACCCAGGTCTTCATGTCCTCGAACCAGATCGGCGGGTTCTTTAGTGCGTGGAACCCCCCCGCTACCTGCTCACAACGACCCCCTTTTGCTCATACCATGACCATGACCCATCCGTCTTAGATCGTCTCGAGGCATCGCGGAAATACCTCTTCGGTTCCGTGGGCGTCCTCGGCGCTGCCAACGACTCCGTCATCGCCGGCGTGCTCATCCTCCGCGGCCAAGACGTCAAGCCCGTCGTCGACGTTGCTCCTGATTGGGAGAGCTATGAGTACAAGAAACTCGACCTCAGCAACCCCGAAGACAAGTCGTACTTTGAGGCTGCTTTGGCCTGGGATCTCGAGGTTGGCGGAAAGAAGTGGGCTGATGGCAAGAACGTGAGTGCATACATGGTCACCTTCGTTTTTTCATGTGCTGATGCGAATTCTTCCTTGGGCATAGTTCAAGTAAGGTTTTACTTGTTGTTCTGTATTATTGCTTTCATCCCTGCATCTATATCGGCCTGCTCTTTTCACGATGTTTTTTGCGCGAGTTACATGTCATGTTGAAGAACAAAACAGAAAGATCGTTATCAGATAGACACTCACGGTCTGAGAGGTGGTCACTATCTACCGCGGATGTGGTGGCATTGGTGCTACGGGATATGGGTAGTTACGCCCTCTAGTTGAGTAAGTATGAGGAAGCGCTCCGATGTGGCATCTTCGACAGCGCATGACAGTAAGGCGCACAGGGGATCTTGTGCAAAAGGAGATACAAACGACAGTGATGAAATGGTATCGAAACAAAAATTCAGAGCCAAAAAAGAGTCCTTCAAAGATGTATAGAGGTCCGGGACCTCCCTATTGTCATGCATACGCCATCACTTGTACCGTTAAAACCGTGATCTCATCAAAATCGTTCAGACATCCTCAGAGGTATTGAGCCGTTGATAATCCCTCGACCCGCTCATCCTCGCCAACAACCCACCCATACGGCCCTTCCTCTTCGCCCCACCCGAGGACGACCCGCCGAGCTCCTCCTCCTCCCGATCGCGCCTCCTCTTCGCCTCCGCGAAGCCCTCTGCAGGCAGATCATACAGCGTATCATACTCAACCCCGAGCTCGCGCCCGTTGGTCCAAAAGTCCTTGCAGTTGGTGATGACGCCCGTGTCGAACGGGTTGGCCGCCTTGGACGCACGCGCGAGCCCGTCGGCGGCCTTGCCCTTGGTGTACCGGTCGAGGCCGAGGAGACGCATGATGAAGCCTGTGCCGCACCCTGCGCCGAAGCGGCGGCGGTGAGAGTGTCCGTGACCGTGGCCATGTCCATGTCCATGCCCGTGAGCGTGGTCGTGGTCGTGGCCGTCGGCCTCGCCGCCGTTGAGACCCTCCTCGCCCTGCGGAGATTGATGCGCATGTACGTGGCCTTGCTGCGAAGCCAGGCTCTGCCCCCCGCGTCCGCCCATGTACCCGTATCGGCCAAGGTTGGACACCTCGAACGTCGTCAGCTGCCGTGCGATCTGCCATAGTTGCCCGCCGAGCAGGATGATCGTCCACGAGAGCTGCAGCGTCGCCCAAGCAGCGACTCCGATGATAAATGTATCTTCCGGGGTCGCCGTCGCGTAACATAATGCCTCGGGGAACATGCAAGTCGTGATGTCGAGTGTTGGGTCTACCTCTTTTAACGAGAAATCTAGAGATGCGGTTGTTCATACGATAGCTCGCGAGCAAGAAACGACTGAAGCTTACAGGCATAGGTCAGGTAATCGAATCCAAAGATGCCAAGAACGAGCGTCAATAGGAAGATGGTGAACTGCCGGTGGTTATGAACGCCGACTGTGGTACAGCTAATTAGATGAACTGCTCGTAAAAGGAGAGTAAGAGCATTATCGCGTACCGCAGTTCCATACCCAAGGACAATGGCTATCGAAAAGATCATGCATGAGGATACACCAACAATCTGTCGATGCAGAATACAACTTACTGGTCGAACTTGGCGATGCACCGATCACACACACGGCAATGTTTCGATCGAAGAGGCTTTCGTGCCATGCAGGTAATGCAGAACGTCGTGCCGTTCAAGCGGCCCTCGCTTGTCAATTGTTCAATAACCTATCCGAAATTAGGGCGTTCGTTTAGTTAGAGCGTGAGAAAGATGTGTACAAGGATATCACGCACAGATTTAAGCTCAGCGTCGCTGCCTGGCTTCGAGCACGTTCCCGGGTCCAGAGTGATGGCACGGAAGAAGTTGTACGCGCAGAAACTCCACATAATTACATAGAGCAGATTGGCAATGCTGTATCCAGGTGTGTCTGAAGGCAAAAGCGCAATTATAATTAGAGGGAAGCCAACCATAGGCAAAGGTATAAAAAGGATACCGACTATAGACGAAGTGAGCGAGCCAGACTTGACCAACCCAGAAGAGGCTCCCGAGGATGATGGCAGAAAAGTACGGGCTCTGCATCACGCTGTCGGTGTAGTTCTTGTGGTTGAGGAGAACGCGCGTGACAATCTTTGGAGCAACACGTCAGTCTCTAAAGCCCTACTTAGCAAATGAAAAGGAGCACTGACATGATGCAGACCAAAGAACTCGGCGAGAGCAAGCGGCATACCAGTATACCACGGTAGCACAGACAGAGTCGTGAAAATGACATAGAAAAACAAAACAGGCAGCGAGAAAATGGCGATGCGGGTGTTCCGCTCGCTGAGCGGTTTGCCCTTCTTGTTGCCCTCCTCGCTAAGACCGCCCTCCTCGAGCGCTCGTTTGTACGCGCCGAGACTCTTGAGCTCGACTGCCATGTCCCGTGGTGTTTTTCCTGCGTCGTCACGCGCCGATGGGTCGGCGCCCGCCTCGATCAGTTTGCGGATGATGATGCGGTTGCCGCGGACAACAGCCCAATGGAGGGGGGTGAGGCCCGCAGTGTCTCGAGCAGTAGGTGAAGCACCGTGTTTGAGGAAGAGCTCGACAGAGAGCGCGTCGCCTTGGTAGGCTGCCCACATAAGGGATGTGTGACCTGGAAATTATAAGTTACGGTGTGAGGTACACGCGCGATTGAGCAGAGTTTATACGCATACCCTGTGCATCTGGTGTGTCGATCGCAATGGGTTGATGAAGGAGGTACAAAATGGGCATTACTGCGGATGAGTGCGTCGCGAGGTGGAGTGTGTTGTATCCTTGCGAGTCAACGATGGTTGGATCGGCATTATGGGAAATCAGGAGGTGGATAACATATAGGTATCCATTCCTGCGAATCAATAGAGTAAGATCCAATGAAGAAACGAGTACGTGAGCTACTTACCTGGCAGCCCACTGCATAGGGGTAGCAATGAGGTCCCCTCCGAGCGCATCCACTTCTGCGCCCTGCTCGAGGAGATACCGACATGCAGCAAGCTGAGCATTGATCGCTGCCCAGTGGAGTGGCGTAACGTTTTGGTCGTCGCGGTCGGTGACTTTTGCTCTCCCGGACTCTACCAGCTCCCGAATCTGCTGCACGTCACCGCGCTGCGCGGCAGAAAAGATATTGACCTGAAGAGATACCAACGCGAGAAAGCAAAAGGGTCAGTAAGGGATGGCGCTTGGCAGATCTAGGGCCAAAACAGCACCTCCTCCGATTCATGAGTTGTTCGTGTCTGGGACGGGGCGGATATCGTAGCTTGGCCCTGCTCGGTGGAGACGAGAGAGACGGGGTCGCCCTTCTTGGAGACTATCGACGTTGGGTCTGCCATCGTTGCGCAGACTGGTTCGTGGAAATGGTGGTGGTGGTCAAGCGAGCGTCTTTCTTTTGGTCGTGGTCGTGGTCGTTGACTTCTCTTCCAGAATCCAAGCTCACCGCATGCGCACCAGCTGCGCGATGCAGTGCTTACCTAAGCTTTTACCACCGCCATCACGTCACGCGTCGCCGTTGAAGTTACATCGCAAAACTCCAAGGTCTTCTTCTTGCACCAACTGGTACATCCGACCCCGCTCTTCCCAAGCCAGATATATTAATTGGGCTCATACTACGAGGCAAAATACTACATGTAAGGTGTAGAAGAATACTCGAGTGCAGGGATATGTATACACAGCGCCGAGCGGTGAGCCGCACGTCGACCTAAGTAGTAACACTTCGGGAGTTGGAGCGTGTAGATCTCAGACCCCGGTCTGATTTAGCACTAATCGATGCGTCCCTATAAGTGGTTCGGCGAGGAGATAATGTGCGAAGCTCTGTCGTGAAACTTTGCGTAGTTCAGCGGCCCAGGTAAAGTATAGTAGCATCTCTCCGCCGCCAGATTCGCAAGGACCAACACATCTAGCAGCTGGCTCTGCTGAAATACGCTTGTACGCCAGATGGATCGATACCGCGGTGGCCCAACACCCGGGGCTATTGTCTCCAGGCCACGCATCATCTCAAATTAGGATAGGACTGCTAGAAGCTTGGAGACAAGTGACGAAGTCGCGATCCGGTCGAGGATAAGTCTGATTTTGATTCTCCTTCGAGATACTTCAGTGGCGATGCGTGATTTGCGGATACTTATCCGATAGGGCAAGGCTGAGTTGGCTCGTTACCTGCAGTAGCAACGAACCGCATTGGCGATTTCGCCGACGCTGTCGCACGTCCCACAAGGCTGGGTCCCATCGCCGCTGCAAGCCCTACAGTTTTCCATTGTACACATGCCCATTAGAAGCTGTGTGAGGGCTGTTATTGATCGATCCTCTGCGCAGCTTACACGAGTTCGGACTGCCTGAGTCGATAGGAACGATATTCCTAGGAGCTGTCTTGTTGATTCTGGTAAACGTTGACATACATAACGAATGATCGCACACCTTTGAGCCGCCTGGATATAGCTGCGGAGCAAAAGACCTCGCTGAAGTGCTCACGAGGACCAATTTTTATAAGTACCTACTTTTTCAATACTGCTCATCAAACCAATACTAGTGGTTACCGTCTGGTTGCTGTTTTGAGGCTAGCCTCATTTTTTCGTGACCACCCCAAGCGAATATCGTACGGCGTATCAGAGAACATCTGGGCTAAGGATCACTGGCAGGTGGAGCGGAGCGTGCGAGGTGATGGTGGTCCGTGAGGAAAGCTGCTGCCGCCGGTTTCAAGCGCCCTTTCCTGCGAGGCGCAACTGAATGTTGAAATTGAATGACCTGGACTCACCACCACACCACTACCATCCACGCCGCTCACCGCAATATTCCAGCGCTTCAGAGCCTCCGGCCGCTTCAAGTTTCCTCACTGAACGCGCATCCTCACACACCAATGGTGTCCCAGATCTCAGGCTTCAATATTATTATTAGCGCCTCACGGCCTCGAATACCGAACTCTCAGAACGGAAGAACGGATATGGTCGTATAAATACAGCGTCCCACGATCTAACGCCTCTCCTCACCTTATTCGGGTCATCCAACGACCCCATCGTCAATATCCTGAATAAATCCAAATTCAGCAGGCATCTTCCTCCTATAATCACAAGGCTTGTCTGGATTCGGTTGTCTGAATACGTCTTCACTGCGGACATGGTGGAAAGTGCATTGCATCAGCACTCGTCATTTGGGCTCCAGGACTAAGACAGCACTGATGCAATCAAGCCGCGTAAAGCCAAGCACCAATTTTTATTTTTATTTTTATTTTAAAGAACGTTCTGCGTAGGCGGCTCACTGCCAAGCTTCTCGCGTTTTGCGTATACCAAAAGCGGCAGCGGCGACTTTCAACAATCTCAAGGAATTAGCACTCCATCACCCGTGCGTCATTTCATAGATGCGATTTGCCCTTTTCGCCTTGCCGCACAGACTTTGAGCATACCAGTGCTGCTCTTTTCAGCGAGTATACAGGCACATTCCGAAAAGCCGGACCAAATAACCATCTGGAGCTTAGCGCCGCTAGCATTTTCAACGCTTGAATCGAAATGGCTGCGACCCCAGTTTCCACTCGACGATGACGCGGATCTGATATCATGGGTGTCAGCTGGCCGTTGACAGGCCACCAGTGCATAAATACTGGGCTCGCCTCTCATCAATAGAGTCAACCAGTCCTCCCACAACTTCTATCTCACTTCACATCCATATACTCCTGATATAACAACATGGCTCAACCGACCAGCGACGAGAAGAACAAGAGCTGGCACGACCTTACTCCCGAGCGGAAGAAGCAGCTCGAGGTGGGTTGTGCAATTGTCGCCCCTTTCACTTTTGACATTAGCTGATCCAGCACTTCGACTTAGATGGGCGGTGGCCTCGCGGCAGGTGCTGCACTTTTGGGCGGAGGCTACATGGCCTTCCGCCACCACCAGAAGAGCGAGGAGGACAAAAAGGCTGAGGCGTGGGCTCTGTCCAACTGGCACGAGGACGCTCAACAGCGTACTCAGCAGTTCAACCAACAAGGCCCCCAGGCTCCATTCACTTGGGTAATTATAGTTAACTATTGTAGCCGTTATGTTTCATAGGCTTACGTCTTGTCTAGATCCTCGCTGAGGGAACCAACATTCCCCAGGGCGCCCTCGAAGGCGGCCGTGATGGAGACGGATCTCCTCTCTACATTGCTCGCGCCTATTATGAGGTGCGCCTCTTTGGATGCGCCATCGTTTCTTCCTATACTGACAACACTCCTCTTTCTCGCAGGGTGGACTCCGTCAGTAACTCTGTTAGCCGTCACTGTTGGGAATGAACCGCTGCTCACGCATAATTTATATTTAGATCTCGGAAAGGCCGGCCGTCATTTGGGCAAGGGCGCCTCCATCCCTTATGGTGGAAAAGAGGTTGAAGTAAGCTACCAATATATCGCTTCTTACCGAGCTCTGGGCTAGGCGATTAAGCACGACTAACTGTTAGGTCGAGAAATACGAGATCCTCCTCGCGGACCCCAACAGAGTCAAATGGGTCGATGGTAATGAACTCCAGGGTTCTAATCCCGTAGAGTAAGCTCTTGTCATCTGCCCACCCACCATCGGGTAACTTATATCTTATACTGACATCGTTTATAGGGGAGGCAAAGAACAGGACGGGACGCCTCTTTACATTGGCCAGGCCTTCTACGAAAATGGAACGCACCCCGGGAAGTTCAGCCAGCGCCTCGGAGGTAAGATAACGTCACCATATGTAAAAACATCACCATTGCCACTGAGCTCACGATAACTTGCTTTCGCAAGGTACCCACATCGCTTGGGGCGGCAAAGAGGTAGCGTGCGACCGATACCGCATCCTGGTTCTCAACTAGAGGGATCCACCCTAGTACCAACCACACTACTTGCGCGTACCTGTATAACAGAAGAGTTTACAATTGAGCAATGATTTTAATACCTGATTTGAACTTGCATTTGCGTTTGGGTGGTCTTAGCGCTGGTCAGCGCTGGCCAACCTCAGAATACGGAATGGCGAATTGAATACTTATTGAGCGCGAATCCAGCATTAATATTGAAGCTGAAGCTTGAAGTTGAGTACGCTGAAGTCTGGCGTCGGGTGCTGACCAGCGTGAGTCGGTCTTCATCTTCGGGCTTCTGAATCATCATCGTTGCTGCCGGCCAATATAACACAGCCTTTAACTTCCTTTTGAGACTTGGATTTACTCGACATATCAGGCCAGAGCTCTTGCTTTTACCTTGGAAACGCAGCAAGCGCAATTAGACTCTACAAGTATTCGCTCAAACTGTAGCACCAAGGACAGAGATTACAGGCGTACCGAGGCTCGACGTCGCGGTCTCTATTGTCAAGTAGATTCTAGAAGCCCGATGTGGCAGCGCTTATATCGTACAGATGATATGTATGCAGAGGCTCATTGCGTGGGTACCTAACTGTGCTGCGTGTACATTCTTTCGTCAACCTGGCAATATTAATGACGCTACGTGACTCCCGGATAGTGTCCTCGAAGAAATAAAACTGGGCATGTGCCATGGATCCATTGTCTATTCGAGAATGAGAGAGCTTGATTTATGTCTGGAGGCACATCAAGGAATCCTTAACTTGGCGCCTCTTACGGGATGTTTCGTTCTTTTCCCAGGTTAAACTGCGCTCTAATCCGAATCATGCCCAGCGTGCAAATGACTTCGCACATCAGACTTCAGGCCTGGGGCAAGGGATCTGCAAGGCTCCGGGCAGGACGGCGGGTTTTAAACGATGGTGCCCAGGCACTCACGAGACCAGGAGCAACTGATTATCATGGTGCGCGAGCTACCCAAAGTTCTCTAACCCCCAGCCCCATTTTCCAGTGGGCACTGTGCTCACTGCTGGACTTCACTGGCAGCCAGCCGTTCACGGACTCGAGGGTCAGATGCTCAAGGCCAGATGTAGAGATACGGCGCTTTCTCTATGCTTGGGGGCTGCCCAACACAGACCTGGAGCTTGAAGAGCAAGACCGAGTGCGAGAAGGTGGGGGCTAGGCCCCCGTTATCGCTAAGGCACGTTGCATTTGTACTTTTATCTCTGAATTCGTAAATTGTAAATCTGATCATTGAAATATGCTAAGTAGAGCCAGCGCCCTTACTGCCTTGACACGCAGATATTTATTGGCGGAAACTGCATTGCATTGCATCAGCGCTCCTCACCTGATTCTGAGTTCCACTCCCGATCTCCTTGATATTCCACTGATGCAATCGTGGCGCGTAAAGCCAGGCACCTGAGTCCTGACTTGAAAAGTGCCCTGCGCAGGCGGTTCGCTGCCGGGCCTTTCGCGCTTTACTTATTCCCCGAGCAGAGCTACTAAGTACTTGACAAGAATTTGAGATGAATAAGCCCTTCACCATCATCTTGTTAATCAATGTTGAGACAATTTGCCTTCGCCTGATCACCAGCCTCATGATAACCTGCTGCCTGGACGAGCATACCGGCAAGTATACAGGCACCCCGGACCAAACAGCTATCAGCGTTCAACTCCGCCATCAATCGATCTCCGGGAGCTCTTGGAGCATGGCGCCGCCAGCGTTTTTAGTGCCGTTAGTATGGATCGAGCTGATTGCCGCGGGCCCGTCTCTACTCGGTGATGACGTGGGTCTGATATCATGAGCTTGTGGGGATGCTGTTGGCTGGCCGTCGCTTTGCATAAATACTGGGCTCGTCTCCCATCGATCAGGCCAACTAGTCCTCCCATAACTCCCAATCTATACACTCACATCCATACTTATACTTCTGATACAACAAAATGGCTCAACCTACTAGAAACGAGAAGAACACGAGCTGGCACGATCTCGATCCCGAGCGGAAGAGGCAGCTCGAGGTGGGTCATAGTTCTTCTCTCTTCTGTTATTGACGCTGATGAGCTCACACCGGCTTAGATGGGCGGTGGTCTCGCGGCAGGTGCCGCGCTTTTGGGTGGAGGCTACATGGCCTTCCGCCACCACCAGAAGAGCGAAGAAGATAAAAAGGCCGAGGCTTGGGCCCTGTCCAACTGGCACGAGGACGCTCAACAGCGTACCCAGCAGTTCTATTCTCAAGGCGCCCAGGCTTCGTACACTTGGGTGAGTATCTATATTTCACCCTTGTAACTTTATAGACTTACGCCTTCATCTAGGTCCTCGCAGAGGGAAAGAATATTCCCAATGAAGCCCTCGAAGCCGGCCGTGATGGAGACGGATCTGCTCTCTACGCTGCTCGTGCTTATTGTGAGGTGCGTCCCCTTGGACGCATCATTATCTTTTTATATGCTAACAGCATTCTTCGTTCTCGCAGGGTGGTCTACGTCAGTGACTCTCCGTTGGCCAACGTAAATGGAAAGAACTTCCACTTACGTATTATCTATATCTAGATATAGGAAAGGCTGGCCGCCATCTGGGCAAAGGCGCCTCAATTGCTTATGCTGGTAAGGAGGTCGAGGTAAGTCACTAGTACATCGCTCTGCTGAGGTGGGGGATAGGTGAGAGCTCGATTACTGTTAGGTCGAAAAATACGAAATCCTCCTTGCGGACCCTAGCAAGGTCAGATGGGTCGACGGTAGCGAATTCCAGAGCACCGAACCTGTCGAGTGAATCTTCTTCATCGCCTGCCCACCTGCCGTCCGAGCACTTACGTCTTACAACAACATCGCCTGTAGGGGAGGCAAAGAAGCGGACGGAACGCCTCTTTACGTCGCTCAAGCCTTCTATCATGAAGGCACGCACCCCGGGAAGTGGAACCAGCGCCTTGGAGGTGAGGTCCTACTACCATATGCCAAACATCCCCGCTGCTGCCGGACTCACGTTTGCTCGCTTTCACAAGGTGCCCACATTGCATGGGGCGGCGAGGAGGTGCAATGCGACCGATACCGCGTCCTTGTTCTCAACTAGGAGGATACACACCGCGTATCCATCTCCTTCCTGTACCTGTACAGCAGAAGAAAGTTAACAATTAAGTGACATTATATATAATACCCGATCCAGTGGACTTGGAACAATCTTCGCAGTTGAGACAGGTTGAGACTCAGAAAACACCGCGCCGTTGAGATTGATAGCTGGGCGTAAATCGAGCGTTGAACATATACCGAGCGTCGAAAGACTTTGGCGCTGAACATCGTGACCATCACCATCATGATGCGTCGCCGAATGCAATCCCTGCCTAAGCCCCCATCATCTCCATCGCGTCAATCACATCTGTTGCCCTTTAATCTTCAGACCTCAGGCCTTCAAGGCTTCAAGGTCTACGTTTGAGTTACCGGCGCGCGTGGACAGGTGCACTTTCGCAACTGGCGATGTACGCACGCGGCACCTATGACAGGAAATTAGCCGACCTGCTCCAGCTCATCTTCATCTCCATCTTGATTCTTCATCCTCGGAGAAATCCATCTAATCGCGACCCTTGCAGTGCGCACCGCATGCCCCGTTGGGAACATGGGGCATGCGCGTGTACATACTGCTTGGGCACCTAAACCATCGTCACTACCGTTATAGCTCACTACTCTCAATTTCCAACTTCCTCTTGAGACTTGGATCCATTCAACCTATCAAGCTAGAGCTCCT
Organism: Botryobasidium botryosum FD-172 SS1; assembly: GCA_000697705.1. Classification (NCBI taxonomy): domain Eukaryota; kingdom Fungi; phylum Basidiomycota; class Agaricomycetes; order Cantharellales; family Botryobasidiaceae; genus Botryobasidium; species Botryobasidium botryosum. The sequence goes on from KL198084.1 coordinate 116,899, forward strand.
GCTTTCGCCATGGACACGCAGACGCAAGTGCGGTCAGACTCCCTATTCGCTCAGGCTGTGGCGTTGGGGACAGAAATTGCAGGTATACCGGGGCTCGACACCGCGGTTTCTATTGTAAAGCAAATCCTCGCGGCTTATAATGGTGTTAAGCATAAGAGGTGCCCTTGAGTTGTCTGGGAGCGCTGCCTGCCCATGAAACAACCGGCTAACCAACATGTTTCGAATACTCTCGTTGCAGGGGCCATTGCGGGAAGCTGGTTGAACGCAGTGAAACGATCATTCAAGTCATCGAACAGAATTGGAAGCCCGAGACGGCGGTATATCGTACCGACGATATGCAAAGGCTCATCGCGTGAGTAGCCATTGGGCCGTGCCCGCTCTTTCGCCGCGCTCCCGCTGACTCCCCGATAGTGTTCTCGAAGAAATAAAGCTGGATATGGACGAGTGGGCGACCTATCACTTTTTCGACTCTTGGATTCGACAGTCCCAAATATCTGCCACCGTGGATTCAAGAATGAGAGAACTTGATTCATGTTTGGAGGCATTCAACGTGGGTGGATTCCCCAATTGACACTTTGGGAGGTTTTGCCCGTCCCCCCGGCTGACTCCGAGCTGCTTTCATCATGCGCAGGTGGCATCGCACATCAGACTTCAGGCCATGGTGCAAGAGATCCGCAAGGCATTGGGGCGCGATGGGGCTTTCCAGACGATGATGCGCGAGCATTCCCAGGACCAGGACCAGCTGATTATCATGGCGGGCGAGCTACAAAAGGTTCGCGAATCCCTGGGCCCTATTTATCGATGGTCATTGGACTCACAGCTAGACCTTCACTGGCAGCTCAACCGTTCGCAAACCCTAGGGTCTAATGCTCAAATTCAGACGCGAGGGAGGATTTTGGATATACAGCGTTCTCTTTATGGCGGGCTGCCCAACACAGACTTGAAGAGCAAGACCGAATGCGAGAAAGTGGGAGCCAAGCCTGCTATAATTGCCAAGGCAAGCTATGTTTGCATTCACATTCCTTTCGTAAATCTGATCATCAAAGCGTAGAGCCACGAAATTTGGGAGGGGAAGTGGATGGGCAGCCAGAAAGTCGCGCTCAAGGTACTCCGAGAACTGACGAATGACGAGGCAGACAGGACAAGTAAAATGAAAAAGGTATGCTACCTGTATCCATCCAATTGGTTCCTTCTTCCGAGCTCAATGCGCTGACACCGAGCAATTGCAGCGGCTGAATCGGGAAGCGAACATTTGGTCACTGCTTCGTAACGAGTATATCGTACCGCTGTATGGTGTGTGCACCGACGACGGACCGTATCCGTAATATTCTTTCTTCATCCCAAGCTCGTGCTTTTTGTTTACGGTTTTATGCCTTGCAGATATCTGGTTATGCCGTGGTATCAGTGAGTATGCATTTGAAACGACTGTAGAACATAGTTAATCCTCGTACGGGTTCCGTTAGACATGGGAACGCCAAAAGCTTCCTCGAATACAAACTCCCAGCCATTCGATTCAAGATCGTACGGGCGTCACTCCCACAAAACCTAATCTTTCACTAACGTTGTTCCCAAGTGCCTTGACGCCGCTCGGGGGTTACAATACCTCCATTCTCTTAAACGCCCTGTAGTCCACGGAAACCTCCGCGGGGTACGGCACTCCATCCTTTCAACCCACCCTCCCGATCCGCTCTAACTTCCTTCCCCCTTCCTTCCGCTCGCCTCTTCTTTGTCCGGTCCGCACAGAGCAATATCCTCGTATCCGACGACGAGCGGGGCCTCCTCTCCGATTTCGGATTCAGCAACACGTCGGGGAGCGAGCACTCCACCACGCTCGCCTCGGACAACCTGCGATGGATGTCGTTTGAGGCGCAGCAAGGCGTGCGGACGCCCGATATCGATGTCTGGGCGTGGGCAATGACGGTGCTCGAGGTACGTGCACATACCTTACCCTCTGCTTCTCGCGCCGCGGTCCATTGAACTTTGCTGCATGGGTCGATTTCGCAGCTTGTGACCGAGAAAGTCCCGTACCACAAGGTGAAGATGACGGGCCGGCTCGCGATGATGATACAGGACGGTGAGCGTCCCAAGCAGGAAGACCACCAGTACAATGGCATGGACAACAACTTGTGGTCGTTGTTGGAATCGTGCTGGAAGAAACCGGACAAACGGGCGAAGATTGACGAGGTGGTAAGGAGGATGGAGGCTATCACTGGAGCGGGAGCTCCCCGCACTGAGTGAGAGCATGTGGCGTAGATTGGTGGCGACATTTCCTGTTATACTGTACTTCTATACCTCGCGCTGTATCTATATCATCGACCTCGCTGCTAATCGCACTACCCACTCACTCCGGGTCGAGGCCAAAACATAAAAAGGCAAATTATTCGCTTTGAGTCGAGTACAGGATGAAAGTCATAAACAAGGCATCTAGATTGTACACAGAGAAAGTGCATCTAGTCAAGGGAGCTAAAAAGCAGCTGGACCGCGGATAGGCAAGGACGACACAAGCCTGATGTCAAACCCTCTCAACCATCACGGACCGCCGAACTGGATAAGCTTTGAGCAACTCATTCGGTGCCCGGAATGCGCTTGTACTCAAAGTACACATCCTCGCCCTCTGGCGTGGCACGGTACAAATCATTGTAGTTGGGCACGGGAATCGTCTGCGACGGCACGCCGTTCTTGTTGACGCGGGTGTACTCGAATAGGTTGATGTATAACGCCGCGATGAGCTTCATTTCCAGTTTGGCGAAACGCATGCCGAGGCAGGGGTGCAGACCTGGACACAGAAAAAAATAAGAGCCCAGGTTTAGCAGGGGTGGTATAGGACATTAAGAGGATGGGAAGGCAAGAGGAAGAGGCGACTTCTCACCGGTACCCCAGGCCAAGAACGTCCCCTCCGCCCTATGCGCCTCCAACTGTTTCGGATCCATCCACCTCTCCGGTTTCCACGCTGTCGGCTCGGAATAGACATCCGCATTCAGATGCATAGCTTGTAGTGGGTACGCCATGAACTCGCCGCGCTTGACCGTGAGGCCGTCGACGTCGACGTCGCCAGCGATGTTGCGGCGCAGCGTGGTGCCGTTCACGCTGATGCGCATCGACTCGGCTATAATGGCCTCGAGGACGGGCGTCGCGTCTTCCCAGGCATCGACGGGCACGTGCGCAAGGCGGGTGGTGATGGGGAGGGAGGTGTTGGGGCTGTGGGCGGCGAGCAGATCGGAGAGTTCTTTGCGGAGCTTGGCGTCCCATTCGCTATGCGGTGCCAGTTGGTGGGTTAGCGGTTTGGTAAAGTGATAAATAAGAAATGAATGTGCAGAGGAGGGGACTTACGGATGGGCGTGGATGAAGATCATCATCCAACAGATGGTTATACCGCTGGAAGGAATCCACTGGGTAAGCTTATTAGTATTCGCGAGCTTGCAGAGAGTTACCTACGTGTTGATGATGCCTGCGAAAGTGGCGTTCATTACGAACTAAACACGCGTCGGATTATGCCACATCAGAGACTGGATGGAAATAAAATAAAAAGACTGGGGCTCACGGAAACGATCTCGTGAACCGAGTCGCCCTGATCAAACATGTACTGCGCCGGGTCCTCCTCAGTCCGGCCCTCGTCTTGGCGCTTCTTGAGCGTGTCGGAAATCAACGTGTATAATGCGGTAGTAGCTTCCTTCCTGCTGTTTCTGCTACGCGAGGGGAACCATGGCAAGAGCACAGACGAAGGGCTGGTGCTCTCCTCGACCTTGAAGTAGAGCTCGGCAAGCTTTCCGAGGATAACGGGATCATCTGCGATCTTTGGGGAGCGTTGGTATTCCGCGGTCGAGGGAACGCAACAAGGGTGTTATTTACCTCTTTAACGCCCAAGGCGCGGGTGGTCATTTGAACCACAAGCTACAAAGGGTATCGAATGTATTAGTTCCCGAGACAAAGAGTGTAGGGTTCGATCTGCTGCTTACGTTATAGATTTCGTTGAAAGGGTTTATACGACCCTGCTGCGGCCAGGAGTTCATGCAGTTCTCGAGGTCGGCGAAGAGCACGGGTATGACTGCGCAGACCGGGCGTTGATATTAGCCCTGATGCCTGAAGCTGTGTGGTGAGTATTCTCATACCTTTTTGCAGGCGGTCGCGGCGTAGCAAAGCATGTAGTCTCTTGAAGAAAAGACTACTTTTGGCGGCATCATCCGTGCTTTCCGCTTCTGTGGCAACGTCCTTGAGATCGGGAATCTGCAACGCCACGACGTAAGCAAGTGCGCTGCAGATGGCACGAGAAAAGAATGCCAACCCCGCCCCAAAGAACACTATACCCCTGCTCAAGGTTCAGTCCCTTTCCGCTGAAGAAAGCCTTGCGACCTTTTTCCCCCGTGGCCACGACGACGTTGTGCTATAGTTTGACGATGAGTTGTCAGACTGTCGACGAGCAGCGGTGGACGCAGGTAATTACATTCAAGAGGCTGAATTTGGAGATCTTGCCGGCGCGGTTTGCTTCGATGGCTAGCTTGAGAAAGTCGGAACGTTTGGTGAAGAAAGACCAGGAGCCGATGAGGGGGATGCCAGGCAAATAGGTGAAGCCATCGGATCGTTTAGCGAGCTGAGAGTAGAGGAGGAGGACGCCAGCGGAGACGGCGGCGGTGGTCCACAGGTTGGCGTTGGTCGAGCCGTCGCTGAGACTTGCAATAGACGGGAAAATTGTTGTGTTAAAAGCAGATGCCATGGTGGACAAGAGAGAGGGGGCGTAGGCCGGCGTCGCATCGACGCGACGCTTTATATAGCCGTCGCGCCATGTGCCTGGAGAGATGGGCCCTGCGCTCGGAGACCGGGCGGACCACTCGGACGTGGCTCAGGCTCCAACCCGGGCGCCGGCGATTCCCATATGTGTCCCACCCTCTGGCTCTCCCTCCAACTCGTGCAAAACATCGCCATCAGCGGCCCAGTGCGTTGCCTTGCAAATACTCATCAATATTGTGTAAGTACGCAGGTAATGCGGGGCCCGGAATTCACATCGTCAATTTGCATCCGAGCGGAGTGAACTGGTCCGACAGTCATCCAGTCAACTTTTTTGATTTCCCATCTCTGCGCACCGTGTTACTGGCAACCGGTAACCGACAACTCTCTGTCCTCAACTATATCAGAGCCGTCTTCCGCACTGGAGAGCCCAACACCAATGAGCCAAGCTTGCTAGTGTCAGCGACTGCCGGTGTGTATCATCTATGTACTGCCATCAATATTAGGTGACCGGCAAGGGGTCCTGGAAGGTTAGTGTGAACGCTGCGCACTGCGTTAAAGTGGCGCGATTCTCATTTCTATAAGCAAGCAGCTGGAGCCGAAGTGGCAAGTGGCCACACAGCACTGGCCATCCCTGACCTGGCCTCCAGAAAATCTCGCCGAAATATATATGCTCGCTGATTGGCGTTTTCACGCCCTTGTCGGAGCCCCGCCCACGGCGCCCGATTCCGTCGCCGACAACATTATATACACTTGGACTATGCACGCATCCCGTTCGACATCTCGCTACGAGAATGGCAACATTTATATACGGTACGCTTCAGTGACCTGGGCAGTAGTTATCTGCTTTCCATACGTGGGAGAACTCAGCCTCGGATCAGCTTTGCCGCCCACGCCTTTTATCCAGACTACTTCACGGCGCCCGATAATCATGCCAATGTTAGAAGTTCTGGGGCTGGCGGTACTACGGGAGCTGCGCACATCTGGGCAGGCTGCGGAGCACGCTATCTCAGCAGATTTCCAAGTCGATGCGATGCGAGATCTAGATATGCCTCAAGCCACCATTACATACGGTTATAGATGATAAACATGTATCCATTCTCAGGTATGTTCGTGTCAGCATCCCCCCCCCCCCCACATCGACATTAGCGGTGAGCCGCGTCCTGCGAAACCATATATGGAGGTCGCAAAATGCCGCTGAGCTGACAGATCACCTCTCTCTGAGAGTAAAGCCCTAGCCCGCGCTTTTGTATACTCGCTGTTTTGACACAGGAGACAATCCCATTGTCTCTTTACAAATTTCGTACCATCTTCGCCACGTGGACCGGTATGCGCGTGATGTTGAGTCGCGCACCAATTCTGCTGTTATTACTGACAACGCTCGCGTGCCTAGCACACTCCATTTCGCGCGGACTGCCTTGATAGGAGACTAGGCAACTTCCTCGAGCGCGCGAATCAAACAAAAAAAGGTCGCAGGTGAGAGTCCGATACCATACCATCACGGCAATATAGAAAGATCCCTGACGACGAGACGAAGATAGATATTATTGTAGTTATGGGATGCTTGATTACCGTGAACAGGTCCACTTACTAAGTACTTTGAGCTAAGGGTCCATTCGGCAGGAGACCACGAAATCTCGATCTTTTTGCTGATACATAGGAATTTGATTAGTTTGGACCAACATTCGTAAGAAAAGACTTATGAATATTACCATAGAGAGCGAAAAGGTCGAGATTTCGTGGTCTTGGTCTCCTGCTCCAAGGAGCTCGACGAAACATTGAGCACTTCTTAATGCCCATATTACTTAGTCATCCCTAACCACACACCTACTCGGTCACGCATCAACTTTAGGCCTGAGAAATTGCAAGCCTGGTTAAGGGTTCACATTAATAATTAATGTCGGGGGAGCCATTATATCACATAAAGTAAAGTGGGCTCTATCATCCATGTATATTATTATTACAGGGCTCAGTTTGGCGTTTCTGCTCGGGGACAACGTGGATAATTGAACCAAAGCGCGCGCTGAGCGCTGCAACTCCAACCTCCAGGTCTCAGCGAGGTTCCTATACCAGGAACACACCAGTTACTTAGCGCGCGCCTCTGGGGACTAGCTCGAAGCCTCTGGCCACACAACACGCAAACGGCATATCAACACCCCTCCCGATAAAGGAAGAAGGGGTGGTGCTGTAACTCGGGGCCGCTGCCATCAGACATTGAGCCACCACTGAACACTGGCAGAGGTGCACGCTCTGCGTGCGCAGGATAGGACTATTCCTTCCTCCCTCCAAGAGCCTTGTGTAACGCAAAATACAGACCGCTTCTGGGCTGAAAAGTAAGATGCGTGGACTCACCAATGCCAACCTTCACTCAATGGGGTGCGGCCAGTCGTCCGTGGCGTGAAAGCCCATACTAAATAGTGCTGGCAGAAAGCCTCGGAGCCTTGAAGTGGGCGTGAGGGGCTAGCGGGGAAGGAGGGGCTCGGGGTGTAGGGCATCAGGCGATGCAAGAAAATAACGAAGGTGCTCAACTTGCGTCGGTAACGGCAACATAATGGACGCACCCATGCGGTTGCAAGGAGTCCAAAGCCCGCCTGAGTGGATTTCGACGAGCGTTTCGACTCTGTGTCTACATACGTGCCATTCTATACGCCCAGGGAGTCGGGGTCAAGCCTTGTTGTAGATGTGTTTACGTAGTCAAGCTGGGGCTAAGTAGGAGCTAGGTGGCGAGAAAAGGCATGCAAGGCTATCAGCCCCTGAGTGTTTTTCACAGACACAGAGAGAGTCATTGCGTACCGGGTCGGGTCGGCATGCCCACTCGAGCGTCAGGCACTGGGATCCGTTCCGAATGAAGGTTTCTGCGGGCGTGCGCGAGCTCACTTCACATACCTATGAGACGTGGGTGGTCCGATCAATCTCTGGGTGATATTAGCATTAATATTTAGAAATGCGTGGTAAAGTGTGCTCGCCACGAAGTACTCATGCGCTCTCGGCCAGGCCGCGTCACTACAGCACAAACGAACGCTCCAGAGCCTGGACGATCGATCAGATAGGCGGTCACGGTACGCCAACCCGTTAGATACAGCCCGTTCGATAACATGACCCGGGTCGAGAATCTGGGCAGGAGGGGGTCTGTGATGGGAGGGAGGGCTAGAAACGCGAGGGTATTGAGGCCCAAAACGTGAAGGAGCCCTTGGGAGCGAAGAGCCTGCCTTGGTAAAGGTGTCGCAAGTCGTGCACCTGACATGGCGATGAGGCGACGATTCGATGAAGCATTGAAGCAACAGAGCAAAGAAGGCAACGGCCATGAAGCAAGGGCAAGTGTACCGAGCTTGTATCGCGAAAACGGGGGTGTCAAGAGGGGGGTGTCAAAGAGGCAAGGACCGGGGTGGGGGAATGAATCTTTCCGATGGAAGTCTGGAGATAAACTTGCGAAGCTGGAACACCGAATGGGCGCACCCGAGTGATCACGTCAGGACGACTGAATGGTCGAGTGATTCGAGTGGCCAGGGAAAGATTAGCGAATTAGCAAATTGGTACATTAGCGGATTAGCGAATGAGTAAAGCATACTAACTGCGAGGCGGAGCCATATGGACCGCTTCGGAGCACATGCGCCACGAATAATGATAATAATGTCCGCAGAAACAGGAAGCCTGCGGCAAGCGGCGCCATGTATTTCTGCACCGAATCGCATCACGTTTTGCGCGTGCACAAAAAAGCGTGAAAAAGAATGAAAAAGAATGAGCACGGGGATGAGATGCGCATGCGAAGAGGTGGTGGGATCGTTTTTGCGGGGCCAAAGAACCTTGGTTCTTTGACGTTCGGCAATAATATAATAAGTATATCGAGATGTTGGCGTCGCCGAGGGGCAAGGAACTGAAATTGGAATTTCGAGCCTTGTTGGTGTTTGGTGTGAAGGAGGGTGTGCAGTGGATAAGGGCATGGGACTCCGAGGCTTCGAGCTATGATCAGCACGCAGTCACCTGAAGAGAGGACACCTCACCTCATTCAATCTTTCAGTCACTAGATCGAAGTGTGTGCAAATCGCTGCGAGTGGGAACACAGCCTGTGCTCTCGTCATTAATATTTGATATTTCATTTTTGACCATCGAGGAGGGTATCGACGCCCGAGGGAAAGATCGCCGCGACATGGCGCAGTGCGCACGAGCGAGCGTGGATGGCGATTGACCTTTATCTCCAGGGAAGAAAGAAAGAGACCGAGCGCCGACCGCAAGAGAGATTTGAGAGCGGGCTCTGAGAGGTCCTGCACATCGCCCGTAGTGGTTCATGCTACGTGCGCACACCACGGTCCACAGGGCGGAAGCTATCAAGCCAACGCACGCAACCAAAAAGGTAGGCTGATTGACTCTGAAGTCTGATTGCAAGCGAGGTAAGCTCATGTGCACAAGAGGTGCGGAATTCGAAAGCAAGCCACTGAGTTGCTGTGCAGACGGAAATAACACTAGGAGAGAATGCGCTCCAAATTTTGTCCCTTATTAATGACCAAGCCACTGCCAGCGTGAGCTGGGCGGTGTACTCGCGTGAAGCGTGCAGGGATGGGCTTGTAGAGGCTCGTGCGTCCGACTTATGCAAGCAACGACGTGTGGGGCAGGTGGGGTCGAATGGCGACGGCCGAGAGGGACGCCCTGGGCTAACCCCACAAGGGCACCGAGAGGCAGGACGAAACGCGAGAGGTCACGGAAAGATTGAGCCAAGAATGCCTCGAGGAGACGATAGGAGACGCCCCAGCCAGGCCCGAGGAATATTGGGTGTGGGAGCGGGAGGCGTGACCCGCAGGATGGCATTCGAAATTGTCGAGAGTCCTTGACGCAAGTGTGACCGAGGTGCGTGAAAGTGGATGGCAACGCCATGCGACGCAGCCCGAGGGGCGGAGAGCAGGGTGGCACCGAGCGCAAAAGAGGCGAAAGGATGTGCGCACTAGTAATCCGAGCTGGAGGTGGGACTGACGTCGAGTTTCAAAGTTGGGACAAGGACGAGCCATATACGACGCAGAAAGTGCAGCACCTCCGCTCCGATAAGCAGGGTCTGCTCGCGCGCGCACGGCCTGTGCGCGGCTGAAGCGCGCTGTTTCACGCCCATCTCTCGAAATTAGTGAATGCACGACCCGTGTTTCCGGGCCTCGTCGTGCAGCGTGCACGCAGGTCACACTCCATCTGGAATGAGCCCGGCGAGAACGTGCAGCACCAAGACGCCGGGGCACGAGCGGGCGACCGGGAGAGACATACGGGGGGCTAAGGGCAGGCTGTTCCCACGTGTGGCCAGATCCCGTGACTGCGCGTGACCTGCTGCCGGCCCCAACGTGATCTTATATATCGCCCCTCCCCCGCGCCTCCAGCCAGTCCCCCGTCCTCCCCCTCCCCCCCGAGATCGATGAGCACCGTCCACCACCAGCACCCCATGGACATCGACCCCTCCCTCCGCGCCCACGCCCACCACCGCGTCGCCGACGACGACTACGACACCCTCGCCTCCACCGCCCAGCAAAAAACGCCCCGCCCCCGAGCCCCCGGCCGACCCCAGGCCCTCGTCCTCGGCCCCCGCCCCCGCCGCCGACCAGCAGCCCCCGCCCCCCTCTCCAACACCACCCTCGTCGCCAACGCCCTCTCTGCCAACCTCCAAAACGGCACCAACCTCGAGCCGTCTCAGATCCTGCAGCTCCTGCGATCCCTGCCCGCCGTCGTCAGCCAGGTATATGCCGGCCCACAATCTCGCCTTTTGCCATCTCCCGCTCACGCATACACCCTCACAGCTCGAGGGAAACGGCCATCTTGCCAAATCTGCCAGCGGTGACCAGCCCGCCGACCGTCGAACGTACGTCCATCTATCATCATCTCCCACTCCTTCCTCTAAATATCCTCCTTGATTCGCCAGCCCCAGTACCGAATCACAAAGCACCTCGCACCAACAACTGTCTCACGCCTCCACCTCAAACGCCCGCATTGGCCACTCTCCCCATGGCGCCGATAACGACCGCTCACCGCCCAGAAACTACTACTCCGTCGGACGTGAGAGCGGTCAGAGCGGTGACGACGGCTCACCCTCCGGTCCATCTCGGACCCAGGTCCGAAAACGGCGCGGCGACACAGACATCGACGACTGGACGAGGCAGCGCAAGGACAACCACGTGAATATTCTCCACTCCCACTCGTCTCTTCTCCCCTTTTTCTGACATGTTTTTCTCGCTGTCTTTGCAGAAAGAAGTTGAGCGCCGGCGCCGCGGTACAATAAACGAAGGGATCAACGAGCTCGCGCGCATTGTTCCCAATTCCACCGGCGGCGAAAAGGCCAAGGGCGCAGTATTATCTCGCGCTGTTGGGTATATCCACCAGCTCAAGGAAAACGAGGCACGGAATATCGAAAAATGGACGCTCGAGAAGCTCCTTATGGACCAGGCCATGGGCGACCTCCAAACGCAGCTCGAGGAGATGCGCAGGCGGTATGAAGAGGAGAGGCGGCGAGCAGAGGAATACAGGCGGGAGCTCGACGAGCTTCGGGGTGGTCCGGGCTCCTCAGAAGAGCACGCCCAGACCGGATCGAAAAGACCCAGAGTCGAGTAATCTTTTTCATGTCTTTTTTTCCATCTTACTCTCTTTCCCTCAGTCATGTCTTCACTGTTTTTCTTCACCACTTTCAGGCATACTGTACCTCTTTTTTCCCTTTCTTTTCGGATTGCTCTCTCGTCTCCACGAATCTCGTTCTGGGTTTGCACCTCATGCACCGCCCACCCCACGCGGTTGGACAGTGGTTATTTTCATGCCTGTCTCTTTTTCTTTTCGAGCTTTTACTTGTATTTGTATGCTAATCTAGCTCTAGCTTCCCGCTTCCTAAATTCTTGTGCCCCTATTCGACGTTTCGATCCCCATCTCAAACCCCAAAAATCGATTTCCACCTCCCCTTCAGATGCCTAGATAGTCGCGCAGTTCGGTGGCCAGGTCGTCTGCCTGGACGTCTGCGCTCTCGGCTCCATCGTCGTCACCGCCAGCCGCACGCTCCTTGACGCACTTGGTGCACTGACACTGTCCGAAACCCCATCTGGAAGTGATGACGCCGTCCCTCATCAGCGTCTCTTTTCATCAATAACGAACTAAAGATGGACAGTGGACTGACTCTGCGAGCGCCCGATTGCGCGCTTTGACGCCGAGAGCGGGGTCGACGTAGGCGATGACGAGCTCTTCGCCCGGCTCGATCGCGCGCCGCGCGACGATCGAAATGCGCGGCGTGATGGTCGGGTCGAGGTGTCGAACCGATGTGTTGGGCGCGCACGAGTGGTTGAGGTGCGAATGGAGTGCGTATGCCCCACCGAACGACTCGAGATCTTTGAAAAGAAAAATGGTTCAGCATCGATTATCATGGGTAAGGGCCGCGGGTACTAACTGAGACTCATCTTTCCGAGGCCGAGGTGGAAGCCGTCCCAGCTGAGCAGATCATTGACGACGTCTTGGGGCAGCGGCTTCGCACCCAGGATCCTGCGCAGCTTCTTCTGCTGGGCCAGCTGGGGAGGCGACTGGAAGGCTTGCACGAGCAGCGCATGGCTTTTCTTGCTCAGTTCCATCGACGCTGCGTCCGTGGGTTTCCTAATAACAAATACAAAATAGTAAATTCATTCGAAAGGTTCCGTGAAAAGGAAGAGGAAGGGGTCGGGGACTTACAGCCCGGCGAGAAGCTTCAGCCGCTTCTCAAACGTCATCCCAGCCAGACTGCGCACGAATTCGAGTGAGTCTTGCATCTCCTCTGTCTGGCCTTTTGAATGTTGGGAGAGGATGAGAGCGACAAGACGCGTCCATGCTCCCAGCGCTTTCCACTTCTCCGCCTTTATCTATGCACATAAAAAGTCCATTGGAGTTTGGTATCGCATCGCGCGCTGGAATGAGTAGGTGCGTGATGGTAACGGTGATTATGAAGGGTGGCTTACGAAATCAAGGAGCGGGATCGATGCGGGATTCTGCACGGGGCATAGCAACGCGTGGACGTTGCCGTTGCGCACCATGCAGAGCCGGTTGCAGAAGCTCGCGCTGCAGGACGGAGCGGCGGGGCACGGGATGGGCGGGGACGTTGGCGCCGGGAGCGTGCGCGTGCAATTGGCGCATGCTTCGGAGCGGGTTTGGCGCGCTTGGAGGTCCCTGCGTCGTTGATCGTCGCGATTGCCATTGTGCAGTCACAGGTGAGCTCTGAGCATGAGTACTTTGTGTATCCACGCAGAAGATAGATATACGCACCAGTCGGGGCATGTCGCCAGGGGATCCTCTTTCCACATCAGCTCGTCTTCCTCTATCGGCTCAGTAGCGACGAGGCCTTTGCCCTTCTCCAACCCAAAGTCCTTCACTTCGGCCTTTTTGGTCCATCTGCCGATGTTCAGGCGCGGGTTCATCTTGGAGGTCGGGAATTCGACCCCAGTCTCGTTGCTGTCGTTTTTGGTAGCATTAATGCTACCCCTGAGTTCAACAGAGGATGGAGGCAGCCCCAGGCCTTCGCGCTGCAGCACCTTGCGCAGCCGTTTCTCAGAGACGGTCCATGTTGGCTGGCTGGTCAGGAGGAGAGCAAGCAGTTTCGCTGCTCCAACCGATGGGCTCTCAGCACGCAGCTCGCGCAGGACAGGAATGAGAACATCGTCGGATGGAGATACTTGGGCGGCTTCCGTTGGTTGGGTCATGGACAGCAGGACGGATGATCATCGCGAGCAGCTTCAAACTTTTCGATCGTCCATCGCGACTAGATAGGGTCGGATGCAAAAAGTACTCGGACCGCGCTACCGATGCGTACGCCAGCCGGTTCTCAAGTTGTGCTCATGGGTGCACGCCGCGGCGAGCGCATCAGTGCGTTATGAGTTGCTATGCGCAACAGAGAAAGTAGGGATCCATTGATGATTGGGGCCAACAAGAGATACATAGTACGTTGCAGTGGGGCTGTTGGTGGGTGTTGTACCAAAAGAAATGGCGCACCTTTGGTCAGAAGTGCGTCTTCAACTTCTACCACCGAGAAACTGTTTACAAAGTGGGGGACGATTCATTGGAATTGCACGACGAATATGGTTCTAAAGAGGACGCAGATGTCAGAAAAATGCTGGAGAGTCAGAAAATTTGAAGAGAAAAATCAGGTATGCGATGAGGAATCAACAAACGATGGCCCGCCTCGCAGAAATTTGTACACAGGAGACATAATGGACCACCTTATGTCCGCCCATCGGTAGGATATCATCAAGAAAAAGGAAGCGCGATGGAGGTGGTACTCACAGCCATAGCCATAAATATAAATGAGATTGCTGGATAACCTGCTGGAGGTAACGCAGTCAATAAATATAATCCCAAGACGCAACGAGGGGGTGGGGCAGGGGAAAGAGGCATCAGACAAGGCTGAAAACTAGTTTTTGTCCACATCGTATTTTTGGAATGTGGTAAAGTATGGTATAATAGTGTAACATCTTTTGCACAGGACGGACCATGGGTGAAAACTAATGGGAGAAATACTCACTGCTGTATTTTATCTACTCGCGACGTTGGTAGCGCACGCCGTCGGACGAAGTTCAAGGAGAGAAAAGACAACTGTGGAAGAAATTTTATAGAAGTGCGGGGTTTCAAATCGGGGCAGCGGAATCAAATCACCCAAATTATTTGCGTCTGGTTCACCAACTGCTGCCATTAGTATTTTTATTGCGCCAATTATCTCTACTCAAAAATGGCGGGCAAAGCTTCAAAAGCCTCGCGCAAGTTTGCGAAATCTGGCAACCTAAAACGCGTCATTCAGACCCGGCGCAAGCACAACCAGATCAAGAAGAAGGTCCAGAGCCGGCAGAAGGGCAAGGCAGGCCGAGGTGCGCCAAGAGTTGCGGATGAGCGCGGGTCTGATGAAGAAGGAGAGGAATCTGGGCCTGAAGTGGAGGTTAAGAAAGGTGGAAAGTAAGCTGGCTTTGACTCATTCTGATCCCAACGAAGGTTGCTTAATATTAGGTACTAGGCGCAAGGGGCGAGCGGATGAAGGTTTTGACGACGAGGACATGGAGGCGGACGATCTAGTATGCCTCACACCGACTTTGACAAAAATAAGAGATACTCAGTACTACGCTCGTTTTGTCTATCCTAGAATGCGCCCTCAGACGAAGATGATGATGACGATGAGGACGACGACGATCAGTCATTCGCCTCAATAGATGACCTAGAGGGTATGTATCGATCCGCAAGTTCAATGCGCCCATATTGAGCTCACAGATATCCATACAGATGATGGGGAGGCACATCTCATGGAACTCACAGCACTCGCCGAGAAAGACCCCGAATTTTATAAATACCTTCAAGAAAATGACAAGGAACTTCTCGATTTCGACCCAAAAGCTATTAGCAATGCCGGTGCCGCTGGCGGCGAAGACGATGATGATCTAATGGACGAGGATGGAGAGGACGGGGAGCCGGAAGAAGACGAGAAAGCGCCTGTCTTAACCAAGGAGATCTTGCGTACATGGCAGAAGGCCCTGCTCGAGGCGAGTACTATGTGGCCCTTGGCCTGCATTTCGGCACTGATGGACTCTGACCTGCGTTTAGACTCAATCGCTACGCGTGCTAAGGAAGCTTTGCATCGCTTTTCGTTCTGCTGCTAATATGAATAGTGATTCGAATGAGGAAGAACAGAAAGGATGGTTAATAGACAGTTCATCTGGTACGGCGGACATTCTTTGTATACTCTCGGCCGATTTGCTTACCCGCCTATATCATCCAGTCTTCAATAAGTTAGTTGTTACGTCTTTGAAGTACACACCTGTAGTACTAGACCACCATGTCCCATACAAGATCCTTCCCAATGGAAACTTGTATGTCATCTCGTCTGACTGCACCGCATTTTCCGGCTCACCATGCATTCATACCATAGTAAACCCCCCGCACAAAATTCCAAACTCAAGGCACTACAAAAGATGATTTTGTCGCATTTTTACAATGTAATCCGACTAATCTCGGAGCTCTCTGATGCCGACATGCAACTTTTGGCCGTCGGAGAAGTGTCAAAACTGGTTCCGTATATTGTCGGAAGCCGCAAGGCGGTTCGACAGTATATAAAGGTATGTCCACCTAGCTTCCTCGTGTTAAGTGTCACTGAATCATGGCTGTACTTGAAGATGTGTCTTGAGCTGTGGTCGTCGGCGGAGGACAAGGTGCGGATATCTGTGTTCCTTGCGATGCGGAAACTTGCCTCGTCGGCGGATGAGTCGATCAGGGACCTTGTCCTCAAGGTAGGCTCCAGGCAGCGTGCAACGCTAACCAAGGCCTTAACTAAACCGTTTTTATGTAGGGCACTTATACTACCTTGATCCGTGTGTCAAGGTCGACAAGCGTGCACACGATGGCCTCCATCAATCTCATGAAGAACACCGCCGCGGAGATATACTGCTTAGATCATGGCTCTTCCTACCAGCACGCGTTCGGCTATGTCCGCCAGCTCGCTATCCACTTGCGAAATAGTATGAAGGTGAAAACACAGGTTTGTATTTGGCATCTTACTGTCCGGGAACTTTGTAAGGACGCTAAGCCATATTTCGCATTTCTTCAGGATGCCTACCGCCAGGTGTACAATTGGCAATATGTCCATTCGATTGATTTTTGGTCAATATTCCTGGCCAAGGCTTGTGATGCAAAAGCCGAGGATGAAGGTGGGGAGGAAAGTGAACTGAAAGCGCTGATCTACCCGCTTGTTCAGGTCACTCTTGGTGCCATCAAGTAATTATATAGTTCCTTCGTGCCTTGATCCCATATTGACCGATCAATCTCCCTTTCAAGGCTGATCCCAACGCCGCGGTACTACCCATTCCAATTTCAGCTCATTCACTCCCTCCTCAACCTCACCCGACATACCCGCACATTCGTCCCCGTCGCTCCCTTCCTGATACCTATTATCACATCTTCCATCGGGCCCTCTCAGTCCCGGAAGTCGTCGACGCTTCGTCCGCTCGATTTCACCGTCCACATCCGCGCGCCTGCACAATACCTGAAGACGCGCGTGTACGCAGAGAATGTGTGTGACGAGGCCGTGTACCTGATGGCACAGTGGTGCGAGAGCATGCAAGGAAGCGTTGCGTTCCCCGAGTTAATGGTCCCTGTGCTCGCGGTGCTAAAGAAAGCGCTGAAGAAAGGGGGTGGGTCAGGGTCGGGCGGTGGGAAGAGCGCGGCCGCTGTGAAGACCCTTGTGGAGCGCGTGGAGGACGGAGTAAAGTGGGTGAGCAGCAGAAGAGACGGACTGGACTTTGCGCCGAAGATGAGAGACGAGGTGGATAGCTGGGAGGCGAGCGTCGAGGTCGAGCAGACGCCTGTTGGGAAATGGATGAAAATCCTGAGGAAAGCAAGGGAGAGGAACAGGAAGCTGGCTGAGAAGGTGTGTAGCTCATCCCACGACTTCGGAATTCAAGTCCTAGATATTAATTTTGTCCATAGGCAAGGGAGGGGGAAGGTGAGATTATCGATCGCGAATAGAGGATTTGGGTGTACTCGCTATATTATTATACTAGTCATTCCCTTTAAGTTACATCGCAGGGGAGGCTACAGTTCGTGCATGTTGTACCACATATGCAATGCGCGATGGACAAAACCTTAGGATTTTTATCCCCGCAGCGCTGAGCGCTGGGTGACTGATACTATCTGAGTCTTGTTCGCCGCAAACGCCGCCTTGTGAGCTATAGAAGGTTATAGACGATGTTCTTGTTCGCTCAGGCAGGGGCAATATTGCCCGATTCTAATATTGATGAGAAATACTGCTAGTTCGAAGCTTCCTCATTAATATGACTGTCACCAAGTACACCTACTGGGACGCCCGCAGCAAAACACCGGCACGTAATTAGCTGGAGTAAGTACTGGTCCGGTTACGTATAACTCCAAGAGCACACTTAGCAGTAAGTATACACCAACGGGCAGCAACCTCAAGCTCGTCGCCGCGTCCCGACATTCACCCGGCAGAAAATGGAGCTGATCTGTGATATAAAAGCGCCATCTACTTCGGAACCGAGAATGAAAGTCAAACGCGTCAAGAAAGGGACCGCTTGCAGTGCCTGCCACGCGAGAAAGTATGCGTTTCTGGTATTTGATTTTGACTCTATATAAACACTCAAGATCTTCGCATAGACGTCGCTGCGACGCGGTCAAGCCGAAATGTGGTCCATGCACACGCAATCGGGAGCAAGAATGCGTCTATACTACTCTGAAGCTCAAACCAAGGACGCTCATCCTTCAGCAGAAAATCGAGGGCCTGGAGGCCCAGGTTGAGCTGCTACAATCTACTACCGACACTGCGCGACTTAATCCTATATACAACCCACACATCAGAACACTCTCCACCCGTTTTACGAGGACCGGCGCGCTAGACGCCTCATCTAGGACGCTCGTCCCCCATTCCCACGGGATTGGTACGTCGATACGTAGCTGGTGGTCTACAGATGAGCCGCCACCCTCCGGGCTCATCAACGTGCTGCAAGTAATCTCTCCCACAGAGCCCTTTCGCGTCTCAGCTGAGTTGGTAGCAAATGATGTCTTCTCAGCGTCAACATATTCCTTGAAAAAGAGCACCAGCAGACGCATGACCTTCGACCGTCGGATTTCTACCTATCACTATATGATCCCAATCCGGACATGGGACTTCACCCTGCACTCCGAAACGCCATGTTTTTGTGGGCATGCAACTGTGATCCCAACCATTTGTCCCAATTAGAACCGCTGTTTCTGCGGCGAACCATGTATTATTCAAATAAGTCTCTTGCGCAGGCTGATAGGTTGCTGGACTTTGTTGAAGCGCAAGTGCTACTGGCGATGTATTATCTAGACAAAAGGAGGTACATGCACTTCTCTCCGTATCCCTCGGATGGCTCATGATTTATTTTGCGCAGGTACCTTCAGGGACTGCGCGGCATAGCAGGTAAGCGCTTTCAAGGCAAAATCCGTACATAACATACCTGATCATTGACACCGATGGGTTTCAGCAACAATGGCATTTTCCGTTGCCTGTGGTCTACACGCCCTTCGACCTCCAGCATGGAGCTCAGATTCAGCATCCCTTCTACCTCGCACTCTTTGCCGAATTGAGCTAAGACGTCGCGTCAGAGTGTGGTGGATGATATTTACTATAAACCGACTTACTACCTCGGCAAGCAAGATCGACAGCGACATTGAGGATGACAGGATACAAACCCTCTGGGAGCTGCCTCCCGAGCTGGATAGCGCTATGGTAATTAACTTTGTGATTTAGCTTTACGCCCTATATCACTCGCATATCCAGGAATTACACTCTAGTACCGTCTCCTCGCTGTTTATTCGGGACAATAAAGCGACGTATGTTTACAACGACACTGCAAACGCCATCCGAAGCAAGTGCACTGCGCTGGTGGATCGTGCGGCGCGCATTGGCCCCACGGCACCATCAAGTACGTCGATACCTCTACTAATTTTCGCCACCATATTCATGGTCTCAAAGTATCTAGGGATGATCACGCGTTCTGGGAAAGATTTGAGCAGCTAGACGAGGCCATTCGGCAAGTAGCGAGCTCTCTTCCATCATTATTTGAGGAACCTCGCTTCGAAACCCATGCACTTCATATTGAATTGCAAACCAACACTGCAAGTAAATTTACTACTTTCTACCACATTCTCGTGTGCGACGCTGCCATCGCTCTACATGGTCCACTTGCGCGCACCGGGAATATTGCTTCGCGCGACGCCTGTGTTAGGGCATGCCGGAGTATAACACCAGTTGTGCGACGGCTGAATGGACAAGACGATTCAATTTACTCATATCTAATCGTACGTTATCCTAATATTTTTCCAGGATTCTGCTTCTGTGCTGATTAGTTGGTGCGCGTCACTATTACCACATCTACCCGCAGATACCTTGCGCGCGGGCATTTCGGGAATTCTGTTTTGAATATCGTCGGCTTTTAACGATAAACGAGACTAATGAAGCTCAGCTCATAATACCCGAGCTTCAAACCTTGTCTCGGTTAATCAAGGCTTTCCCAGTCGGTGGTGAGTTTACAGTACTAGTCCCGCCTCCGCTCGAGCTTTCGTGCCTTTTCTCTAATATCATTGAGGGACGTTGTTCTCAGGTGGAATGATCGAGCCTATGAAATCGGTAGTTCCTTCTTTGCGAAACATACCAGGGCTATTTTAAAACAACTAGATGAACAAGCGGAGGAGTGTGTTTACCCACCTAAGTGCGTGTGCGTGTCCCAGCCACTATCCTTCTGCTAAACACAACACCACTTTCATCAGCAAATTATATTCATAAATACCATTGTTCTTCATCTTGCTTGGCTGTCTCCATGGGGTGATAGGTGACCCTCCGAATATCAGGCCCAAGTCAAAATTATATAACCAAGCTATGGGCCGGCGAATCTGTCGGTCAAATATACTGGAGGAACGGCGGACTCGATGTGCAGGAGAAAAGCCCCGCAACATACTGGCAAGCGCTTGGTCGTAAACTTGGCGCTGAATCCCTTACAACGGTGGCTACTTGGCTATGCACAAAGTAGTTGAATGGCGACTGTAGCGCTCGCGAAGCCAGGCCCGCGTTCAGCCTATTCCAAGCGCTAGCCCAGGCAGGATATTTATCCTCACACATTATATATTAGCTGTGGTGGCCCAGCTTACCCCCCGCTGGGTGGGACCGACTGCAAACCGTATGGTGTACTGCCCTGGGAGGGGGAGCTGAATACATGTGCGCATCCTCACTGAATCTCTACAAGCAGGACCCCTTCGGTTAACTTGATGCTCCGGTTGCCTTGTGGATCTGATCTTGACTTATGGAGCTACTTGTAGCGCTCATCTTAGACGTCCAACGATGAACACACCACCACCCTAGGTGTTCCCCATCAAAATGCTGCGGATATCTATGCCGCAATGGCTAGAAGATACTCCACAGGATTTTCGCGCGCTACGAGAAGATCCCCGAACTAAGTATCATCTACATCTATTCCAAAACTGGTCCCTTATGAGTCTAAGCAGGAATTCCATAATAAATCCCCAAATACCAACACACCCTATTCTTAGCCAACTTTGTCATCAATTTCTTCGAGCCTTGCGGTTGCTTCAAGGCACGTAGTATCGAACCAGCATTCAATCGGTCAAGATTTGCAGGGAGAAATGAACTGTGCTAAGCTAGACACTGCCAATCGTAATATCGGGATACAAAAACCTCATTGATTCCTAGGGGCAGTCAACAAAGCTGTATGCACTTTCCGGTCTCGTCCTCTGGTATGGCTTTGTTTGGGCCAGAAGCGGGGAGTACCCCCCGAATAGTATCGATGTTCGCTGCAACTGACAAACGCCGTTTCAAATTCGATGGACATTTGACCCGCGAAAATAGTCTAATCGCCGATTGCATCTACTGCGCGCGCTGCTTTCCGCGATGGAGGTATGTATATATACGGTCCAACTGGTAAAGGCAAGCTCAACCTCTCGAAACTCACGCAGCGAAGATGAACTTTATTTGCGATATCCAGGTACAGTGTACTTCTGTACCAAGGGCGAAAGTCAACCGCGTGAGGAAGGGGGCCGCTTGCAGCGCCTGCCACGCGAAAAAGTAGGCCTTTGACCTCTAACCTGTGCTTTATTTTACACCACTCACTCGGGGTGTTTATGTCGTAGACGTCGTTGCAATGCAGCCAGGCCCAAGTGCAGTGGGTGTGCACGTAATAGCGAACAGGAATGCATCTACGCCGCCGAACCACCCAAAACGAAGACGGTACTTCTTCAGCAAAGGGTTGAGGATTTGGAGGCCCAAGTTAAGCTTCTGCAGTCTACCATGGACGCCGCATCATTTAATCCCACATTGCGTGCACGCTTCACAACACTTCCCATTCGCCGCAAGGAGACTCACGAGTTGCCCGCTCCTCTTATGATGCCCGTCTATCAACGGATCGATCCGTTGATTGGTAGTTGGTGGTCCATGGGTCAACCGCCCCCCTCTGGGCTCATCTCTCTGCTGTACGTGACCAAGTGATCTCATGATACGCGCTTGATTTTGTAACAAGAGTCATCTCCTCAGAGTCAGCATATTCATTAGGGGCGAGCATCAACAGACCCATGATCCCAGGCCACCCGAGTTCTATGAATCATTATATGATCACAGCCCGGACACAGGACTTCATCCCGCACTCCGCAATGCCATTTTCCTGTGGTCATGTACCTGTGATCATCTCAAGCGATTATCCCGATTAGAGCCACTGTTCTTGCGGCGGACCTTATACTATTTGAATGAGTCTCTCGCGCGTGCAGATAGGCTGCTGGACTTTATCGAGGCACATATTTTACTTGCGATGTATTATCTGGACAGAGAAAGGTAGCGTATGCTTCTTTTTCGTGCTCCTTACGTCGCTCAAGCTTTATCGTCGCCCAGGTACATTCAGGGCGTTCGTGATATAGCAGGTAGAGACCTCCAAGCCGAATCTTTGCGGTAAGTGGAGTGCCTGACCGTTGTTGCTCAGCAACGATGGCGTTTGCGGTTGCCTGTGGCCTGCATGCCCTTCGCCCCCCAACATGGCATCCATCCAATTCAACATCGCTTCTACCTCGCACTCAATGTCGAGTCGAGATACAGCGCCGGGTCAGAGTTTGGTGGATGCTATTCACTTTAAACCGATTCACCAGCTCAGCGACCAACACCAACAGCGACATTGACGATGACAAGATCCAGACTGTTTGGGAACTACCCCTGGAGCTCGATTGCGCTATGGTAATCACTCTTCATTTTTGGTCCGTACCCTACTTAACTCGTGTCTCTAGGACGTACAATCAGGCACCGTCTCTTCGCTGTTTATCCGCAACAGTAGCGCGACCAATGTCTACAACGATACCGCAAATGCAATCCGAAGCAAGTGTTCTGCGCTCATAGATCGTGCCGCAAACCTAGGTTCCTCGGCAGTCTCGAGTGCGTGAGCTTTGCTTCCCCCTTTGATTGCTTTATACTGGTTTATTAATGTCCCTAAAGCTCGCGAGGACGACCGCGCATTTTGGGAAAAGTTCGAGCTAGTAGATGAAGCCATTTCTCGGATTACTGCATCCCTTCCTTCTTTAGAATTCGAGGAACCTCGCCTCAAAATCGACGCCTCTCACGTTCAATTGCAAACCAAGGCAGCGAACCGATTCATCACCTTCTACCGAATTCTTCTATGTGATGCTGCGGTCGCTCTTCATTCACATCTTGCTCGCACCGGGAATATTGCCTCGCGTAATGCGTGCATCGGCGCGTGTTGGAGAGTGGTACCAGCCCTGCAGTGTTTGTTTGGGCAAGAAGAAAATGGATCTATTTATTCGTATCTCATCGTATGTCGCGTTTCACTTCCTCCCCTTCGCTTTTATCCATATGCGGACGAATTAACTTCAAATGCCATCATTGCTACTTTTCCGCAGATACCGTCGACGCGCGCATTCAGGGAGTTTTGCTTCGAGTACAACCGGCTTTGTTCAATAAAAAAAATCGAGGAAGCTCGGCGTATAAAACCGCAACTGGAGGCGT
Organism: Botryobasidium botryosum FD-172 SS1; assembly: GCA_000697705.1. NCBI lineage: Eukaryota > Fungi > Basidiomycota > Agaricomycetes > Cantharellales > Botryobasidiaceae > Botryobasidium > Botryobasidium botryosum. Next base: position 140,114 of record KL198084.1, read on the forward strand.
TGTCGAGGATTGTGAAATTGTTCCCGTTTGGAAGTGAGTGCACGAAATCAATCCTATAGCTCTCTTTCCGCGCTTTCTGATGTCACCGAGTACAAATCACCTTCAGGTCGAATGATTGCACCTTTGCGGTCGAAATTCCCTTCGTTACAAGATTTGCCAGGCATATATTAGGTTAATACAGCAAATACTACACGGAGCAATGGGTCAAGCACGTATATCGTAAGTCGTACCTCCGTCTCGGGAATATTGCTCTGTCGCTGCTAAATCCGAGATGCCCATCTTCTTCAACGAGCTTAATGTAATTCAGCACCATTCACCGCCAAGCTGCCGTTGAGAGGTTGAGGTGTGACATCCAGAGCGCGATGTCCAACTATCTACGCCATCGACCTATCCATGTCCCGAGCCGACGCTTTGCTGGATTCGGATTCGGAAAGCCCGATGGCTCTACCTACCGTGGTCTCCGCGCGCTTGGTTGTGCGATGTAGTTCGAGTCCGGGAGTCGTGCGGTTCTTGCTTCTGTAGAGGATTTGGAGTGCTGAGAGACCTAGTAGCCTCCTAAACGGCCTAAAACTTCGAATGCAAAGAAGCTCAGGTCTTACATCTAGCTCGAGCCTTTAGTTGGATTAGGTCGTTCACGCGTCTCGCGACTTTACTTTGCGCCCTCATCCACCAAGGCACTTCTTATCCGGAATTCAGACAATATGGTGTGCCTCCGCGTGTTCATGTCGAGCGTCCGCGTTAATCGTCAACGTCTCAACCTCTGGGGCTCAAAGTTCATTCGTCATTCAAAAATTGGCCACTCCCTGCCAGGATCTTGGCGCGCCACTCCAAGCACTCAGCCTGAAACATCACGGTCAACTATCAGATCGAAGCACCTTTCCTTGTACACCTGATAGTTTTACTTTTAGACTTCTGGGCAGATCAAGATACGACGCCTGCCAAGACATGCACGATCCCTGATATTTGGCCGGTATCGCTGTAGGTGCCGCCTTTCGAGCTTGGAGACCACCTCAGGATGCTTCCACCGATCTTCATTACTATGCCGCGTGCCGGTGGCGATCAAATTTCATACAGCTCAGGTTGCTTTCACCAGGTGACTGAGACCGTGGAGAGGACGTGCCAAGGCACGGTCTTCAAAACCCAAGGCCGATGCTACCAGCACCGGTATCCAACCCCCTGGCTTCCGGCGGGTCTCCACACTCGAGTCTTGAGGTTGCCTCCAAGGCGCCGATGTCCCCCACTACGCACAATATCGCGTATCAATCACCCAAGTGCTCAGCTATTCAGTACAGCAACGCTTTGTACGTGGGCAGAGACTTCTTCATTGTCAAGCTCTGAAGCACCACGTCGATCTACTCTCTAGCCAAGTCCGTCCTCAAACATTTTATTTGCCAAGAATAAGTGCTTCTTCCGGATGGAAACCAGATAAGGATATCTAAAAACAATACCTGGGCCGTTTTAGGACCAGGCTTGAGTCATCAGGACTCAGAATCTCTACGGAAGCTCTCGGCGGAGGCTCGAAATAAGCTGTCTGTGACAGAAGCTCTTGCCTATTCCCTTAAAATCACAGCAAATCCGGAAATCGGGGACCCTCCAAACCTCCAACCCAAGCCTCGGGATACTTGTGTTTCTTATGGGCTCTCGGGTTACCTCCAGCTCAGGCGAAGACCTGACTACGCCAAGGCCGACACCAACACTGACGCTGACGACGGCTTTCCATATTCTTATTCGGCAACCGACAATCACTTGCTATCGTGGCCAAGGTCAAGCTGGCGCGCTGACGCTCGTCCTCGCTCTACTGAGCCGCCTATACACTCGAACCCTGACGGTCGACTGCTTAAGCACCCCCAGGACCGAGTCTTCATCGAAGCCAAATATTGCCCAGTGTACGTCAAATGGCACAGCGAAGCACCCTCGGAAGTCACAAAATCTGGATTCCGAAGTCGACGCCCTTGCGGTTCTTGTCTTTCTTACGAACCCTCAAGCAGGCAACGACTTCAAACTTCAAGGCTTACCGCAGTGCTCCTTCTTTTCTGTCGACTCTTGGTTAAACTTTTGGAGGTTCAGCTTCTCAGCTCCCAGCGCTTATTCCGACGTAAATCCGGACACCGTATGCACGATCCTCTTCCCACTGGGAAGGGCTTGCCAGTAGCTATTATCAAGCGCCGATCAGAAAGGATTGGACGGTGTACCAGCTCATCAGAACCTAGAAGTCAGATGAAACCCCGACTCTTGGTATCAATACTGATGTCGCCACCGATACCAAGGTGATGACAGATGCTTAGCATTTTCGCACCTAGCTGAAAATTTCGAAGTTGTCTCGAGGGTGCTGTCGTCTGTCGCCGACGGCCCCCTACTACGCACAACGCACAACGGCCGGTATCGATCAATCAAGCGTTCAATCATCCACTGTTCCATCCAACCGATCAACACATCAACGGCTTCATATACCTACAGGGACTTGATCATCACTAGGCTCTAGCTATTGAGCATCACCTCGAAACAAATCACGAGCCAAGGCCCACACATCAAACTACTTCATGCGCCAAGCCCAACGACTCGCTGCAGTGTTTTGATAGCAACCGGGAGTCAGACAGGGATAGACAAGAGAAGAGTGTGCAACCTCCAAGCTGTGGGCCTTTGACAGCCCAAGCCAAGCTCGTTTCTAAAAACAGATCGTCCTATCCCTTGGCTTCCCTGAGTCTTTGTTTCTTCTGGGAGCTGCTTCAAGCTTGGGCTTGGCCCAATTCGCAGTCCGGGCCTCCGTCAATTCTGCGAAGCTATTGCCATTGCCACCGCCCTCCTTTGCAAATCACAGAACCCGGATTCCAAAGCTCAGAGACGGGGCGCAGGTCGGGGACCTTTGCCTTTCGACCCCGACCCCGAGAGCCAAGTTCTTGTGTTTCTTAAGCCTTGCGTCTTATGTGCGGCGCTGGCCGCCGATCGATGGGATGGGGCTTGAGCTCGAGCTTTGCGGTGCTCCTTCTTTTGTGCCGCCGACGCTCGACGCTCGACGCTCAAGCTCGAACTCTCGACTTTTCGAATATCAATCCCGACGGCGCTTCAATTTCAATTCCAGCTCCCGGCGCCCAGCGTCCACCCCGATATAAGTCCGGGCACCGTACGTACACGGTATGATTGTCTTCCTCAGCAGCGAAAGTGGTTCGCTAGTAGTACTGCTACCCATAGGCCCGATGGGAAAGAGTTGTACTTTTGCCAGAACCCAGGATTTGCATTACAGATGGAGCACAAGCCTTCGAATTTCACTCTCTGCAGACGCTGACCCCAGCACCAACGCCAGCGGTCTTTTTTTATTTTATTTTTACGTCGGACGTTTCCGCAGACTGACCGCAGGTCCAGGCGCTCAATATCAATTACAATGTTGACAACGCGACCTATCCGCACATCCTACTTACAAACCAGCAAATCAGCGCGCGTGTACTTATCACAGGTGGTGGTGCCTGTGCGCGCGTCATCGCACGCTCCATCGCTTTATTGCCTCAACATTGCTTCAACATTGCTTCATTGCCTCAACGCTGAAGCGCTGACGTCCGAGCTGCCCCTGCCTAGTCGCACGAATCCTGAAGATGGGAAAATGTGATGCGAAGCACACCGAAAGGACTGACATGCATGATGCAAGTGCTGCACTTGAGTGAATGAATGGCATCATGGTTCGTGCAATGGAGAGGGGTCGCCTGCAGGGCTACCAGCACTAGTACTAATTGATGTTTACGGGGTAGGTCACAGGAGATTGCTACCAAGAGTGCTTATGTTGACATCGACCGGTGACTCAAGCGGCAGACGGCGGCTGACCTCAGGACCATGTCGCAAGAGCTTCCCTCAAGCTCCTTCCACTTTGAAGCACCTAGCTCCTGAAGCTTGAAATTAAAGTGGTGAAGGCCCGATCCCTTTAATCGGTATATATTCCTGGTTCTATGATTCCACCTCAGGCGAACGAGCGTCTCATGATACTTCTACTCCTAGTCAAGTTTCAATGTTTCAACCAGTACTCTCAGTCGGCACACCCCATTCGATATTCGGCGCCTCAGAGTCAAGTCACCGACTCCGGGGCCCCTTACTGGATAGTTATTATTGAACGAGGCCTTTACCGTTGAGTCCAAAGTCGTGCGCGTGCAATCTCCGGTCCTCCCCGATATACCCCTCCGCACCGGCCGGCGCATCCCCTACACCGTACCCCGTACCCCGTACCCCGCCCATTGCAAGAATATTGGGTACTACTCATACTCGGTAAGCTCGACATTGAAATATTGAACCTTGCGTTTTGAAGCCCGAACCGAGTTGTAGGGCACATAAAGCGAGAGATAATTGCGAATACGTACGTACTCGGACACGAGTAAAAAAAAACACACAAGGCGTGTTGAGCCCGCTGAGCTCCGAGCGCCAGACCGTGAATATACTAGCGATGCATGCGCGTAAAGGTCGATGACTGATGAATTAGATCGAAATAGCCGATGATTTCCAGACCTCTCCCAATTAATGTTGTGGATTCTCCGGATCCCAGAACGTCTGCACACGGGCGGTTGTGCCCCCCTTAGGAACGGAAAGACTCAGCGAGAAGCGCAAATTGCGCCGAAGAAAGAAGACCGAAGACGAAGGTCCAAGCGCCGTACGGTTCAAGAAGGATCCACCGAGGAGCGCTGAAGTTGAAACGCTGAAGAAGCCGGATCCGAGAAGACCTGAGGATGTTTGCGCTGGAAACTGGAAGCTGGACAGGCAGAGTAAAAAAAAAACTCGATTGGAATTGAGGTCTCAGTCTATCTATAGTAAGTAGCTCGCTGGGTAGAGGACGATGACTGCATCGGCGGATACACGAGTGACGAAAAGACGGAGCAACAAAAAGACGAGACGACAAAGCGCAAGGAGAAAGAAAAAAACGAAAAGAAACAAGAGGCGAGGAACGAGAACGAGAGCAAGAGCAAAAGCGAGGGTCGGGGGCAGGTAGTATTGTCCTAGAGTACTACCTCTGAGAGTGTGTGTAGAGATACAGCGTGGTCAACAAGCGCATTAAAGGGTAGGTCCTTCTCCGCGCTCCCAGATACCTTCCTAGACTAATCTAGGAAAGAGCGGAAAGAGGAGAGAAGTGCAAGAAACGTGGGCGATGAATGAATGAATGAAGCGCCCAGGGGAAATGAAAGTGGTAAGGTAGGAAAAGGGATGGCGATGATAAAGGTGGTGGTGGCGATGGCGATGAGGGTGCTATTTTGGGATCGTGAGTGGAAGAGACGAGCGCTTCCGGAGAAGTAAGAATGCGAATAATGTCTGTGTAAGAAGGAAGAGAGAAAGGATTATGATGGAGGGGAAGAGTAGTAGAATTTGTCTTGCGAGGTGTGATGTGAATGTGCCTGCGATTCAAGGATAGGGGGTCAGACAATGAAAGAGAAGAGGGGGATGGAGGGAAGCGCACCTGATGCGGGGGATGGCGCTCGAGGCCGAGGTACTTGCCATCGACGCTATATGAGCCGCCAACGAAATTTAGACTGGAGTTCCGAGATTCTTGCCGACGCCGCCGCGAGAGAGCGCGGGTGAGCTATTACAAAGCGATGTTCCATAAGCACGGGGTCCTAGGATAAGGCAGCGCACGAGACGCCCACCTTTGTGAGGGTAATGATGCGTATTAGACGGTTGGCCCAGGAGGGGCGGGAGGGCGCGGAGGATGTGGCATCGGAGGAGTAGTAAAAGTCGTCGTCGCAGGGGAACATGTTTTTTGAGCCGATGGAGAGGGTGGTGGCATCGCTGATGCGGCGCGGGTTGGCGCGGAAGGCGGACGGGCGGTAGAGCTCGTCCTGGTACGACAACGTGTTCTGTAGAGGTGTTAGCGGGGCTGGGAGTGGGCGAGGGCGGGGGGTGTACGCACGACAGCCATGGAGGAGGAGGAGGAGGAGGAGGAGGAGGAGGAGGAGGAGGAGGAGGAGGACTGGGCATCAGACTCGTAGCACGACATGTTGCAGGGCAGACAGAGACAGGCAGTTGCAGTTGCAAGGGGATCGGGTGGGGTGACTGGGCTTGAGCTTGCGGAGGCGAGGGCAGGAGACGGGCTATATAGCACAGGACGGCCAAGAAGCCGCGTGGGGCGCTGATCTCACTCTGAAGCCCAGCTGAAACCCTGTTTCTTGCCAAGCTCGTGCCAAACACCCCCAAGCACCCGGCCTCTCTCGGCCATCACCCGCCAAGCCACCCCCTCCGACGCCTATCTCCGGCCCGCCCACGCCCTTCCGCCGCCCCGGGCACAGCCACGCGCTCCCGCTTGTCCTCCTTGCTTGTTCTTACTTTGTCCATTGGCGTCTCTTCCAGGGCTCCGTAGAGCTGGCTGCAGGTGACGATGGCGACAATTAGTGGTCGATGTACCCATTCAGCACACAATGTACAATGCACATGTGTTTCGTGCCCTGCCTATTGTCCTCTGCCTATAAGTAAATCCCATGGCCACTTGCCCGTCTCCTCACCAGCTCGCAACGGCCATGTCTCTCCCAACCCACTTTCTCATCTTCTTCTGGACCTCTCCCTGCTCCGACGATCTCGACCTCCACTCCTCCCCTTACGATCACTGGCCAGCCATCCCTCTCGCAGTGAGTACGCCTTTGTGTGTATCACCGCGACTATCTTTGATCGCGCCTTTTCATTTATCGCACAGCCATAATGCGTGTATACATCATGTATCATGGATCTTCATCCATCACTGTTTTGCTTTCGTTCTCATCACTCCTGAATCTTTGGCTATATCCCTTGTACCTCGGCCCGTTAGCACCTCTGTTCTACATAATCCCGATACACTTATAGATACTTGAACCCCGTCCTTGTTGCGATGCCCTCTCGCTATACAGATACCCCGACCTTCATCAAAGCCGATTGATAGATCTAGACAGCGCCAAGTACTCTGCATCGCTTCGAGCCCCTGCATTGGAACCCTCCACCACCTCCCTCCGCGGGTTTGATCCACCCCGCCTCGGTGCGCACGCGCGCGATAGTCACCCCGGCACTCTGGACGTCACCCCATCTCAAGCTCACTCCATGTCGGAACCGCAAACTTCTCCGGATTCATACCCCCGATCTCCCGAGCTCTCTCTGCTCTCCATCGCTCCGACTGTCCGCGCTCGACAGCACTCTGATAGCACTCTGATAGCGTTCATTGCCAACAGCGCCAAGAACTACCATGATGCACGCACCACTTCCGGACATCGGTCCGGCTTCACTCTACGCACTCACCAGCGCTATACAAGCGCTACAGTACTTCTTGTCTTCCACTCGTGCTGCTTACATGTACATGCGCTTACCAACCCCGCCGTCACCCCGACGCGTTCCACGTATGCACGATGCAGCGCGCTGCCCGGTCCGGCCGACGCCGTGGATCATGAATGCATGACGCCCACGTCGGAAGCCTGTCTGACGCCCCTTTCCTCCCTCGAGCTCTCGTGGCATCCCATCGTATCCACGTACTCAACGCGTCAATGAGCTCAGTATCGGGTTTATGTAATATAGCAAATTTAAAGGTGGTGCGTGTCACTGTCAGCAAAAAGTCTTGGCTTTACTTCTCTCGTGTCGCTGCACATCTCCGCGGTCTACTGCCACTGTCAGACTCACTCGTCGACAAATTTGAATCATTGCGCAACTATTGAGGTAGCAATGATTCGTCATTCCGATCGTTCTCCGCCTCGTGCCCGACGTCGTGCTCCTCATCCACCTTCTTCCTCGTCAGTGTCTTCGAATCTTGATTGTCCATACGTAGCATATTGCATATTGCGTATGTGTTGCGCTGTCAGTATCCTCCCCTCGCATTTGTGATAAGTGCGCGCACATGGCCGCTTTGATCGCTTCGGTTCGGACTCAGAGGCTGGCTCCATCTTACCACAAGTACGATCGTGGGTAATCGTATCGGGCATACCACCCCTACGCTGACCCACCCTTTCCGCTGTACTGGCTGGAGTGCTCAGACCTTGGCTCGTCTACTCCCGACTTCTTGAAGTTTCACCGTAAAACCCGACATTTTGTCATGATCGCAGACGTTACACCATAAGGTCGCTCAGATCAGTCTGAGTGGCTGACAGTGACCCCCGTGTCATTATCGTATCGGAAAGGCATTGCGGCTCCCTTAGATGCAAGGCAGCACTTCCATCAACAAGTATCCGATAAATAGTTGAGACTATAGATGTAGATAGTGACTCGATTTAGCGACATTAATGATACAATTGGCAAGTGTTCGTGCGCACGATCCAACTCATCTCGACGAGCCACGGCCCAAGATGTGGTAGGCTGGGACTCCGACATCTTCATGATATGTTGGATGACTAGTTTCTCTGCTGGACTCTAGTATACCGCTGGGCAAGCGGAGAATAACACCTCAAATCGCGAGGTAGTAATACGCCAACTGGATCACGCTCGAAGATTGGTACATATACTCGACAATGCAAGTCTATGCCGCTTACGGGCATGGCGGGTGGACCTGTGAGTGAGCTATCAGAAAATCTACTCTGGGTCTTTGAACAGCATTAAATACTTACCTGCCACGACAAAGAGATAGGTAGCGGCTCTAATTGGCGACCAAGCAACAGGTGCCTAGCTCCAAAATGAGGGATCGCAACGAAAATTCATGGACATTTAAAGGAATTTTTTGAGGAAGAAATTGCCGCTAGTTGTGATAAGTAGAACGGCTTGTATAGATGGATGATCATGGACCTTCATGGGCTCACGAGGCCCGAAGCGCTGCAACATTACCCAAATAGGAACCTTGACCCAACTCATTCCGTCAGCTCCCATCTCGCGGACCTTCCTCTCGCGCCTCGCAAATCAAACGCTCGATCTATTACTTATTGCAACATCGAACCATGTCAGGAATTAACCGACCTACGCGCTTCCGCGTGCTCATCATCGGAAGAGCAAACGCGGGGAAAACGACGATCCTTCGAGCGCTCTGTGGGACTGATGGCGAGCCTGAAGTTTATGATGACAAGGGGAATAAGGTGGGTGATTTCAGGTTTGGCGTGCTTCGATGGCTTGCTTACTACCTGACAAGATTGGGTTGGTTCGAGCAACTTTTCGTTCCCTCCGTGATAAAGCCGCTGGGAGGGGTTCGAGTGCAATTCTCTCGCCTTCCTCGATGGTACGTTTGCAACTGCGACTACCCTCTTTCTGCGATATTTACATATCATTCAGCGCGGCTTGCATAAAATCGAATATTCGTTGATGTTTCCGAGCAACCGTAGATACATTTTCCATGATTCCCGTGGCTTTGAGTCGGGAGACACTGATGAGCTGGAGCTTGTGCGAGCCTTCATACAAACCCGAGCTGCCAGTAATGATATAAACGAGCAACTGCATGCTATATGGTGTGGTGTCATCCCAACATATTTGTTTGTAGCTCACACTCAGTCTCTCTGCAGGTACTGTTTCCCCACGGATGGGAATAGGCTTATTACGGCCGCAGAACAAGAGTTCTTTGGCAATATTGATACTGGCAGAGGCAAGGGGTGGATTTTCTGTCTCTATCAATACATCTGGATACTGAATGCACCTCCTGTTGAAAGTTCCTGTTATTGCTGTGTTCACAAAGTTTGATGCACTTGATTCTGCTGCCTTCAAGATCCTTGAAGCTTGTGGTCTTTCATTTGAGGAAGCAAAGCAGGGTGCTCCTGCTCATGCTGAAGAGTTGTTCAAGACAACACACCTTCCTCTCATCCAAAATCAACCTCATCCCCCAAAGGGTGTGGTTTGCTTGAGAAGTATGATTTACACTATGATCTGTTGATACCATATTAATGATATATGCTTTTGCAGACATGCAGAACGACAATTCCCATAAGGGCATATCTGACCTCATAGAGAAGACATTCATCTCCCTGGATTTTGATGCTCTGAAACTATTGTTAGTCTCTGTGCAACATAGTAATATCAAGCTTTGCATAAAGGCAGCTGTGGAAAGGCAAGCACTGGTCACTATCATCTTGAAGTAACATTGTTTTGATGTCAATGTTCAATGTAGGGCCTGACATGAGCCTATATTCACATCCATGAATTGGGAAAATTCATGAATGCCCCTCCCTATTCAGCTCACATTTGCATTCATTCTGGATTTACATTCATGAATAGGTGATTCATGAATATGAATATTCATGAATGTTCAGGTATTCATGAGCCTAGTATTCATGAATGTGAATGTTATTCATGAATAGTATGATACCCTGTCTGGCCACAAATACTTGTGATTGTGACACTTGTAGGTGCCAGCAGCATACTTGGACTCATGAATAAGAATATATTCTTAGATACAAGTATGCTCATACATGAATGCTGTGGGGGGGAGAAGGGGGGGAAAATAGGGGAGTAGGGCATGTCAATGATTACTTGTATTTGTTGAATACTTTGACGAATACACTAGGAGACGGACCCTGAATACCGGGCTTCGCGAAACCGGGTATTCAAATCGGATCTGAATAACGGATGACAAGCCCTGTATTCAGCATTCCCCCCAAAGGTATTCGTGAATACCAGTATCCACGAATACGGGTTCATATCCACGAGCCATCTTATGCCGTGTCTGCCTCACACCCTGCCACCTCCCTTAGTCCTCTATTGTGGCTCGCGGCTCTCTTTCTCCATTCACGTTCATTATTGCGGTGCCCAACGTCTGCCGTCTACCTTCTTGCATATCCCGTACGCTCTTTTTTATTTTTTGTTTCATTTCTACGGTTCCTATCTCCCATGGCATCTCGCGGCTCATACCTTTTGTTCACACAGCTATCATTCAACCGTGCCCTCGCCGTCGTCTCTGTTTGTCCTCGCGGTTCCCGTGTTCGTGCTCCTAGCTCCTCCCGTCCTCTCTTGTGTACGCCTCCCACTGCTCGCTCTCGCGGACTACGACCGTGGCTCGCGGTTGCAACTCCCACACTCGTGGCCCCAGTCATCCTTGTGCCTTTTCCAGCGTTCCTGACCCCCATCCTCGTTGTTGTGGCTCCCGTTCCTGTTTCCCACTCTGGCCCCCGTCTCCCATACTTGCTACAACAAATCTCATCTCTAATTTTACGGCTCGCGGCACGCATCTTCCATTCTCACGGTGCATGGCTCCCATCTCCCGTTCTTGCGATTCATTATTCCTAGTTCTCGCAGCTCACAAATCCAATCTCACATCCCGCGTTCGCACTTTATATTCTCACGACTCTTATATCCCATTCTCGGAGCTTGCGATTCAAAATTGCCGTCGCTTTCTCCATTTGCAGTACTTTTTTTTATAGCTCCATTTGCAGCTCCAGTCCCCCTCCTGTTCAGCGTCAGTATTCTTACTACCCATTTCTGCGATTCTCATTCCCTTTTCCCGCCCTCGCAACCCCCACTGCACGTTCTCGTGGCTCCCATTGCCCATTCTCGCGGCTCCCATTGCCCATTCTCGCGACCCCCATCGCCTATTCTCGCGACCCCCATCGCCCGTTCTCGCGACCCCCATCGCCTGTTCTCACGGCCCCCATCGCCCGTTCTCACGACTTCCGGTGCCCGCTCTCGCAGCGCCTGCTGCCATTCTCATGGCCCCATTCTCACAGCTCTTACCTTTGCTCAGGCCACCGTTCCCACCCCTTCACTGCAGTTCTCTCTCGCGGCCACCACTCTTCTGGCTCTTGCTCTCACGGCCCCAGTTCTTGTACGGCCTCCCATTCTCGCAGCTCCCACCCGTGTCCCCCACTCTCTTGTCCTTGCCTCTCTTGTATATACTTTCCAAACCTTCTCCACATTGAACCTCTGTATATACCTAGCTCATCACAAAATATATTATAAATCTGGACTATCAAAATGCTCGTGGGATCAGTGAACAAAAGATAATATGTACATAGAGGAGACTGGTAAATCCGTGCCATCACAGCCACATAGGACTCTGTGGCCAGCACATAGGTATTCGCGAATATGCAATATCCGTGAATACTAGACCCTTGAATCCAGGTATCCGTGAATACAAAGTATTCATGAATACCAAGAATCATGAGTACAGTAATTGTGAATATTATTTCCAAATGAATATGAATATGAATAAGTATATTCACAAATATTGGTGGATACTTTGGAATCATGAATACAAATATGTAATCTTGTTATGCCCTAGTCTGGAGCAATGTCTGATCCCAAAACTCCAAAAATTTGCACAAAAAATTGACAATGTCCAAGGACTAATTTTAGGAAATTGGCTAATCTTATATGCCCCTGAGCCGAAATTTGGCTTTATTTGGTGCCAATTTTTTCCATTTTTGGATCGGACATATATTAGGGCTTTCAGGGGTCCTCCTTTGGGCCGCAGCAGAGTTAGTATCTTGTCTTTTCCCCCAAAACCCTTGCACTTGCCAGCAGCCCCTCTAAGTCCCACCCCCCCCCCCCTGCACAGGTTTCTGGTGGTTAGACCGCTCCTCCGCATCCTGGGCCAACTCCTAACTCCTTCTCCTTTGCTTGGAGTTGTCCAGACTTCTGCAGACTTGCATGACTCTGACATGAGATCCATATCATTCCGTCTGAATCATATGAGGCCCTGATATTTTTGTGTCTGTCTCATTCACATGAATTCAACTGAATCTCATGCAGCTGTGTAGGTAACCATGACCAAGGCCCTTGTATGTGTGACTTTGAGAGAAAAAACCCAGAAAGGAAAGGTGTCACAAGTCGACGCCCAATAACATATTAACCAGCTGCTCAGCCCAACCCAACAAAAGCCAACCCAGTCTGACTCAATCCAGTCCAGCGGCAGGTCCGAGACAGCATCATCATCATCAGGGGGTGTGCTGCTATCGAAATCAAAACCAGACTGAGACCGAGAAGCTGATCCCGTCCTCCGGCTCCGCTCTCAACCCATCCACATTCACATCCCTATCTTCAGCTTCAGACATCTGCTCTTCTTGATCCCCACCCCGGACCTCGTCCTCGCCACTCGCCAGTTTCGAGTCCCGAGTCGGAGAGGCTGATGCTGGCCCTCGACTTTGAGCCCGAGTTTGAGTTTGAGTTTGAGCTTGAGTTTGGGCTAGGGAGTGCGGAGGCGCCCCGCTCTTCATAGCATGCCACCACCCCGGCGGGATATACAGCACGTCCCCGGGCTGCAGTGTCCCCGACATCGCGTGCGGCATCACGCGGTCTCTGTATACTCTCCATCTCCGCTGTTCCTCTCGCTCTTTGTCCTCCGTCTCTTTATCTTCTTCTGGTTGTTGTACTCCCCCTGCATCATGCTCTTTCTCGGCGGAAAGAATAAGATTTGACTGCGAATCCGAAACCGAGAGAGGAGGGAGAGGCGCGAAAACGTCAAGGAGGGATGTGTTCGTGTCCATGCTCAACGGATTAGGGAACATTGGGTCGAGATCTAGGTTGGGATCGGGGTCGGCGTTGTGGTGGGTGCCCGACTTGTCGCTGCCGTCGTCGCTGTAGTCCGAGTCGGAATCCGACTCAGGGCCGGGCGGGCGCGGGGGAGGTACCGTCGGAGGAGCAAGAAACGCCGTCTTCGTCCCAACTACCTGCGCTGAAGAGCCATAACCAACACACCGCTAAATCAATCTCGATATCCTGGGGAAAGCAGAGAGGACGTACTGTACATATTGAAGTAGGGATCCTGATGAAAGCAATGATAATAATTAGGGGATGGGCGTGTCAGAAAGCTCCTGTTCGTGTGTGGGAAAATGTCGAAACGGACGAACAAAGTGCGCCGGACTCGTGGTCCCCCGCCCAAACCACGCATTTATCACTATCCCCTCATCGTTCCCGGGCGGGGAGTACTCCAGAAAGTTTGGCGGCGCGGGAGGCGCGGCGTACACGTAGTCTGGGACCTCAAAGTCCATGCGGAGCCGCGGGAATTGGGTCAGGAGGGAATGCTGCGCGAGGTATTGTACGCGTGTTAGATCGAGCCCTCCGTCCTTATCACCGTTTCCCCCCGTTTTCCGCGCGGCCCGCTGCTTACTAGCGGTATCATCGGCACCGAGAGCCTCCCAAGTTGAAGTCGAGCCAGCAAAGGTAACACGGAGGAAATTCTCCCAGGGTATCATCGCTTGCAGCCAATCCGGGAGGGTGTAATCCGCGCCAATCTCGACGGGGACGATGCGGCCCCTGCCGGCGGCGCCGAGTAGGTACACCGGGTTGGCCCACCGTGTTATGGCGGGTGCGGAAGCGGCATACGCAGGGAGGATGAAGGGCGTGTGAATGTGGCGCAGGAGAAAGGATGCGAGGGAGGGAGGGGGATGGAGTATTGGGATGGAGTGCGGCGCAGTTTGGAGGACGGGCGGGCGGTGCCCATTAGATTCTGTCGGTGTTGGCGGCGCGGGTGTCATACCCTCGGGTTTCCATCGGAGGGAAGCGGGTACAGGAAGGAATGTATCCTGTATAAAAGATATCGTATCCAGAATCTGGTCCAGCCTCGATTCGCCTGGCGCACCGGCTATGACGATGGCATAGTCCAACCGTGCAACGCTTGCGCCCCAGAATCGTTCGTCCGGTGTGAGTTCAGGAACGGTAGTCTCTCTATCCCCTCTGCTTGTTTCTGGGCCGATGACGATGTCAAGAAGGGATACAATCAAACACGCGTCCGTGTACATGCGTCTCGAGCTCAGCGGCACGTGTCGTTGCGCAAAGTGGCGGAGGCTGGACTCTGCAGCCATTCCTTGGTCATAGACAGCTGCTTGCGCTTCTTTCAGTTCCTTCAAGGTAAGCGTAGGCGTAGATGTAGAGGTCGACTGCGTCGGCGCTTCTGCGTGTACACCTAAATCCTTGGCTGTTTCAGGGCTGTAGTGGGACAGTGCCATTTTGAGCGCGCTTAGCACTATATGCAATTCCTTTGGGCTGTATTGGGATACATCTAATCAGTGATTAGGGCCTTTGGTGGATTAGTGCTCAAGAGTCAAGATTGCAAGGTGTCGCGCTGGAATCGCAGGAGACGTGCCTTTATCGACATCGTCGTTTGAGAATTCTTGAATAAGAGCGTAAAGCATCTCCCTCACCCACTGCCGCTGGGCAGCTGAGACTACGGCTGCCATTTCTCTCGATTATGGCAAGCAAACGCAAATCCTATTTCAGGGAGTGGGTGGTGGATGGGCGCACATCGTTCTAAGAAGCCGCTGACTCAGCATGAGCGCCACAGCCACTGGGGGACTGCCGTTGAATTTAAGAATTGAAAACAACTCCGCCAGCGCAAGTTTCTTCATCGTTGCATCGGACTCGCAACCCTAAGGAGGTACCAGCTACCCCCTGGGATTGAGACATCACAAAATCTAGTTTTTATCGTAAGGTTTGGCCTCTGAAGACCTCAGTATTTAACCTTCAACTCCCAAATTATGATTTTCGAAGAGCACACCACCCCCCTTGCCGGCCCCTTAGCCTGCCTGGCCCTGCCACTACATATGGGCAGCGAGGATCAGGTGAGACAGCGTAACACCTAAAGAACTTTTTGGATAGCACCCTTCGCACCGATATATCGCTGGCCCTGAATGATCATCGGCATGCTGTATTTGGAAAGTTGGAGCGTGAATGTATTGCAATTTGCCAGCACAAAGTCTGCACTAATGTTGCTGCGCAGTACAGTGATATTGATTGCAGCACGGAGCTGTGCCTGCCGTTGCAGCCGCGTTTTGATGCCATCAATGCGATCAACCTGTGGCTTGCCGAGTAACGGTGCCGCCACTGCCGGTCTGCAGACCGTCCAATGGCCGGATTGCAAGGGTGTGCACTGCCGACGGGTGTAGCTTGTCGCCAGGCTTGGTTATGGGGATAATGTGGTTTACTGCTGGGTCTGATAGTCCAAGACAACACCGCACCCCGATCGAGAGCCAAGCGTTGAATCTGTTCACTGTCGCTTTATATAACACAATCGCCGAACGAGTGCTCACCCTTCCGAAGCAAAGCCTTTCAGAATGGGTCTAACCCACTGGCGAACCTGAAAGTACATACCTAGGATCCTAACGACACAAGGCACAAGCACGGCATCCAGAGTCGACAGGGTGCAGTGATTCGGGGCCACGCTGAAGACCTGTGGTGAATCACCATCCACCCTGGCTGTACGTCTAGATGTCGTTTCTGTACGTCAGCTTTGGAGAGGGCGATGAACTGACATATGGAGACCAATCGCGGCGTCTACACCTGCACCACGGCTGCATGCATAAAAGGCGCCTGGTTTTGACGCATTCCTCATCCCAGCCCACTTTCACCGTACTCTTTTACCGTTTAACAATGAAGTTCGCCACCGCTTTCGCTTTGCTCGCCTTTGCCGCCACGTCCGTCGTCGCCCTTGGGTAAGCCTTGCACAGCGAACGTCATCTGTGTTAGAGATATGATCTAACTAAGAACGACTCACCCCCAGCACCGTCCAATGCCCACCCACAGGGCACATCTACATCGCTGACCCCGAGGACTGCCATTACTTCCATGTTTGTACCGACGGCCAAGAGTTGGACTACATCAAAGGTTGCAAGCCGCATGGAGATGTCTTCGATTACGACCTCAACCCGTGGGGCTGCGTTCCTCGTGCGTGTCCCTCGTTTCTAGCGCAGAGTCGTCAGAAATTGATATACACATTCCTCCTTGAATCAATAGCTGACGAGTCGGACTGCAAGAGGGAGCCCTTGACCGACTAGAAAGTAGGCTAGTAGGCTGATATTTTGAAGAGACTGGCGTGAGGGGGCGATCCCCGGAATATGTTTGTACTAGGTGGATGCTTTTCTCGCGCTGCTTGGAGGCGACTATATGAGTTGTAACGAGTAGCATGCAAGTATCGTCAGTCAGAGTCTGGAAATTCGCAAGGAAGATTGCGCGCCTGCGGCTAACCGGGTGTGTCTTCAGCATCCTTTACCGAAGACCCCACGCTCCCCGTACGGATGTTCATGAGACTAGACGCACACGATGCATCTTGGCTTTCGTCATTTCTTTGTCACGATATGCCCGAGGCGAGGTTATACGAAACCCGATTTAAAGTATGATTCCTGGCTAGAAACTGTGGTAAGATAGGCGAGTATCAAAGCGAGATAGACCGATATACGGCGCGGCTTACCTGAGTCGACATGCCCGATGTTTGTTTAACGGCAGGATGTAGAGTCACCGCCGGCGGCGTTTGATCTGGGATGCTAAGAATTTTGAACTCACTTAGCTGTAGAGAATCGTACTCTCATCCAACATTCGGGTCCGGTTCACGCGCACTGACAGTACAAGTTTCCAAGAAGCCGGACGCACTAGCGTATAGATATAGGCTCTACCGCCAAATATCTACAAAGGTGGACCGTTTTTTCTCTAATTGTCTACAAATATTACTGTCAGTTCGTTCAGCAGATACGACGCCGAGAAAATATATATAAGACATACGAGATTAAGTCTAGTCAAGCAGATCACTAGGCTTTGGTTAGGGGAATGGGACGATCTCTGGAGCCCAGGGGCCACTAAATAGTAAAGGGGGTTGAATACAAAACACCAAGAAATCAAGGAAAACTCACCGTCTTAGAACGATGGAGGGCTATTAGAGCGCTGTCTTCTGAGCCGCTACTTACGACGCACCAGATACTGGAATCATCCGTTCTGGAGTAGTTTAGCCAAACCCTTGTATTAACCGTCCCTTGAGTTTGCACGTGCTTGGTAGCCAGCTATGAGAGCCAGGCGGCGCCGCTCTCGAAAAACGTGCACCCAAAAGTCCCGACTGCCTTTCTCATCGACGCGCTGGCAGAATTCTGCTGCTGGGGAGCTGCTGTCGGTTGCAAAAATACAGAGCCTTTCCAATAAGAAAAGAGACAAAAGCGCGGGACGAGTGGAACGTGGGGATTGATATTTGCCGATATTTGGGAAGATCCAGGCCTAAATAAGCAATAAAGAGGCAAAAGTCGCAGGCTTCCGGACGGCGACCATCCTCCTCCATCGCCACTAGTTGCCTCCATCCCCATCTCGCCATCGCCGCCAATTAGCACCATGGCCAAGGCAAAGGGCGGCAACAAGTACCGCAACCAGCGGGTCGTCCAGAGTGCGTGCCGCCGCCGTTGTTCCTCACTGACCCGCCACTCACTATGCGATCGGACTCCAAACAGCGCGCACTCGAAGCTCACGGCTCCGTAAACAGGCATGCTTATTTCTTCAACCAATTGTTGCCGCGCCAACTAACCCCGAGCATGGCACACTTCCAGTTCACAGACCCCGTGCAGAATGCAGCCGACCTCAAGCGCCAGCTAGACTTGCTCGGGTTGTACGCGGCTAAAACTCTTGGAGGTCTGTAAACGTGCCGTACACGGGGCCAATTTTCATTGGAAAATCAATCCCCTCCATCCACATTCTTAGATGGCAACTGTCTCTTCCGAGCGCTCTCCGATCAGTTGTATGGTTAGCTTCCTCACGTTCTTTACCCCCCTTCGCTGCTGCTCAACCAGCACTGTTAGGCACACCCGACCAGCATGCAGCGCTTCGCAGGGATATTGTGGATTTCATGGACGCGCACAAAGAGCGCTATGAAGCCTTTGTGGAGGACGGCGAGTGGTTACATCACCTTGAGAACATGCGCACTCTTGGTATGTCTCCGTATTTTCCCTCTCTCTGCTTTTCCTCTAACACACTCCCCCCCTCACAGGAACATACGGCGGCCATCTAGAGCTTACCGCGTTCGCACAGCTCAAGCGGCGCAACGTGAAGGTCATCCAGCCCGGCCTCGTTTACGTCATACAGTGGACAGCGGGCGGTGAGTCCTCGTCAGACGCCGGCGGTTCCGCCGGAGATGCAGCTCCGATGAGCGAGAGGGAAAAACGCCGGTTAAAAAGAGAGAAGCTGAGGGATGAGCAGGAGAGCCAGAATAAGGAGCCCTCCGGAACCGTTTATGTCGCGTAGGTTTTTTTCTCCCTGTCAGACGCTCAAATATGAACTAAGCGCTTATACACTGATTGAAAAGTTATCATGACTGGGAGCACTTCTCTTCTGTGCGCAATCTTGCTGGCCCCCATGACGGCATTCCCAACGTAGTGGAAGCGCCGCCTCCGGGTTCTCCGACTGGCTCCGCTGCTGAGCCAAGTCCCACTACTCGACCCATCTCAAAGGCCAAGGCCGCGCGCGAGGTTAAAACTAAAGGGCGTGGCCGGCCGCGTCGCTCCGACAAACCCACCGCCTCTGTCGTTCTTGAGGCCCCCGAAGCCACCGCCGAAACACCCCCGGACGTCCCGTTGACGTCGATTTGTCCTCCGACTCCTGCTCCTGCCCTAGAGGATGATATTATGCACTCTCGTCCCTCCTCCCGTGCAAGCTCTTCGTCGCTATCATCCGTACCGCCAGAAACCCCAC
Source organism: Botryobasidium botryosum FD-172 SS1 (assembly GCA_000697705.1). NCBI lineage: Eukaryota > Fungi > Basidiomycota > Agaricomycetes > Cantharellales > Botryobasidiaceae > Botryobasidium > Botryobasidium botryosum. The sequence goes on from KL198084.1 coordinate 159,368, forward strand.
GGGAGGGCTCGGAGGAGAGCCCGTCTCTTTCCCCGCCCTCTCCCAAAGGCAAAGGTCACTCTCCCAAACGCTCCATCGAAGACACCGAAGATGGCGATATCCTTCCCGCATCGTTCGAGTCCGGTCGGGTAGAATCAAAACGGCGCTCTCGTGACGGCGATGATCCTCCCCCATCGTCCATCGAATCGACCCTCTCACCTCCTTCTGTCTCCCCCGCTTCTTCGCCATCTTCTCGATCACCCTCCCCAGCCCCAGCTTCGACTCCCTCGTCAACAAAACCGGCAAAACCCGAGCCGAGAATGACAAGGCGCCAGCGCAAACGCCTAGGGCTTCCGAATCCCAAGACGCGCCGCGTGGTGCTAACTGTCAAGGGACAACGTCCTGGGAGCAAGACAGAGGAGCCGGATGAAGGTCCACGAGAGTGGATCGAGAAGGGCGTCGGCAGGCTCGACGTCCGTGGCTTTAGAGAACTGAAAATATGATTGAGGAGTGGGGGTTAGAAGTGGGCTTTGTTTAATGCCCACCTGCGTGGTGTGCTGGCGCTTGGTCCCTACCCTCGTAACATTTCGTCTCGTACTTTGCTTACCTCGCCTCTTGCTTACTCTGCTACCACTCACCTCCACATTCAGCTTCTCTTTTTCCCTTTGCATCATCTCCGTATTGTCTTTTCCACTCCCCCACAATATCGCTTGTTTCCATTTGTCACATATATACCCCTCGCAGCCTCATCCTTGTCTTTTCTTCCCTCCTTCCCTATCAATGGAATCTTGGCCGGATTTTTTTTGCTCCGTTGAACGCTGACAATCATTAGACTCATGAAGCCTGCGGGCACGATGTAAATACATATGTACACGTAGTGTCGGTCTCAAGCTACCCAGAGCTTGAGGGTGGTGATATAAAATGTGTGGAACATCCCCTTCTCCCAGAAGTACGTGTGGTATCATGTCAAGGATAAGGTAAACTCTTGGGAAACTCTGGGAGCAAAAGACTGCTACGCAGAGACAGATTTGCGCGACAATATATTTACGGGCTTACCCCCAAGAGGTTTGGACAACGGCTAGAATATGGTTGTGCCGCTGTGGCCATCTAAAGCTTGATCATCAAGAAAAAATCGAGCAAAATGATACTCTCGGGATAAATACCTCTTAGTGTCCCATGGCGATCCCAGAACGAGATGACCACCTCAACAACACCGGCAACCGGAATGCGAGCTTGAGGCCGAATGAGCAGACTGCGCTTGAGCAGTGGGCTGGGAGGCCAAGCGATAGCGTGCGGAGCGAAGGGCCAGAGGAATGCCAGGGAGAGAAGAGGAAGCCGAGTTAGGGGATGGAATAAGAGAGATTTCCGGGTCGGGTAGGCGCGTGTTACCTCCTTTGACAAAGATGAACCACTGCGGAGAAGGCTGAACCGTGTCTTGTGAATGGGCCGGGGTTAAGGCTAAAGAGAGGGGAGAACGTGTGCCCTTCATGGCGACATGCCCCGCAACCATGAGACAGTCGTAGCGCGCCGCGCCCTCCACTATGAATACATCGACTTCGCAATATCCTGGAGGTATTTCTTGGGAATCAATCAATGGGTAAGAAACGTCGTCTAAGAGTAGTCCTGATGATCTGGTTCCCTGAAAGGACAAAGCATGTAAGTTTTATACAGTTTCGAGGAAAGGCCAGCTACGCACGTCGAGATTGAAGGATGGTTCGGGATGCGGCGCACCGACAGGCGTTCCAAGCCACCTTCCTTTCGAGGACCACGCGCAGAACGCTGTGATCCATCCAGAGAGATACACGGGACCCGAGCCTCCTCCAGTATAATGTGCAATCTTTTTCCAGAAGCGGATGTTGGGGGCACCGTCAAAAGCAGATATAAAGCGCTGGAGGATGGGCCGAAGCATACGCGCGAACTGCGCAGGCTCCGACCCAAATTCCTCAAGCTTATGTAGACGTTCTAGGATAAACTCCCAGTCGGATTTCTGGCCCTCGAGTGTTACGTATGGCATTCCACATGTGAGGCGTATCTCATAAGCAAAATATCTGTGTGGTAGCGGAAAGTGATTGGTACGGGGACGATGGGATATATGTAGTAGGTAGTTCTCACGAAGAGAGGGTGGCCATCATAGCGACGGCGCAGACTATCTTGTCATTTGGAGTCGTTGTCGTAAAGTCAGGGAGGATCCATTCGCGAAGACCTTTGTCTACGACCTATTGGTGAAGTTCGTTGCATTACTGTGAGCGAATCCGTGTACCCCAATGTGAAGATATGCGTACATTTTCGTGAATCAAGTCAGTCATCTGTCTAGACATGTCCCCTATGTCGATGGTGTAGCGTGTCCCGCTTGCGTGTATTTTCAGCGTCTTTCTGCCTTTGTGAGGGACGAAGTAGCTCCTCAATTCTCTTGCATGAGCGTTGACACTTGACGGATAAGGAGTCAGCAAGCATCCGAGAAAACCTGTTGAAGATCAAACGTACTAAAAATTGAATTGGGTGAGGATTGCAATCCACACATCATCGGGCCGGATGACGAGGTTATGATGTTCATTATATGCATAAACTGCCGTGCGAACAAATCCATTTTGTGATGCACGCAGTGTGGAGAGCTGAACTTCATCATCGAGTGAGGACTGCAGAAGTTCCCCGCACTGTTTCGCTTGCTCATAACACGCGGACTCCAGCAATTGCTGAGCGTCAGTAATACGCTCGTTGGTCGTGGGCTTGGGGATGATGTTTGCCGGGTGCGAGAACACTCTGAATGTGACTGGCATGATGGATGGTGAGGTCAGAAAGGGACTCAAGGTGTCCCTTTTCAAGAAAGGAATGGCACTGCTAACGGCCACGGGCTTGGCTCCAACTGAGATTCATGACCACCGTCCACGGAACCTGTCGGACTTTGAGAATTGAGGTGACGCTCTTTAGTTGGGCAGCCTAAAGTAGGAGCCGGATTAGATCGTTTTCATGGAACGACCCGGTGACCTTCAGAGTTAAATGGTAAGTATAGTGTAAGCATACAGCCGCACCACCTGATAGCCTTATCGATAAAAGAATATGGTAGCCATAATCGGTGAAGAGATATGTGCGAATTGCGTCCAGTGAAAATGATACTACGTTCCAGATTATAACATTCCAAGTTGATTTTGCTGGTGGGCTTTAATCCCGGGTCGAAGTGCAAGAGCTGAAAATGGTACGTTGCTCACCGAAACCTTTTCAAAATGAGCTTCCTCCTTACAGTGTAGTAATGTACGAGAAAAATTAAACAGATTTACGTAGGTCGATGCGCGGGTCTGATGTTCGAGCCGCGGTGTCTCGCGCGTAGGTGGTAATATTCAATATTGCATGATAGGGAGCTTAGAATGAAGATAGTGATCAGTAATAAGTGCGAAACAGCGCAGTGTCCCATCGAGAGACGTACCATAGCTAGTCTCCCTCAGGTAGACCGCGCTGGCCAAGGCTTAGAGACGGAGGTCCTTGTGTCCACGGTCATAGGCTGCTTGAAGGGGCCTATACTATAGCTGGTGATGTTCACTGCAGCTACCGCAGTAAGGATGGCCGTGCTGAGGGACGCTAAAGTCGAGCGTGACGACCAAACGTTCGGGACCAGGCATCGGGTATTTCTGTTGAGGTAAAATGAATGTGCACAACGTGATTAGGGTAGCTTGCAAGCGATCGAGGTTGGTGGGTTACTGGGATCTTGGAACAACATCCCTAGTAGGTTGGTCATGACATAGGAACCTGCTACTACGTGAGCGAAGCCTTGTAAGCCAGTGCGCCTTACAAATGCTCCGGAGCAATGACAGACGCTTTCGCCTCGGGTGAGCGCGGCGAGCCTGCAGAACATTTTGGTGCCTTCATGTCCTGATTCTCGGTGGATCCTTTGATGCCACGTACAACGACCCCGCTAGAAAGTAGCTTGGATTGATGAGTGAGCAACGAGTCCGAAGCAGGAACAATAATGAAGCCAAGTTTCTGTGACTGAGTATCGAGGGACTGGATGCCCCGGTGAGGAGATGGGCTTGCGTTGTACGTCCAGCCTCGGTTCGGACTATCGGTATCAATGGTGGCTGTCCAGTCTTGGCTCCGCAATTTTAGTTTCGCGCAAGTCTACCGATCAAGTCGATGGTGACAACGAGCAATCCGATTTCTTGCCGTATTTTATGAAAGAGCTTTTGTGGAGAGAAGCCATCGGATGTTCCGGGTAATACTTCTGGCGGTTCTCGATGTAAACACGCACTGCTATTGCCGATGACGTCGACTCGTCGAGCGTACATCTTGAAGATGGTTGTTTCGCAATAGGGTGAAGCTCGTGGGCCAGTCTGTAATTGCAAGACATCTTCGCAAGGAAACACCGTCGGGAGAAACCAGATACAGCGCCCGTAAAGACGGCGAAATTGTGCAACAACCGATTGATAGAATGGAGGCTGGTGGTTGTCGAGGAAGATGTTTGGGCAGGTTTGGGCCCCGTGTTTGGCCAGCAGCTCCAACTTCACTACATCACCTGCCGATACACCAGCGGTCCAGCGCGCTTGAGTCGCGACTCTTCGCGTTTTTACCGGGTATATGTTGTGGCTCGAATCAAGTGCTTTTGTCGCTTCGTATTCATTAATCCTGCACTGCGATGGCCCTCGCTCTGAAGAATATTTCTCGCATTATTCTCGTGAAAACTTATGCTGCTGGGACAAGTTCTGAGGCACTTTTTTCGCCTTCGTTGCTTCCTTGGCGTCCCTTGGCAAGATGGCACCACCACCCTCGGTACCTCTTCTGCCGTCTCTTCCTGATGGTCTTTAGCCGTGCGGAGAAAATAGAGTTGAAGGAGCTAGCACAATCACCTTTTCATTGGCTCCCCGAGATTTTACGGCAGCGATTGAGATATTCCGTGGTGCAGATACGCGGTATCGGTGGCGACTTTTCAGAACTTGGAAACACCGATTGTCTCTTGAAAGATATCGGCATGATGAATGATGAGCAGTAGAAGGCGCCCATCTCCATACTCAGCGCGCATAAAAGGACGGCGCGCGAGGCCTTCCTACCTCCCAACCCATCCAAGGTTTTCACGACTTCACCACTCAGCTCATCCTAAAAATAAGAAAACATGAGAGTTACTCTCGCCGCCGTCGTCGCCTCTCTTGCTGCTGCTGCCTCTGCCCACACCACCGTTTACGGCGTGTGGATCAACGGCTCCTTCAAGTTAGCATATCTCAACTCGCTCTCAAGATTGCTATTCATATTTTCCTACTTTCTAGGGGTGATGGTCGCAACAATTACATTCGTTCCCCACCCAACAACAACGTTTGCATCCTATTTTTTGGCTGGACTGTAGCATCGACAGCTGATAAATCTGAACCAATTTTCGCAGCCTGTCAAAGACATCAATTCCGGCGCTGTGGCTTGCAACGTTAACAACCGTGCAGTCTCTACGTATGTGACCTTCATTTTTTTTTTTGTAATGGCCCGCGACTCACCACCGTATTTTATCCAGCACCCTCGACGTCAAGAGCGGCGACAAGGTCACCTTTGAATGGTACCACGGTGAGACCCTAGCCCTAAGCCGACGTCGTACGCGTTCTTCAGACTCAACGTTTTTCCGCGGTGCACAGACAGCAGGAACGACGACATCCTTGCGTCCTCCCACAAGGGCCCGGTTTTGGTTTACATCGCCCCTACCTCGTCCAACGGGTACGCTCAATACTCAGACCATACCTCTGGATGCGCATCACTAATACTTGCTGTGTTTAATAGCGCTGGAAACGTCTGGGTAAAGATCTTCCAGGACGCCTACAGTGGCACCTGGGTCAGTTGGCGTCGCCACCTATTTTTCAAAGAAAAAGACTCACCGTATTCGATTACCAGGCCACCGACAGGCTCATCAGCGCCCGCGGCCAACACAGCATCACCATCCCTAACCTGCCAGGTGAGCAAACCATTACATATGATGTCCCTGTCACGCGGTGACGGCGCTGACATTCTTGCCGCGAATCCCAGCCGGAAACTACCTCCTCAGGCCAGAGCTGGTTACCCTCCACGAGGTATACAAATTTGGACCATCCTGCACCAATCCGTAGGCTGACAATTTCTTATGAACGTCCAGGCTGATGCTCGCTGTAAATAACTCTCTCTCGAGTATGGAGTGGAGCCAGTCTCACTGAAATCAACTGATCCGTTTGACAGACGACCAAAACTCCGCTCGCGGGGTCCAGCTCTACATGAGGTGAGATTACACTCCTAGTCTCAGTTCCAGCGTCAGTGAATCTGACAGCACCTGTCCGCCAAAAGCTGCATCCAGGTTCGCGTGACATCGAATGGCTCTAGCAGCCTTCCCTCCGGCGTTGCTTTCCCCGGGTAAGTCACGCATTCTCGCCGCCTTCCAAGACTGCCAAGGCCAGCGCTCACCCTATTTCTTCTCCCTTTATTAGTACCTATAAGTACACCGATTCCGGTATTGTGTTCAACATTTACGACAAACCCGCCTCCTCCTATGTCGCTCCTGGCCCGTGAGTACACTTACCTAGACGACTTTTCTTGGGACGGAATTCTTGCTTACTGCTTATTGCTATCTCACAGCGCTGTGTGGTCTGGCGCCGCCGGAGGCAGCATCGGCAAAGTTGGCAACGCTTAAGATTGCGGACCCAGGGATTCCTTTGATCCGGATACATGTAAATTGAAAGACTTAGTTTAACTTCAAATGCGAGCACATTAAAAGTGCGTTTGAAAACTACCTCGTACAACGCGCGAGCGGGGAGTGTATTTCGTATTGGAAAAGGGTACTGCAAAAAATTACCTGTGACCGACATTTTTGGTGGTAACTTCAATAATATTGGCACGTGCAATAAAAGTACCCACTTGAACCTCGACGCAAAAAAGACTAGTACTGGGGCAATGCGGGTACTTTAGCAAAACTAGCCGCTTGCCTTATCATAGACTTTCTTTGTTCACCTGAATGTATACTACGTATTACTGCAACGTGTGAGCGGAAGCACGCGTACGTTGAATGGGAAAGCTGTGTTACCCCACATACCAGGCCCTTTTATGGCCATGATATTGAACGGCAGCACCTGTCATGAACTGGCATCTGGACGTCAGGATGAAGCAGGGATGAAGCGCTGGAAATCGCGGAATTGGTGAGAATCGGTGCCTGCAGCATTTGCTGGCAGGTGCCAAAAAGCATAACCAGTCGCGAGTATAACGATTTCAAACTTGGGATGGTCGATGTAGCTTTCTAAGGGAATATAACACTCTAGAGCCGATGGGGCGCTTGCGTCGGCTCAACTGAGGCTAGGCTCTAAAGACTAAAATTTGAAGTCAGCATATCAATTCTATCAGCTTTGCCCGCTCACCTCTCACCTCCAGACCACAAAGTTAGATGGTGAACTGTGGAGAAGACCACATGTGTCGGAGCAGAGGCACCAGGAGGCACCAGGAACATGCATATGAGATCAGAAAACATGGGAGAATATGCACCACCCTACATGGAGATATCTCGTGCGATCCATCAGAGAAGAAACCTGAAATGCAAGCCTGAAGGCTGATAAACGTCAACTTTGAATGGCGTCTAGATCGGCCAGCGTTAGTATTCACTTGCAGACAATTATTACTCAGCATTGGAAGTACGGCGTTCCCGGCCATTATATGTGGGATGGGGCGGCCGCTGGCAGCGACTATGGGTGTGGGGGCTGCTGCAGGCGCTCGACAGCCATCGCACGCACGTATCTTCCGTATGTTCCATTCTCTGCAGCTGTGTGCGCGCAGGGTGGAGCAGGCTGTCAACTCACTCAGGCACTAGTGTGTTTTAACTTGTCGATCGTGTATCGCGTGTCAGAGCAAAACGTGATTGGTCCCTCCAAGGCACCATCTGCTCCTGGCGGCTCCGAATGCCGTATCCGGAGGAGTTCGTTTGATGGCCAACCGACTCATCGCGTCAAAATATTGTGCGCCTATGCTGCGTGACGCGACGACGACGACGGCGAGGGACGCGTTGAGCAAGCGAGGCGGATGTGCGGGTGAAAAGCAAAAGCAAGGAGTGAGAGAACGGGTCCGATCTACGCCGCGGTGGCCACGTGATAAGGGCAGGGAAAAGCAGCTCCGCGCATCGCCTTTTATGGCAGGTGGTTACTAGCCCCGAGGGACTGCAGCGGGTTAAACTTGAAGTTGCTCAGGAGAATCCCACCGTCCGCTTCATGCCTTTCTCCACCCACCATCTCTGCCCCCATGCAGCACCGTGACGACGCCGGCAGCGACCTCCTCTGGATCTACTCCTCTCAGAACGTCTTCCAGATCGCAGGCACGCCTCTCTCCAGCTTCAGAATCTCTAGCTAGCTTGCTCACGCGCTCGGGGCTACAGTTGCTGGTGTAACACTTTTGCTGTATGATCACGCCTTGACGTTTAGCGAGGAAGTGCGGCTTGTGTGGAAAGCGCCGTGGAACTTTGCCAAAGCCCTCTTTCTCTTCGTGAGTACGCGCGCGCCCAATCACCCACTGCTGTACCAAACCTCCACGCGATAGGTTCGATATTACGCCGCCTTGTGCGTCGTCCTTCGAATATTCGTTCGTGCGTGATTTTCATGTGTGACGCTCCCTCTGCCGCGATATTCATAGCTCTCGTCAAAAGCTCTGGAATCAGGGTTCAACAAGGATAAAAGGTAGGCTTCCTGCGGCTTTCGCGAGGAAAGGAAGCTCTATATACCACCGTCCATCTCTTAGCTGTCGCGTCTATGTTGGCATCTGGAACTTCTCGCAAACCTCTATTCTCTGTCTAGTTGATCGTGAGACTCGCTTTGCTCTCCTCGCCTCCTATTGTCGCTTACTTTTCTGCTGAGCTAGTACTTATCCTCCTGCGGGTATATGCGCTATGGGAACGATCAAAACGGGTGCTGGCTCTCATGATCGCGGCGTATCTCGTGGCCTACGCGGTGATTTTCTATGGCGCAATTAAATTCGCTACATTTACCGAGAGTGAGCTGGCAATTTTCATGGCATATATGTAGCCTCTCATATCTCGGGCGGAAACAGGCGAAGGTCCGGCTTGTTTTGGAGAGGGACCTGTGAAAGTTTACATGTACTACTATGTCAGCTGGGCGTTCGCGGTAAGCCTTCTCTCTCTATTTGTAGCAGGGTGATTTGCTTAGTGGTGTTTATGCCTCAAGGTCTCATTTGACACACTTGCCTTTGTAATGACCTGCATCATGGGTATCAGGCACTGGAAATCTGGGCATCTTCAGGCACAGCTACTCAAAGTGTTTTATCGGGATGGCGCGGGTCATTTTATCATCATCACTGGTACTTTTAGCCTCATTGATCGCATTGCACTTGCATATTTTACTGACATGTGCCTTTTTGTGTGATAGCTCTGAAAGCGTATAAGTTCATCGGAGCACCTGCAGGTCAAAATGTCGGTAATTTCCACCCGAAAAAAATTAGCTTGAAACAAGACTTAACCTTTTTCTGCTTTACACAGTTGTACAACCTCATCGCTATAGGAGACGGGTAAGCATCTCCCTCATCCTTCTTCTTTCCTCGCGCCGCCTGATATTGAAATTCGCAGGTTGCTGCTATCGATAGCGACGGTAATTGTCACGCGGATGTTCCTCAACTTGCGCTCCGTCCGCACCCCCAACGAGTGGGCAGCTGCCACGTCGTTGAATCCCCAGACGAAGACAGACTCTGAGATGGGCGAGGGCATTTTTCTCGATACCCATTTCGAACTCGAAGAGCGCTGATCCGGGGTCACCGACCCGCCACCCGCCTCTACTCCATTACCCAAGCCCGGGGCGCATAATGATCACCATCCCGCAGCCCGGAGCTCGAGAAGGTGGGCGTGTTCTCGGCCTGCGATGGTAAGGAAGGGAAGCCCTTAAAGGGTAAGAAAATGCTGATAATTTGGTCTTGCTGGGCGCGCTGCCGTTTGCTTTGCTTTTTTTTTGCATCTGTAGAGACTAATCACATGTATTTGATATTTATCTCCTCTCTGTACCCTTAATTTTTTTGCCTCGTTCTTCTGTTTTTCGTCGTCGTCATCGTGCATCCAATAATTATTTTCTTGCTCCGCGGCAACTTTACGCCGAGCTCTCGATATTTCCCAGATATGGACTTGCCTCTCAGATAAGTAATAATTATGTAAGCTCCGTCAAGGCTTTGGCGCTTCAAATCCAACACCTCATCACATTGCAGACTTGCGCTGCCGACATATGAGTGACACCGAATCAGAACCAGTATCAGATTCGGTGAGCTGCGATTGCTGTCCGAAAATAGTCACCCTACTACAACCTTACCACAGTACGAACCCGAGTTTGTCTGGTACACTTTGGGGGGTGAGTGCACAGTAAATTGATATTTTGACCTGATGGTTATCCGATTTGGGCGACGCTCTCCCAGAGCATGCGCCTCCCCATATTGCCGAGTGTATGGAGGTAAAGCTGGGGATGTTGGAGGTCATACGGGAGAATATACCAAGGGTTTCCGGTACTAGCGAATTGAAGCCTGTAACGTGGGAAGAGGTGGACGCCTATCTTCGCAAAGAGGTGGTAAAGCCCGTTGGCCAGCGCGATCTGCGCAGGTAAGTATTGCATTCATCCGCGCCGTCGATCAAGAGATATCCTCTTTAATCTCAATCGTAAGCGCATCATTCCGTACTAACTGCGCGCTTCTGCCCGTACAGATACTTTGCCTTTTTCGTACCGCTTTATAATCAACTTGAGGGGGAGAAGTCCCAATTGATACTTCATGAAGCGAAGATGGTTCTCGAAACAACTCCAGGTAAGCTGGAGTGCAAGCATGCACAACTTCCTGTCCAATCAGTGCGTACGTTGGGTTTTATTATTTGATTATACCGCAGGGGAGGGATTCGCATATCCTGCAGTCGATTGCCCGCCTTGGATGCTCGACGGGACGCCAGAAAATGCTACTCGTGTTGAATTCAGATCGAGCTCGGGGAGGATCAGACCGAATGTTGTGGTCACTTCGATGTAGGAGGGTCCGAGGCGCGCAAGGGCGGGAGGGCTAATATGAGCCAGGTGGAGGTTAAGATCATCAGCGCTGATTCCTCTTCCTTATGGGCTTGACATGAAGTGGGATGTGCAGATCTAAGTATTTAGTACGACTGAGCACGCATCGGTACACCTGCCGTGTTTGCAGTCTATGTAGGCTGATGCGGGGATCATACAGGCTGCTGCTGACAGCCTCTGTACTTTGATCTCTGCTTTCTCGTCATCATCGCACATCTAATATGGCTATCTTTCAGATCGAATGAATCTGGACTTTGGAAGGAGTCCCGACCTGTGTCTTATGTAAATAACATACATGTACAATTATGTAAGTCCGGTTGCTCAATTGGCCCCAAACCTTCTGGCCAAAGTCTCCGAAAATACCTCACAAACTCACACCTGAGTACCAAGTGCCGTCCACATAAGATGAGCACCGATCCGGAGCCTGGCTCGGTAAGCGGTTGTTATTGTGTTATTGCAAGCAGTTACCTTCGCGAGTTGGAAAACCAGTAATATTCTGTCAAAACTACAGTATCAACCCGAATTTGTCTGGTATTTCAAGGGAGGTGAGTGCCCGGTAATGATCTCTCGATCGTCCACTACCACCATATCGGCACTTATAAATGATGCATCTAACCCACTCATCCTCTTTGTCGCTGTATCTCGATGTCATCTGCCGAAACTTGGACGATATGCTGGCAGAGCACGCGCCGCCCCGTATGGCCGAGATAATAGAGATAAAGCGAGGGATGTTGAAATCGGTACGCGAAGCTCTGACGACTTGGGGTAGTGATGTAGAGCCTGTGACGTGGGAGGAGGTGGATGATTATCTTCGCAAAGAAGTGATCAAACCTGTTGGCCAGCGCGATCTGCGCAAGTGAGTGCCTCGCGCCCTCGATCGAGGTGATCTTCTTCAGCTATAAGCGTACCGTTCATGAAATAACCTCGACAGATATTCTGCCTTTTTCATACCGCTTTTCACACCGATCAAAGGAGAGAAAATCCACTTAGTGCTCCATGAGGCGAAACGGTATTTAGAAGTACTCCCAGGTAAGTCAAAGTACAAACACACATGATTCCGAGTCCTCCCTACAGAGCGCCAGCGCTTCTTATTTAATGGCTGCTTTGATATCCTAGGGGAAGGATACGCATATGCTGCGGTTGACTGCCCCCCTTGGATGCTCGACGGGACACCAGAAAATGCTACCCGAGTTCAGTTGATATCGAGCTTGGGAAGAGAGGTCAAGACGATGGTCATGGTCACCTATTTCAGGTTGGGAGAACTTGAGGCGCGCAAGTACAAGGGTTCTATAGCTGTGGTCGATACTAGCGTTGACCCCTCTTCCTCCTGGGTTTGATATGGAGTAGATTAATGTGAAATCAAATAGTAAGACCGACCAAATGATATATTTTCTGGGTCAACGACTGCGCGAGTTGGTGCTGGGATCCTCCTTTCGAAACATTAACATCTGGCACAGGTTCCTACGCATAACCCTCAACCTCAGCTTTATCCCTAAGATATTTTCCAGCTGTTCGTGAAAGCTTCGTTAAGCGCGCCGATTTTTGGTTGCAAAAGGAACAAGTAGGTAGGGTCACAAGATTTTCGATGGTGATGAATCAATCAGAAGCCGAGGTTGGCACCAGCAACTCCGACGACCTTGGACCTGAGGCTGCTGACAGCGTCCAAAGTATAGGCGTATGGCACGGAGGTCAAGGTACCGGCGCTGAAAATGGAGGGTATTAGTCGGAAATCAAATCGTGAATATTTCTGTTGCATATATACTCACGGAGCGGTGTTGGTCTTGCCACCAAAGTCGTTGCCTTGCGCGACAGCTAAAATGTTTGAATTTGATAAGCTGGTCATGCCTCCGCAGTCACAGCACGGTTTTAGGGACTTACCAAATCCACCATCGGTCGCGTAGATAGGCTTGCTGACGCCACTGAAGATGTTGTTCTGGACAAGGAGCTGAGCGCCGACCCTGGTGTTGATACCGTCGCTGGAGTTTTCAAAGACGTTGCCGTAGATGTGGCCCTATTGTTGCAAAGAATCCGACCGCGGTTAGCCGGTCTCAAAAGACAGCGGAAGCTATGGAAACGCACCTGTCCGAAGCGGAAAGACGGGAGGCGAGAGTTGAGGTTGTACCAGTAGTTGTTGTGGAATGTAACGCGGATGGCAGTGTCTTCGGAGGCGTTGGAGTCGGAGTGTCCAACTAGAACGCCCTTCCAGTGGTCACGGAAAATGGAGTAGGAGACAGTGATACCGGTGCAGCCATGCGTGACATCGAGGAGGCCGTCGTAGAAGTCCTTGTCGTGGTCCCTGTCCGAAGAAATCTCGACGTGGTCTATAGAGATACGTACATCAGTTTTTAGATCATGAATAGATAATCTGTGCAGTGTACTGACCAACCCAGACTTGAGAGGCGGCTTGGATTCCTAAGTAGAAGCGTTGGAAGTGAGCCATGCGTTTCTTTTTGTGACAGGACCTCGAGTAAACCATACCAATAGCATCACCAGCCTCTGCCAAAACTTTAGAGATCTTCAGGTTACGGATAATGACATTCTTCTTCTCGAGGACGCGAAGGCCAACTCCAACAAGAGCTACAATAGAATGAATGAGCGGAAGGAACCATGTGAGCTGGTGAAGGGGTTTTTTCGCACCTGCGCCACTCTTTCCAATAATGGACTCTGAAAAAAGGCGCTGTGGTTAGCAGGAGCGCATACGGGATAAGCAGGCACCTGGAGAGACGTACTGTTGCTTCCAACCCTGACAACAGTGTTTCCGGTAATGGTTCCGGAGACTAAGATGATGGAAGCGGCGTCACCGGCCGCGGCAGATGTCAAAGCCGCAAGTGTGGACACGGTAACGGTAGCACCGCCTTTTCCGCCAGTGGTTCTGAGACGCGCTATTGCGTGAGACGAACAGAACATGTCCCAGTAGAGAGACAGCTCACCCTGATCCGGTGGAAGCATAGCCGGTCGTCGCGACGTCGGAGGTCGACGCGCGCTTTTCAATAGCAGCGCCCTAGGAATTATTCACTGTCAGCCATTGGGTGTGGTGTGGAGGGGTGAAGACAATATACCCAGGCGAGGGGGATGAGCGCCAATGCGAGAGTAAAGGAGAACTTCATTTCTGTGGTGAGTGAAGGTGGGGATGAAGAAATACTTGAGGCCTGCAGAAACCCCACCTCTCGCAGTGCCCTTTTATATTGTAGATGCAGGCAGAAGAACGCGCGCTACGTTCGCACTCTGCAGACGCGTCGACTGGCGACTCAGCTCGCGTTCCGCTGGACGAACACGAAGTTGCAAAAAAATTGACGGCGTGGGGAGGGCCGCAGGGCCGGGCAAGAGGATGGCAAGGGCCGGTTTGACCGACGGTACGTCGACACCGGAATGAAAGAAACAGTGGGAGCGGAGCCACCTCTCTGCGCTGGAAGAGACATGGAAACACGCAATGCGAAGTAGCGTTGCGCTAGTAGGCTTCAAGAAGACATTTTGCAATTACGGGACTGCCAAGAGAACCGAATCTGGCAAGCCAAGCTGGAAGAACGGGATCCCGCTAGGTGCCGTTGGTAGGAGGTTCGTTAATCAGCCGCGAGTAGTATATCGAAGGGCAGTCAGTGAACAGAACTTGCGTCCTCGTAGTTCCGATAAAACTCCCGGCGCTCCGGTGCCGTAGGTGATGGCCATTTCGTAGTAAGAATTGGTAGAGTAGAGCAATCATGTCCACGAGGTTCGACACCGGGGTGCTAGGGATTGAACAAATACAGATAGACTTTTAAAGAAGGTAAAAAAGTAGGAATTCGAAAGCAATAGACTGTCATTGCTATAATGCACGCACCGCCTTCTTAAACGGCCCGGGGTCGAAATTTTTGCAAATGTAAACGTGAAGCTTCCATGGAAGGGAGGAGGCGAGAGTATCCATGATTCTCTAGGCACCTCATCCGCTTAATGGTGTTTTATATTTGAAGAACAATCATGATTTCGTCACAATCACACGCCGGCGTAGGAAGCTTTGAGCTGTCGAAGTGTCTACGCTGCGGCATTTCGAGACTCGAATGGCATAAGCTATGTCCGACACATTGCGAGGACTCGGGGAAGGTATGATATCGTAGACAGTGCGCAAAGAGATTTGTTCGGCGAAAGCATTGCGAAGACACCCCAGCCGAGGAGTGGAAGGCCACATCGCATCGCATGGAAGACTAAGGAAGTGAACTACGTACAGGGCTCCACTGCGGTGCGTTCGGCGTGAGAACTCGCACGCCGAGAGGCTCAGAGAGCGCTCCGTGCACGGCCGGCCCCAGTGGCCCGGGTTCACCGTTCAGTGCGTAGAAGCTCAAGGTCTGAAGAGTCGAGACTCGAGAGGTATAATGTTTCCCAGACCTTTACCTTGACTGTCGTTCCCGGAGGCTGATCATGACTGTGATTCTTAGTGCTGGCCGCTGAACGTTGATGATGTTGAGCAAAATGATGGCAAAGCCTTGGGACGATGCTAAGCGACACTTGTCACGACCTGTCACGACAAAGTAACGACAGATTGCTGTCGAGTTGTTTACCACGGCAAGCATTAATATTAATAACTATCTTCAGCTTGGATCTGACATCCATGAGGTGGCTTTCAGGTGGTAGATAGTAATATTAATGTGGACCGCACAGCACGGTCGAATCCACTGGGGATACAACTAGTACAAGGCAGCAACTACTCGCGACATCCTAATAGTAGCTGACGCGCGTAGGTCATGGTCAAGCTCAAGTGCCACACGAAGCAGAACTCCTTGCCAGAGAGCGCTAGAATACCGGGCCTCTTCGCCGTCGTAATCACATCAAGTTCATCCTCCATGCGCACGCACCTACGCATTTCATTCACGGTCCCTTCCAT
Source organism: Botryobasidium botryosum FD-172 SS1 (assembly GCA_000697705.1). NCBI lineage: Eukaryota > Fungi > Basidiomycota > Agaricomycetes > Cantharellales > Botryobasidiaceae > Botryobasidium > Botryobasidium botryosum. Next base: position 175,205 of record KL198084.1, read on the forward strand.
ATCATCTTCTCGCCGCCAATAAGGAACCCCTCCTTGGTGAAGCCGATACCCTCCTTGGCCAGCATGGACATCTTGTCATTGACCTCAGTCTTGGTTTTGCTCTCCATGCCCCACTCGCCGCGGAAGCCGCCGATGAAGTGGTTTGACGCGATGATGCGATGGCATGGCACGAATGGAGCAAATGGATTTGTCCGTAGCGCAGTACCAACTGTAGGCATGCGGTGAGTATGGCTCAAGCATATGGCTGAACGTGAAGCTTACCTGAACGGGGAGATCCTTGACCAAGGGAATCGCAAATCACTTTGTAGGTGGTCACCTTCCCCACAGGAATAGCCCTGACAAAGTCGTAAACGGACCAAGCAAAATTTGAAAGATGCTTCAAACAGTAAAGAATGATATTAGAAGGATTGGCGCGATTTGACAACAAAGGTTTGATGGCTTACCTTGCCCGCTTTAGTCTGATAAGTCTGCCGCTCGAGCGTATTTGCTAGAGGGTAGTAGATGCCACCTAACGATTACAACATGATAAGCCGAGCGCGTCCAATCTCAATCCGGGAGTGAACGGAGTCTTACAAACTGCGAGGTCGACGGCGCGGTCAGGCTGCTCGACTTGGCGGCATGGCACCAAGTTTTCCTGGTTAGCCATTCGTTTGGCCCGGGCATTCTTGAGCTGCGACGTGGTGGCGTCGACGAAATGTTTCCTGGCGGTGCGAAGGGCAGGCATAGCTGGTGGTAATCGAGGGCGGCTGAGTAGGGATGGAAGTGGCGAATGTTGGACAAGCGCAGGTGTTTAAGTGTGGATGGTGGGATGACTCGAGTGGTCAATCTGAGTCAGCTGCTTGTCACGCCCGCCCCAGGCCGCGTCCGGTGCCCACGGAAATCTGCCGACCACATCGGAGTCGACTCATTTGTACTGGAAATTTCTTGTATACCGGGTCCGTACATATATCCCCTGCGACGTGGCCAGAAGAGATAGGTGCAGCAGAGCCTGCGTATAAAATCATCGCAGAGTCCAGACGCCAGCCGAGAGGTGGAGGAGGCGGCCGGACGCGTGTGTCCAAAGCACGTGCACTGCATTTGCTTGAGGCACCGACTGAACACCTCCGGACTTGGAGGTTACCATAAAGTATGCACAAAGTCACCACGAATGGTGCTTGACACGCAGTAACCTGTACTAACGCAACATCTCAATCGCTTCGGGCGTGATAGATGATCCCCAACAGGGATGTTTTTGCGCAGCGACAAACTCGGACGGCCACAATCCCGTCCAGCGGCGATCTGCCATTCACCCACTGTAAAGAAAACAACTCAAATGGCCACGATTTCGACTCGCTGATGAGCTGGGACAGAGGCGTTTTCGCACGATATTGACTACCTTCAGCATGCCAAGTAAATTGCAGTACCCTGTCATTAGGTTTTTGTTTAGGAACAGGCTCTTAGAATCCAAACGCCTCTTGCTCGCTATGTCTACGACCAATTCAGAACTCACAAGCGACAGATAAACTAACACTCTTGGCTCCATTGCAGGCGTGCCAGCTGCCATCACCTATCTTGCCCTCACGTTCTCCATCGCCCTGCTCCTCCGCGCCGCGCATTGCCACAGGCCCTAGGACCTTTGACGGCGTACGCGCGGTGGATTGAACTTGAGGAGGAAAAAAGCAGATGAGAAATCATCACGTGGCCTTTTTTCTTTCTTGTATGTCACGCTGGTCCGCGGCGACATCTACTGGCTTGCTTTTTCGTCTCGCTGTGTTGGCAGACTCGCGAAGGCTACGCGATCTGCACCTAACATCCAAACTTTCTGAACGTTGAGCTCCATTCGCGCAGAGATGCCAAGAACTCTCAGCGCGTTACGTTTCGAATTTATTGTACATGGCGGCGATCTGATTTCAGCGACAGCGTTCCATTACTCTTTCCGTCCATGGGCCTTGCTGAGTGCAGACCTAGGCAGGCGTTCTCCGAAGCACTGATATGCAACGTAAATTGATATCCAGCTTATGGTACCACAGGGTACCTCGCCGCATGACTTGCAACGGCGGCGCTGTGGCGACGCACTGAAATTTCTCCTGTGTTGGAATTCTCTGAGCGATCTCTGATCTACACCCTTCTCGCCTTAAGCTAGATTTGAAACGGGTGCTTGGTCAATGTTTCAGCGTTGGTTCTCTAGTCTTGGCACCGGCGCCCGTAGGTTGTGTCGACACACCATCAAAAATATCAATATAGGTGCGGCTCGTTGCCTGCGGCTATGCGCGCGCACTAGTCGCGCGCATATTCATTTAAATTTCCCCATCTAGCTACCCCCTGCATTAAATATATATAATGCGCCAAGCTCCACTCGTCCTTTCATCACTCCCTCGTTTGTTATCATCGTGCATGCTCTTCAATTTCTTGTCCCAGCGTGTCGGACTGCGCCGCAACTACGATCTCGTTACACTAGTACTGTTATCCCTTCACCCACTGACCTCGTCATGTGAGAACCTCTCGCCTCCGCATCCTGGCCTCCTCTTTATATCCTTCATGCGTCTTCGCCTCTCGTTACGCTTCAAGATCCATGCGAGCACCGGGGGCTGGACACGGTGATCCCGGCGGTGGCTGAATCCGCCATTCCCCCCGGTTCACCCCTCGGTGCGCCAGAGAGCACCCACGGTACCCCCATACATTCCTCGTACTCTCGTGCCCTGTCACATTGCTCGAATTGTCCAACGCCGTAAGCTCTCGGGCTGCGCCTCTATGAGTTCCATGCGAGCGTTTCACGTATCTCCTCCCTTCGACGTCGCCTTCAAGATGAACCTCGACCCACAGGGTTTATAGAAGGCACTGGGCGCGTGGGCGCGCATCCAACAAGCCTGTTATGTAGGCAACGATCGTTGTCGCACGGCGCTGGCTTGTTTCTTGTGCGAACTCGCTACTTGGACTTTAAGGCTTTATGCAGGCTGAAATGATCGGAGTTTCGATCTTGGCTCATGTCTGTATCACGCCGTGTCCGTGAGCGTTACCATTTCTGCGAGCGTTTCCTCCTCTCTCGGGTTCGAGCACGTGTCTCCTAGCCAGCCGTTGTGGCCTGCTCGCGGACGATAAGCTGGTGATGGACGAGGAACTAACTGGTGAGAAGAACTGTTTGTTAAGCCGCTGGTACATACTGCTACAGCTGCGATGGGATAAGCGTGAAGCCGAGAAAGGTCAGAAACAGAAAGTATAGTATTGCGAAGTGACTGCGTCTTGCAAACCCGTGCCCTGGCAGCGTTTGGTGAAATTGAACTAAACTGACACCCCAGTACAGTAGCGAGTGAGAGCGAGTGATGCGCCCAACCTGGCCCTATTTATCCCGCCCCATGGTGCAGCATCGTTCTCATTCTGTGAGCAGAGCAGGATGGTTCGACGATAAGTACTAGACCAAGTACGGCTACTTATTACAGACCGTTTTCACGCAACTCGACTAGAGACAATTTGCCAGCCCGCCCGATGCCAGTTTTCAGATATCTTCACAATGCCACTACGAAACAGGTTGATTTTTCGTGTAATCAAGATGTTCTAATATATATGTACCCGGGAGAGGAAAAAGATATAAAAAATTCAAGCACTCAAGGGACCGTGATTTGGAGATACAAGCCATTTCACCTGACGTTACTTTCCTTTGTAAAGTGATCAAATTGCTCATTGCCATCCACAGGTCCTAGATGCATCAAGAAGCTCGCCATTTCTAGCGCTTTTCACGTCGATAGAGAAAGGTTCTGATTTTTTTCTGCTTGCGTTTTGTGTATGCATGGGACTTTTCCCCTGGAAGCCCTGCTCGATGACTCGAGGCGTGACAGGAGACATTGGTCCGCACGGACCATCTAACCTCTCTTGCCACCTCTGCCGATTGACGGCCTGGTCACATTCTCCATGTCACATAATGCAATTCACCGGCTCTGAGCCATCCTATCGGCACCGGCATCATTCGGCGGATGCTTATGTCTACACCAAAGGATGAGGTTGATCTTCTATCGAGATGCAATGCGCTGTCATAGCGATTTTGTGGAGTTATGCGAGATGTAGTGCTCGTGCTGCTTTGAGGTGTCGCAAAATGCGCGACACGGAAAGTTTTCTCCGCTAGTCAAGCGCGAAAACGGTAATACTTAGCCTTACTTAGCAGGGAAAGGCAGGCCTTGTTTGCGGGGTACAGGGTCTCGGCTTCTTTTTGCATTCCGCGACGATACCAATTACTACCACCACCACCATGCATGTCGTCGTGTATACCGTACTCAGATCTGAGTATGCCTGCTGCCACCTCGCCAGCGCACCCTGTCATTTCTTGAGCAAAGCAAGAAATTGGCCATGATCACCGCGCGTTTGTGCCTATTCCTACTATAACTGGCTGTATCTAGGCTGGAGTTACTGGCGCCAAGTTCGAGGTGAATCGAAAGATCAAGTCACGTGAGAGTCGAAACTGCCCGTGTCGTTGTCCGAATCGGAGGCGATATGCACGAACCTGTGCTCTGCTTAAAAACCGCCAGTTGCTCTTCCTGCCACCACCATGAGCAAGAGCAAGCGCAAGCGCACCAACACCTCGTTACAGCTACTTACGCTCCCTCTCTCATTTCCAATGGTGCGTTACACCGTGCTCTCCACGCCCCTTGGTTCTCTCCTCTCCCGCGGCGGCACCGGCACCAGCACCAGTACACCCGCTGTCAACGTCTGCCTGAGCAGTCCTCCCCTCTTCCCCCCATTCTCCGCTCAGCCCCCCGCCCCCCACGGTCCCTCCCCGTCCCCTGCGCCCAAAGTCTCTCCGTCCCACACGCTCGAGGGCCCTCTCAGGCTCTTCCACATTCTAACTTTAGCCCGGAGGTCGCCGGCTCCGATCGAGGAGTCCGATGACGTCGAGGGCGAGGGTGAGACGGAGGAAGAAGACAAGTGAGCCCGCACTTTCCGCTACTTCTCCATGAACCGTCTGCTCATATACCTCTCCCGGCATACAGGGCCGTGATTCCTCCGCTGAACATTCCTCAGCCCTCCGTCAACGCAGTTCAGGATCAGGAGATCGAGTACGTAGCATCCACCCACGCTCATCGATCGCCCCACTGATACCTATGTCATCTCTCTCTCTTTCGCAGGAATCTTGTTGTGTTGTTCCAAGCACTGTCCCTCGAGGACAGAGAAGACGTCATCATGGCCGACGCCAGCGAATGCATTGCGATGGACGGTATCAAGTTCACGTCCGCACAGCAAGACGATGCCCGTGATCGAGCTCGCCGCCGGGTGGCGCGAAGGAAAGTGCAGGTGGTGTCAGACATGGTCCCGACTAAGTGGACGTCGGGCGCCGCCTCACGTCGGGCCATCTCTTCGGCGGGGCGCAGCATCCGGGCTCGGGAATGCGGAAGGATGTCGGTGAGCAGGACGTCCATATGGAGAAAGATGCAGGGCATCCAACAGTCCATGGTGAGTGTCCCTCTACAGCTCTGTCTTGTCGACGCCGGTACTTACCCAGCTCCACCACATCTATAGCCCGAGGCTGCGTCCTACGAGTCTGTCCAAGTGTCTGCATACTCTCCCCAAGTCTTCCGTGCCGTATGTGATCCTCTTTCTCCTTCGCTCGTCTTTCCTCACAAAACCTCCCCTTCAGTGCCTCTCCCTATTCACGCCGCCGTCGGCTCCCGTGCCATCGCCACCGCCTCATGCACGCGCGATCGTTGTCTCGCCAGGCAGCCCCCGCGCCTGGACTGAGTGCTTCGGCCTTCACATCGAGTGGGTCATCACGCCCATGTGGTCCGCGCCCGGTGTCCGTGTCATGGCGTAGATTCGGAGCGGGAGCTTTTTCTTTTCTTGGGTTTAAACAACGTTTAGGTTTGGTTGGATACCACGGACACATTTTTATATAGGTTCCTTTTTGGTTTGTCCCTTTGGAGGCACCGGCACTGCTGTGTCCTTTTGCCTCCTCTACTTCTCCTCTCTTGAATTTCGTTAGGTCATTTTCGGTACATAATATTTCAAGATACGTACTACTGCATTCTTTTAGGTTCTCTTTCTTCGGGGTGGCTGGTTAAGCCTACGTCGTTCTCTCATCATCTCTCTTTTTTTTTCCAAGTAGCTGGGCACGAGATGTGCGCTGGAGCCTTTGTATTTCCTTCGCAGTAGGGATACATTGAGCCCCGGTTTACTTGTCACGACCTATTACGATCATGAAATAACATCCCATCATGAATCCCTGCCTATTTCAATTGCAAGGTCCCGCGAAGCCCAAGCCAACATCCCCACCCATTCTATTCAAATGTCCGACTGCATACCAGCTGCAGGTGCTTGATTATGACTGCCACCATCCGCACGCGTCAATTCTTTGAGCCAAGTAAAAAGTCCAATCGCAAGCACTGTTTCTGCCTTCTTTGCAACATCAGATTCCGGTTAATTGCAGAACTCTTAGCCAAGTATCTCTTTCTCGAACGGCCTGCATTCGTTGGTCGTCAAATACGCCAATCCCCCGAAGTACCCAAGGGAGTAGTACAGATGTACTCTGGGCATCCGGTTCTCTGACGGCGAGGCTCAATGCATGCTCATCCTAGCCACTCTCCTCAAGGACAATCCCTACGCGACGCCCACCTGGTCCTGGTTCTCTTTAATCCTCACCTCTCACCCCATCGAGAGCCTCGACGCCCAGGGGCAATACAAATATCACACGAAGATCCAGACCCGCTGCACACCTTTGCCATCTCCCCGATCGGGATCGTGACGCGCACGAGGGGGAATGTGAGCAAGTCCTAGGCGACGAACAGCGCGGCGGGGTCTTGCTCGATGATCCCGGCGTCCAGGAGATACTCCAGCACACCATTGTTCTCCACGTACGAGGTGAGTACCTCTATTGCCGATGCGAACAGGGTTGACGAGATGTGGAGCCGGGTAGAAAGGCAGGCGGTGCGAGAGGATTTCCTGAGTGCCTGCCCAACGTACCGAAGCCTCGTTGTCTGGGCTATCAGCAACACCTCCTTCTGGCGCTTCCACGCGATTGTCTGTGCATGAGCACGCAATCAACAAGCCTGCTATGTGCAAAACATTCGTTGTCGCGCGGCGCCGACTTGTTTCTTGTGCGGACATGCGATGTCTGGTGATGTAGGAATACTGCAAACGGTCTGAGGTAGCAGGGATAAGTGCTCCGTCCCTCGACCTTTGTGGCCCGCTCGTGAAAGATAGGCCGATTACTGAGACGTGACGCGAAGAGTTGTTTCTGGCCCATATGCGCATGCTCCATATTGCCATGTGGGGAACAAATACTGCCTGGTAATTGGTGGATATTATATACCAAGGGCCCGTTCTGCACAGAGATCGAGATCACGAAATCTCGAATTTTATTCCCATATAAAGTAATAAAAGTGAGATTGTGATTGCGAATCTCGGTGCAGAGCGGGCCCTAAGTACGCGCAGGATGGCTTGACAAGACACAATATTACAGATAGCAGCAGTATCCTGATACCGAATGTCTTTGGCAAGGCTGGCGGATAGCTGAATTTCTAAGATGTCATTGTTAGCGACGAGGGAGAGAGCTGGCGAAGTGGTGGCAGACGGCAACGCCTTGGGGGGATTTGGGCGCCTTTGGACATGTGTGCGGGGTAGCGAGTACTAGTCTCGGCCTTCTTTTCGCGGCTACCAACCATCACCACCATGCATGTCGCGATTTGTTCGTATATTGGCCAGGGATGCTGCTCGCTGCCGCCTCGCCCGCGCACCGTGTTATTTCCTGGGCAGAGCAAGAAACCACCGCACGTTTGTATCTATTCTTACCATAATTGGCCATGTCTAGGATGGAGTTACTGGCGCTAAGTCCGAAGTGAATCGAAAGGTCAAGTCACGTGAGGATCGAGACCGCCCGTGCCATTGAGTCCGCGGATTCGGGGAGTATATGAGCCAGAGTACGCTGCTCTGAAATCGCCAGTGTACTGTCCTTTTCCCGCCACCAGCAAGAGCCAGAAGAGCACCCGCACTCTCGTTAATCAACAGTCCACTCTCTCTCACTTCTTCCAATGGTTCGTCACATCGTGCTCTCCACGCCCTTTGGCTCTCCCCTCCCCCGCGACGGCAACACCCCCGCCGCCAACGTCTGCCTGGGCAGTCCTCCCATGCGCAGGCTCCTCTTCCCCCCGTCCTCCCCCCAGTCCTCCGCCCCCCACCGTCCCTCCCCGCACTCTCCCTTCGGCTCTCCGTCCCGCACGCCCGAGGGCTCCCCATCCCGCACTCCCGAGGGCTCGCCCACACGCACCTCGGACGTCGCGAGCCCTTCCTGCGTCTCCGACGACGAGTCGTCGTACACTCCCCAAGGCTCTCCGTCTTACACGCCTCAGTGCACCCCGCCTTATACTCCCGGTGCCTCTCCCGCGCACACCTCAGATGAAGAGGAGGACGAGGACGAAGATGACGACTCTGCCTACGCCACCGACGGCGGCTCGTCTTCGTCCTCTATCACTTTGTCCGGATCCGTCACGCCTCAGCACTCTTCGTACACCCCCGAGGGCTCGCCCTCCCGCACGCCTCAGGCCTCGCCTTCGTACACTCCCCAAGGCTCGCCCTCGTACACTCCTCAAGGCTCACCCTCGTACACTCCCCAAGGCTCGCCCACCGCCTACGCCCTGTCTCATGCTCTGAACTTGCTGAGTGTGGCCGAAGAGTCCGACTATGAGGGCAACGAGGACTGGGAGGACGGCAGCGACGAGATCTTCGAGGATGACAATGACAAGGAGTGGGAGGATGAAGATGACGAGGAGTGCGAGAGCAATAATAAGGACGACGACGAAGCAGAGGAAGCAAGCGATGAGGAGTCTGAGGAAGCAAGTGACGAAGAGTCTGAAGTCGAAAGCGAAGGAGAGACAGAGGAGGAAAGCGAAGGAGAGACAGAAGAGGAAAGCGAAGGAGAGACAGAGGAGGAAAGCGAGGGCGAGACGGACGAGGAAAGCGAGTACGTCTCTACTGCTCCTTGCTCTTCGCAAAGCGTTTACTCATCCTACATTCTTCAGGATGACGATTCGCCCCTTGAGGCTCTTCTACACTCTCGCCTTTGCCTGGAGGTCCCCGGCTCCGGCCGAGGAGTCCGATGATGTCGAGAGCGAGGGCGAGACGAAGTTGGAAGACAGGTGAGCTCGCACTTTTCCCCGCCTCTTCATCGACTGTCTCCTTATATGCTGCTTTTTCCAGAGTGACGATTCGTCCGCTGAACATTCCTCAACCCCCCGCCAACATAGTTCAGGATCAGGAGATTGAGTACGTTGCGCCCACTCATGCTCATCGATTGCCCCACTAATACCTATACCACTTCTCTCTTTCGCAGGAATCTCGTCGTGTTGTTCCAAGCGCTGTCTCTCAAGGACAGAGAAGACTCCCTCATGGCCGACGCCAGCGAATGCCCTGCGATGGATGGCATCAAGTCCACGTCCGCACAGCAAGACGATGCCCGCGATCGAGCTCGCCGCCGGGTGACGCGAAGGAAGGCGCAAGTGGTCTCAGACATGGTGCCGGTCAAGTGGACGTCGAGCACCGCGGTGCGTCGGGCCATCTCTTCGACGGCGCGCAGCATTCGAGCCCGCGAAGGCGGAAGGACGTCGACGGGCAGGAAGTCCATGCAGAGCAAGATGCAAGGTATCCAGCAGTCCATGGTGAGTGCTCGTTAGCCACAGCATCTCGTCGACGTTGGTACTCATCCAGCCCCACCGCATGTATAGCCTGAGGCTGAGTTCTATGAGTCGGTGCAAGTATCAGCGTACTCTCCACAAATCTCCCGTGTCGTACGTAGTCCTCTTTCTCTTCCACTCGCCTTTCCTAACCAACCCTCTCCTTCAGTGCTTCTCCCCGTTCACGCCGCCGTTGACTCCCGCGCCGTCGCCACCGTCCCACGCACGCGCCGTCGTCGCCTCACCAGGCAGCCCCTGCGCCTGGACCGAGTGCTTCGCCCCCCAGTGGAACGGCTTCGAGTGGGTCGTCGCGCCCGTGTGGTCCGTGCCCGGTATCCGTGTCATGGCGTAGATTCGGAGCGGGAGCTTTTTCTTTTCTTGGGTTTAAACAACGTTTAGGTTTGGTTGGATATCACGGACACATTTCTATATAGGTTTCTTTTTGGTTTCAAGTCCCCTTGGAGGCACCGGCGCTGCTGTGTCTTTTTGCCTCCTCTCATTCTCTTTTTCTCTTGAATTCCGGTCAGTCATTTTCAGCACATTTCGGGATACGTACTACTGCCTTCTTTTGGATTCTCTTTCTTCGGGGTGGCTGGTTACAGTTCACGTCATTCTCTCTTCATCTCTCTTTTTCTTTTAGGTAGCTGGGCACGCAATGTGCGCCAGGATCCTTTTTATTTTCTTCGCGGTGGGGATGTATTGGAACTCAGTTTACTTGTCACGACCTATCACGATCATAAAATAACATCCCCACTATAAACCCCTACCTATTAACTCTCAATTAACCGTGAGGTTCCGCGAAACGTACTTGAGCCAACATCCCCGCCCTTCTATCTGAATATTAGACCGCATATATGTTACAAGCAGCTTCACTGCGACCGCCACCATCAGCACGCGTCAACTCTCTGAATCGAGCAGAAGCGCCAGTTGCAAGCACCGTATTCACCTTTCCCTCGCAACCTCCGCTTCTGGCTAATCGCAGAACTCTTAGGCTACTACCAAGTACCAGAGATGTCCGAATCAAAATCTACTCTCGCCCCGAACGGCCTGCGCTCATTCACTGTCAAACACGCCAAAGCCAAGGATCCGGACCAGGAGTACAGGTGTACTCTGGGCGTCCAGCTCTCTGGCGGTCAGGCCCAGTACATGCTCATCCTCGCTACCCTCCCCAAGGACGATCCCTACGCGACGCCCGCCTCGTCCCGCCTCTCCTCCATCATCACCTCGCACCCCGTCGAGAGCCCCGACGCTCAGGGACACTACAAGTTCTACATGAAGACATACTCCGAGAACGAGGGAGTGCTGGAGTATCTTCTGGACGCTGGGATCATCGAGCGGGACCTCACCGCGTCGCCCGTCGCTCAGGGCTACGTCACGTTCCCCCTCGTGCGCGTCAAGATCCCGATCGGGGAGATGGCGAAGGTGTGCAACGGGTGCGAGAGGTGGGAGCTGTGCAGCGATGAGAGGAGGATGCGGGGGTGCTCGGGGTGCAAGCCTAGTGGGAAGGCGTGGTATTGCTCCGTGGAGTGCCAGAAGCGTGCGTGGAGGGTGGGGTATCCGGCTCATAAGGAGGTCTGCGGCAAATGAGAATACTTGGCTGAATTTGTGTGTAGGTGAGTGCGCTTCATTCCTGACAGGCCTGAACCCCAAGGCTCGGTTTTTTGCGTTCTGACTTTCTGACTTCGCCTGCCTTTGTATGCAGTTCGGACATCTCGAATCAAAGCCCGAGATATGTATAGATCGAATTGCTAATAATGTATGTTCTTATGAGCCAGAGGCCAGGCGTGCCAATCTATTCAGATGAAGCGTCAGCCCACCCCAGCTCGCCAAAGCATTAAGAAAGGCTGATTTGCATTCTTATCCTACTTTACTTAATCACGATTATAACCGACCTCTTTGCCCTACTGCCTCTTTGCCTCTGGCCACACCTGCTCCACAAACTCTTCGATGTCTTTGAGCAGCACCTCGGGGACCTCCAACGCGGCAAAGTGACCACCCTATACGATCAACATAGTTCGCAGCCTCAGCCTCAGCCCAAATCAGACTCTGGGAACGATTCGTGTTCGCTTACCTTCTCATGCTGCCTAAAGAATACAAGGTTCCCCGCCGCAGCTGCCCAGCTCTTCGGAACCGGTATAACCTCTTTAGGGAACCAAGAGAATCCAAAAGGCTTGGTGATGTATGCGCTCGCAGGGGGAGATGCACCTGCGTAATACTGGTCACAGTACCTCTCAGCGATCTCTGCCAGCACACGGGTATGTGGAATGGGTTAACGAACGTGACGATACGTGTAGATAGCGCGGGGGAACGTCTCGGTCAGCCAGTAAAGCGTGACCGCCTCGAGGATCGTATCGAGTGGGGGATGGTCATCGGTCCATTCGAAGAATTTCTCGCCAATCCTATGTTTCGCGCGTTATTCAGGGAAACGGCCCATAAGGACGAGACGGGGGAAGACGCACCATGCCAGCAGAGCGAGAGGATTGCTAGCAAGCACGAAGCCGATGGTCCCAGGCCGAGTCGCGTGTGTGATTGCATACGCACTACCGACGCTTCTAAACCACGCAGCTCTCTCAAGCCCCTTGCGCTCTGCTTCATTTACAGTCGCTACATCAAACCCGCTGGGCTCCGGCACAGGGCAGAAGTTGACTACATGAAGAGAACGTGAGTGGGGGATCTTCTAGGTGGTGCACGAGGGCGGTTCCTTTCTTACCGTGAACGGCCTTGCAACTCGCGTGATCTTGAGCCATAACCCGCCCGACTCTGCTCCCAATATCTCCACCCTGGACCAAGTATCCGTCTCCGAACCCCAACCCCACAAGAAGCTTATCGAAGATGCGCGCAACATCGGCTACGCCAAAGTTCTGGTCGAGCGGAGGAGGCGACGAGAACGTGAATCCCGGGAGCGAAGGAATAATGACATGATATGGAAGTGTCGCCGGAGTATATTTGTCCTTGAGGAGATCGAGGGTGGGGAGGAACTCGAGGAAACTTCCTGGCCAGCCGTGGAGCAACACCAAAGGCACTGCATCTTTTCTCTCGGAATAAAGCGCGATGAAATGGATCGAGTATTCTTTTTGGTTATCATCAACTACAGACGCGGTGTAATGCGGAAAGGTGTTGATGTATTCTTCGCGCTTCTTCCTTTAGAACACGCAAAGGCGAAATAGTCGCCAGTGTTACTGAACGGTAAGAAGCTAATGTGCACTCACCAGTCGAAATCATTCAGCCACTTTTCCTTGGCTTCACGCATCCACTCGCCCGTTACGCCGTACCTCCAATCTTCCTGGGAGTTTTCATAGGTTTGGGGAGCGAGCTTGGAGAGCCTCAGGAGGGTTTTGAACTCGTCGATCGCCGAATCTGGAATGTTGACTTTGAACGGGTCCGCGAATGTGGTCGTTGAGGTGGACAGTGGGAACATCGTGTACGGCAGGATCATCGTGAGCAGCGAGCTGATGTTTCGGAAGACTAGCAGTACTTGCTGGATGGTGGAAAGATCCAAGCACGGTCCAAGGTCCAAGGATCGATCGACTCTCGTTAATGACTAATCAGAGCGTGACGTCACTAAGATAGGCCGCGTCCATACTCATACGAGGCCCGGAAGCAAACACGAAAATGATAGTAATCCGAACGTAGCTCGTGATCGGGGGATATTTCAGAGAATCTGTGCTATAAGATTGTAGATAGACCCCAGTGGAACGTCCCTGTGCATAGGAAATTCCATAAACCCAGAGGAGGGGAGAGCAGTAGAGGCGGCTTGGTGTGCAACCATTGATTATCTAAGCCATGTCGGAATCTTGTGCATGATTTTTTTGAGACTCGGACAACAGGGGGGAGTTTGACTGAGCAGAAAGTATTTTGAGTGCCCTGAGGTACATGCTGGTTGTTTTGGAAGAAAATTTAATCCACCAAGGGGCAAAGAAATCATGGCATTGGGATATGGCAACCAAAGTGGGTTTTCTCCCCCCCAGAGAGACTCTTTGGGTTTAG